>JBBIGC010000104.1:32026256-32042289 GCA_037576955.1 Lepidarchus adonis | reverse complement strand
GTGTGAAGAGAAGGGCGTTCAAGCCTGAGTGTGCTTCTGTGTGAAGTGAAGGGCGTTCAAGCCTGAGTGTGCTTGTGTGTGAAGTGAAGGGCGTTCAAGCCCGAGTGTGTTTGTGAGTACAGCTCAGTGCGCGCCTCACGTGTTCTAAGCGCTCGCAGCGCGGTTCCTTGCCAGCACATTACACACACTGAGAATATGGTGAGTGGATAGATGGCCTTGTAGATTTGCATTTTATTAAGTGACAACAAAGTAGTAGCAGCCATTTTGAATCCTAAGTTTTGACTGTACTATTGTACAAAACTCCAAATTTTGTATACCAAGCATGTCTTCTCTGTTCTTTTTGGGTGAAAATTGTCTAAACTGTCTATAATTTTAATATACAGATAAGTTTATATATAAGTTTAAATACAGATGTATAGATATTTTTGTGAGGCTGTGAGTCTGTAGTTGTTTTACTGGCTATTCCTCTTTAGATTCTGGGGGCCCCCTGGTCTGTAAGCAAAATGGCTCATATTACGTCTATGGAGTAGTGAGCTGGGGTGACGCTTGTGGAAAGAGGAATAAACCTGGCATTTATGCCCGTGTCACTCACTTCCTCGACTGGATCAATGAGAAGATGCGCTCCTCATAAAACAGAGCTACGTGGAGGTGTGAATATATGTATAAATATATCAGATTGACTTAAAAAGAGTGTATGACATGAGTCATTAGAGTCATGAGTCACTGTGCAGCTTCTATAAAACCTTTTTATTTCTGGATCTCATGAGCATAAGTGAGCTGTATTTGCTAATGACATACAAAGCTGAACCTGTCAGACATACAGTACATCAAAGATATTTTAAACATAATGCTGTCGCTGATTTCAGTCTGAAAACTATCCACCTGTGACTCCACAGAGATGTCAAACAAGTGATTTTTATTACTACATGCTGTTTATAAAGTTCCACGTACCTGAAATTATTTTTTTTCCTAAAATGAAGCTGCATTGATAATGAATAAAAATAATCATGTGCCTCAACTAAACAAGTCCACATTTTTTCACATGCACAGTACCCTCTGAAACGTTCTATATTCGTAATTTATACCCTTCTTATATGTTATACCTCCTTATATGACCATAAGGCTCCTACAGTCTGAGGTTATGTTTTTCTATGCCACACTTTGACTGTATATATATCATTTTCTTTTTCTTCTATCATTTCCATCATATCCATCATTTTCACATACAGAGTTCATTCACTGTGTTAAAAACTTTCCTTCATGCGCTGCAGGCTCTCTACTTACAATGCAATACAAGTACAGAACACCAGGCTCTACACACACACACACACATAGTTTGTATTACATTGTTATAGACTTATTTTCAGTGGACATATCTGTAATTGACCTGTTTTCACTGAGCTGGCTCCCTGTGGACTGGTTTGTAAAAGACTGAGATGTTATAGACTGTGATGTAATGGACTTCGCAGTCTTCGCTTGTTTGAAAGAAGTGTGGATGGTCTTCTTCCTTTTCACATGGAGGATCTCCATGGCATCTGGATTGACTACAGACTGCTGAACATGCTCTGTGCTCTCTATCTCTTCTGAGGAGGCCTGGTGCTGCTGCTCCAGCAACTGCTGCTCATGCTGGAGCATCTGTAAGGTGATAGAAGAAAATGCAAAAAGTGATCATAAAGAAATGTCACGAAGAGTTTGAATAATGAGATTAATACACATCTTTCACTGATTTTCCTAATTCTAGCTTCAGATTTTATATTATGCTGCTCCGTCGTACCATTAGTTGCTGGTACTTGGCAATGGCTTCCTCAGTGTCCACTCCTTCAGCTAGGCCAAGCTCGGCTGCCCTCCGGGCCATTTCTACCTTATGAGAACCTGGAGGGGTCCAACCCACCCCCTTTATCCAGTTCAGGTCTGACTTATACTTCACCTGCAACCAGACATAATCAAGACATTCAACAAAAAATAATTACCATTTTTTTATTAACTGTCTAATATTAGTTTCATAGTAGTTACCAAATAATTAAATAATAATATTAAAAACTGGACAATTAACCTGTTTCGGGGGTTTAATAATGTTTTCTATGAATAAATAGCACAATACACACTTACATCACTCTGCAGCTTGTAGGCCTCTTTGGCATGTTTGAAGTTGAGTTGCTCTGGGTCACATGTGTAGTTGTGGAGACGCTGGCGGTAGCTGATGTCACTGGCCTGAGCCTGGCTCTTCCTGGCGTGACGGAACTCAGGCTGGTCTGCGTGGATCTTAAATTGAGAGCGGGTCTCTTGGAACTGCTTCTTGTACTCATTGTCACTCTGCAGCTTGCCTACAGCCAGGGAGTGTCTCATTCTGGGGTCATCCTCTACACTGAGCAGACCCACCTGCTGACCTTTCTGCTTCACAAAGGCCTCCTTATAGCGGAACTGAAGAACAATAGGAAACCATACTTAAGTCTGAGTTTTTGTTTTAAAGATGACAAAAAAAGGAGGTTAAGTATTTTTTTAGACTCACGTCACTAGCGATTTCTCTTGAAGCTCTGGCTGTCTGGAAGGGAATGGCATCTAGTCTCAGGTCAAAGCCTGCTGTCCTCACCTGGTCACCTGATGTTTTATAAACTTTCTGCAAGTTGAAGCACACAACAGATATAATGGTCATTGCAAACCTTGCAGGTTATAAGTTTTAAAAAGAGGTTTGATTAAAAGCTTACATCACTGATCTGCTGAGCATTAATCTTTGCTCTGATGAAGTCAGGGTGATCAGGTGGCAAGGTGTATTTATGCATGGATTCAGAATCTCCAGACTTATAGAGCCTCTGAAATACAAAAAAAAGAATGTAAGCACAAAATTCTCCCAGATATAATGTTACTGCACAGTTCTACACAGAATGATGTACCTCACTACACTGCATGTAGCTGTTCTTGGCATGGAGGATATCAGGTGAGTCAGCAACTTGGGTAAACCTCAGCCTGTCAGGTAGTTGACGATACTTTTTCTACAAAAACAAAGGCGCAAATATTTCACAACAGCTAAGCATTAAATTGTATAAACAGGTGTATGAATGGTCTTCATATTAACATATATTTGGGGTCGTGGGTCTGCCAGCATGAACTCACATCACTGATGAGCTCTCCAGCTTTTTTTGCAGATTCCAGCTGAGGTGCTCCTACTGAGTCCCAGGCCACTCCCTTCATGAAGTTCAAATCAGACTTGTATGCATTCTGAGAAGAACATGATTATTATAGGTTATATTCTACAGCCACATATTTTTACCAATGTCTTGTCCTACTCTGAAACAAATTGAATTAATAGAATTTACTTCTTTCAAATAGGTATTCTCACATGTCTACAATATTGCATCAGTGTAATTAGTACCAAAAGTGACAATTTATTGACATCAGAAATTACAAACACATTTGAATCCATACTTTTCACACACTCATTCTTCTCACTGAGATTTTTCTCTCTTACTTGGCTCTGCAGCTCATAGGCCTTCTTGGCCCACTGCACCTTCATGTCATCCGGTAGGACGGTGTAAGAATGAAAATGGGTCTTGTAGTCTTGATCACTGACCAGGGCCTGGGCTTTCTTAGCATGGACCAGGTTGACCAGGTCCAGGCCCAGATGATACTGGCCACATATGTTTACGGCATCTTTACGGTAATTCTTATCACTCTGCAGATGTGATGCCTGCATACAGTGCAGGAGGTTAGAGTCATCCATGATGCTCTTTGCTCCAACGTGCTTCCCCTTCTCCAGAATGTGGTTATGCTTGTATTGGTACTGCAGAGAGGAGTAAAGTCATTGAATTAATTCACATTTATAGTGAACAACTAAATAATTACTGCATATGTGTTTGTTTGCTTACATTTATTATAGTTACAGGCAAAACTGGCAAGATAGATGTTTTTAAACAAAATTAGCTTAGATCCTTAAAACATTAACATAGTATTGTATATTTATATTGTTAATATCACAGTTACTTAATAGTCAAGATGCACAATTTACTGTGCATCAGGCAGAAATGTAATTTTATAGCTTTGCCACATGCATAACATGGTTGAATTACAGAATGGAGAACATTGCTGTCTATGTCTAGATGTTTTCAGAGGATGTAAAATTAGCATGGTTTTTCTTACATCACTGGCAATGTCTGTAGATGCTTTAGCTGCCTGGAAGGGGATGTCTTGCATGGTCAGTTTATAGCCCTGTGCTCTTAGCGTGTGCCATGACTCTTTGTATTTGGTCTACAACAAGAAGGTACATTCAGTTCAGATTCAATAACTCTACCCCAATAAAGCACATCAGTATACAGGGGGTCCTCGAGTAACACAAATTTCGACATAAGTCAGAACTCATGCATGTAATGATGCTGCAGAGCCTTTATTAAACAGCACTGTGCTGTATTGACAGCCAGTAACATGCATGAAAGAGTAGCACGAATATACCTAACACCAAAGCATTTAGGAAACTTTGCTCCAGATAGAATTGTTTTTTTAAATGGATGAAACCAAGCACCACCACAGCAGTAAACACATCAGAGAGGTAGCTTGTGGCAAGAACAACCACATTGACAATGCCTTAGTCTACACGAAGTAGACACACACACACTATAGTGCTGAAAACTGCATGCAGCTCATGTAGCAGTCCTGTATTACCGTAAAGCGTTTAGTAGGCATTCAACTGCATTCTACTACTGTATATGATCGTAAATATGCTCATTAAAAAAAGTGCCAGCAACGTAACCATGAATCTTTGTTGAGTGCGACAAAAACCAAGGACCCCTGTACTGCATATCATTTGAAATATTTGAAAAAGTTTCTTGACATTCCTTTCAGAAAGTGAAATCCATATAATATATGGATTCATTACACATAGAGTGAAATAGCCAAGCCTTTATTTCTTGGAATTTTGATGATTATGGCATTCAGATAATACAACCCAAAAGCCTCAGAAAATTAAAATATTGTGAAAAAGTTCAATCTTGGAAAGTCATGGTGTCACATCCTAATCAGCTAATTAACTCAAAACATCTGTAAAGGTTTCCGGAGCCTTTAAATGGTCTCAGTCTGGGTCAGGAGGCTACACAATCATGGGGAAGACAGCTGATTTGACAGATGTCCAGAACACAGTCACTGACACCCTCCACAAGGAGGGTAAGCCACAAAAAGAAGCTGGTTGTTTACAGAGTGCTGTATCCATGCATATTCATAGAAAGTTGAGAGCAAGGAACAAGTGTGGTAGGAAAAGGTGCACCAGAAACAAGGACAACTGCAGCCTTGAGAGGATTGCCAAACAAGATCCATTCAAGAACTTGGGGAAGCTTCACAAGGAGTGGACTGAAGCTGGAGTCAGCGCATCATGATCCAGAGAAAACATTAGAGGTGCCTTACCTGGGCTAAGGAGAAAAAGCACTACACTGTTGCTCAGTGCCCAAAATACTTTTTTCAGATGAATGTAAATTTTGCATATCATTTGGAAATCAAGGTCCCAGAGTCTGGAGGAAGAGTGGAGAGGCACAGAATCCAGGTTACAATCAATGCAGCCATCTACCAGGAAATCTTGGAGCACTTCATGCTTTCTTCTTCTGACAAGCTTTATGGAGATGCTGATTTAATTTTCCAAAAGGACTTTGCACCCGCTCACACTGCCAAAGGCACCAAAAGCTGGTTTAACGACCAGGGTGTTACTGTGTTTGATTGGCCAGTAAACTTGTCTGACCTGAACCCCATCTATGGGTTATTGTGAACTGGAAGATGAGAGACAACAGACGCCGCAATACAGACGACCTGAAGGCTGCTATCAAAGCAACCTGGGCTTCCATTACACCTCAGCAGTGCCACAGACTGATCGCCTCCATGCCACGCTGCATTTATGCAGTAATTAATGCAAAAGGAGGCCAACCAAGTATTGAGAGCATAGGAATAAACATACTTTTCAGAAGCCTGACATTCCTGTTTAAAATATATTTTTATTGCTCTTATGTGATATTCAAATTTTCTGAGACAGTGAATTGTGGACTTTATTATCTATAAGTCATAATCATTGAAATTCCAAGAAACAAAGGTTTGACATATTTAACTCTATGTGTAATGAATCTACATTTTTTAAGATGTACCTGTATATAATAAAGATATAAAATAGATTTGTACATAAACATGATATGAATGATTTTAATGACTTACATCACTGAAATTAGCAGCATTAATCTTGGCCTGGGTGATTTCTGGTCGCTCTGCTGTGATAGTGTAGTTATGCCTAAAGTTCTCACCTTTCTCTTTGTATAGGCGCTGTGGACAACAGAAGCATACAGTGACTCTCCTTCTGCTTCAACTGGGTCCCAGATAACCGATACATTCAGGTAATCAGATCACAAAGCCATTGCTTCACATACCTCATTGGTGATTTTGCTGCTGAGCTTAGCATGGACGATGTCAGGAGAGTCTGTGACGGATGTATGCTTAAATGTGTAAGGCTGCTGACGATACTTTTTCTGTTTGATAAATATAAAGAATGGTTTTATAAACTTATAAATTGTTTTCATACACATTAATGAAGTAACAGTTGCCATTAAATTGAACATTTACATCACTGATCAGCTCTGTTGCATGTTTGGAGCCTTCTATTTGCAAGGCACCAGTAGCAATCCAGGCTGCCCCACGCAGGTAATTCAGATCAGAACGGTAGGATTTCTGTTAATTGCACACGCACACACACACACACACACACACATACACACGTATAGAGCATGTACCAAGCTGCAATTTTGTTAAGTGCATAATAACCCTAACCCTAAGCTATACATTATACAAACCTATACATAGTATGTACAGCACATTAATGATAATAAATTATTTTCCTTTGCATGAATACTGCTATAAAAAAAGAGTTACCTCACTCTGCAACTCATACGCTTTTTTGGCTGCTTGCACTTTCAGGTCATCTGGCAGAGCAGTGTAATTGTGCAGGGTAAGCCTGTAGTCCTGATCACTGACTAATGCCTGGGCTTTCTTGGCATGGACCACGTCCAGCATGTCCATTGGTAGGTGGAACTGAGAGTGCACCTTAGTAGAATCCTGCTTATATTTGATCTATAGGGAGAATAGGAAAGATTAATCAAAATTCAAAAAAAAAGAAAATTAATACACCATGTTTGTGTGTCATACTTAGCATACTTGCTAATGTTTTTTTCCACAGTGCACTTCAAAGGTGTACTCACCTCACTTTGTAGCTGGGAGGCATGCACTGAGTGTGCGATGTTTATGTCGTCCTGCACTCCTTTCAGACCAATCATCTTACCCTTCATCCTCTCAAACTCCCCTTTGTACTTTTGCTAAGGATGATTTGCTCTACAATTGTAGAGTTCAGTAACTTTATGTTTACAGTACTGTGCAAAAGTCTTTATTTATTTATTTATTTATTTATTTATTTATTTATTTATTTATTTATTTATTACTGTTTTTTTAATTTGTTTGCATTTAGTATAAATATTACTTTTTCTGGTTTTGCTGCCAGAAAGACACTAGTTGCTGAGATAAATGGGAACAATTAATTAGCACAATTGCCTAAGACTTTTGCACTGTACTATATAACTCTCATGTGAAATACAATTACATAAATATACATAAAAGAATGTGGCAACCAAACCTACATCACTGAGTATCTCTGAACAGGATTTGGCAGCCTGGAAAGGAATAGCGTCCAAACGGAGCTTGTAACCTGCATCTCTAAGCTTCATCCACGACTCTTTGTACCGTGACTGCAAATAATAAATAAATAATAAAAATCAAATAAATAATTTAGTACATTTAACATAGTTGGATTATAAGTTACATATGAGTACAGTAAACAGGTTCTCATCTATATGTGTGTGTGATTTAGTCTGTTGCTTTATGGCAGCCATCTAATCAAGTTACTCACCTCACTGATGTTCATGGCGTTCACCTTAGCCTGCACATGCTCTGGCAGATCTCCTTTTAGCGTGTACCTGTGTTTCTCACTCTCCCCCTTCTCTCTGTACAGCCTCTATACAACGACAAGATACTGTATGAGCTGCGAGAATGATTAGTGATAACTGAAATTAACATACCCCACAAAATAAAAAGTTCTGATGATTCACATTGTGCCTCTATCTGTCTTTTCTTGAATTTCTGTGAAGTGGTTAAACAGGTTTTATGACTGCACAAAAATAATGACACTGATAGCTGTGGAATTTGCTTACATCTAGTGCCAGCTTATTGCTGAGTTTGGCCTGCACCATCTCTGGTGTGTCCTCCACACTGGTGAACTTCAATGTGCTAACATTCTGCCGATACTTTTTCTGAAACAGAGGAGACAAAATTGTTTTGCTCAGCATATTACTGCAGTGTGGTTAAATGTGAAAAGATATAAATAATATATGTATATTCTTATTCATGAAATGGCTGAGGCATGGTTAGGAGTTCTATGTATAATTTGACCATATTTCAAAGATGCACAGTAAATAATATGTTTTACAAATAATAGATTTTTTAAAACTAACAAAAAATCTAAAGTTTTAATACACTGTCTGCAGATAAAAGTGATAAACCCCAACAACATACACATACAACTGAGATTCTGTAGTTGTTTTCATACATAAAAAAAACAAAACAAAAATACAGTAAATTACACCATTAAATATATCACATCATTTAATCCATCAAATTAGAGCCAAGTGTTCCAGATTATGTATCATTGAACAGAAGAATACAAGTAGAAAATGTATGCCTATAAGTCTGGTAAGAGATTTAAAATGATTTCTAAATTATTTTAAAGAAATAATTTCACTTTCAATAAAAATCATCTACAAATCATATTTCAACACCCCAGGAAAATCAACTTGAAAGCAGACTGTTTGATGTGAAAAGAAGTCCCTAAGAACCCCAGACCCCATCCTCAGAAAGGCAGGTAACTTTTGCAATTATTTGTATGAAAGTGCATATGTCTACAATCAGACAGAATATATGACTAATTTAACATGCATAGGAAGCATGTCAGGACAAAAATGTTGTTTTCCAACAAGATAATTAAAGCAATACTGCAGTTTTTTAAAGGACATACAGAGAAAGAGTAGACCTGTTGGAATAAAGTGTATAGATTTGTTTAGCCACAAAAACAGTACTAAAGGATGTAGACCAATGACAGCCTTTCAGAAGAACAGCCTCATACAAATTTTGAAACATGGAGGTGAAAATATTATGGTAGGGGGCTACTTTGCTGCATCAGGGAGTGGGCATCTTGCAGTCATTGATTCAGAAACGCCTCAAACATCCTGTGCGCAACTGAAAATTTTAACAAGCTATCTCTGGTGGACATTTATACAAAATGACAAAAAGTACAAGTACATCATGTTTGTTGGGAAACACTGTATTAAAGAGAGTAAAAGGTTTGCTTGATCACATATTTTGAAAACATTAACAATTTACATTTAATTTTGCACATGACTGTATATACCTACGTACTTAAAGAGTTATTAGCATTGTAGGTACTGTACATAGAATAAACTGCTATTTGTTTCACCAAGCAAAATCTATTACTACTACTAGGTGAGCATTATGTTATGACGGTCTGGAGAAGTAAAACAATTGGCTATAATGGTTTTCTGTGAAACTATATTGGTTCTGAGAAAGTAATTACCTCGCTGGCGAGATCCCTGGCCTTCCTAGCCTGCATCACATCAAGAGATCCAGTAGTCTCCCAACCCACACCTTTCATCCAGTTTAGATCAGAACGGTATTTTTTCTAAGGAAAAAAACAAATTCTCTGTGTACTGTGACAAACAGTATATTTTAATGATATAAATTATTCCAGAATATTGTCATATCTGACTCTTACATCGCTGTGTTGGCCGTATGCCTTCTTGGCCCATTCCACCTTCATGTCACTGGGCAGGCTTGTGTACTTGTGCAGGAAAGTTCTGTAGTTCGTCTCTGTGGCTAGGTCTTGGGCCTTTTTAGCGTGGCAGATATTCATCATATCAAGCGAGGTGCTGTTTTTGGTCTTAGTATCCTCATACTCTTTCTTATAGTTGCGGTCACTCTGGAGCTTAGTGGCCAGAGCTGAGTGTGCCATCTGAGAATCATCTGCCACAGTCTTGACCCCAATCATCTTCCCCTTTGTCATCTCATATTGTTGCTTATATTTCACCTATAGAAAGAAAAATGAATATTAATAAACATACATTTTGAATAATTGTGTAATACAATTTTTTTTCCAACTACATTGGAAATTTGTCTCTGATAGCTTCCTCAAAGTCAAAATAAAACTGTACAAAATTGCCATGTAATAACTTGCATCATTACCTAAACATGAAGCATCAGTTACTACGCAAAAAACTGTAAGACTGATTCACCAAGCTGATGACAGTGTTGATTAAGGTCTTGCATAAAGTTTTCTTTACTAAGACACTGGGGTTTATTGTAGTACCACGGCTATTTGGAGTTTATTGAATTTTGATTTTGGTTACTCACATCACTGGCAAGATCCCTCTTAGCTTTGGCAGTGAGAATAGACAACGCGTCCATATGTAACTCAAAGCCTTTCTCCCTCTGAGAATCCCAGCTACTCTTATATGTTTTCTGAAAAACACAAATTGAACACATTAGCTTAAACCCTTTTTAAGACAATTTTATAAACAGATCTAAAAATGAACTCATACATTGCTTAGAAGTTCAGCATTTGCTCTGGCCTGTTTGTACAGAGGCTCGTCTTTGCTCACAGTGTACTGATGGAGGATCTGCTCTGTACCTGCCTTGTATGTCAGCTAAGGGTCAGAAGAGAACGGTCAAACACTAAATGGCTAAACAGAAAGCAATGAAACAAAACAGTGAACAAAATTAGTAGAAATGTTTTCTAACATCACTCTGCAGCTCCTGGCTCTTCTTGGCATGTTTGATGGAGGGAGTGTCAGCCACTTGGGTGAATTTCACACTATCCACCTTCTGACGGTACTTTTTCTGTAAGGACAAGATAATATCTGTCAGAGAAAAATACTCAATTTAACTTCCTAATACACAACATCCACCAGGTACACAACACACATCACTCAGAAGCTCTCCAGCCTTCTTGGCCTGTTCAACGTCCAGGCAACCTTCTGCTTCCCAGCCCACTCCCTTCATCCAGGTCAGGTCAGAGCGATATTGGTTCTGTTATAGTCAAACAAACACCAGTCCTCATAAGACACATTACTAAAATGAAACAAATCCAGTCTTCATTTACTCCCATTCCTTCTTACATCACTCTGCAAGTTGTAGGCTTTTTTAGCCTGCTGAACTTTGATGTCATCAGGCAGGATAGTATAGTCATGAAGCTTTTTCCTATAGTCCAAATCACTGGCCAGCGACTGGGCTTTCTTTGCATGGCTTATGTTCACCATGTCTCTAGGCAAGTTACACTTAGTCTGAGTCTCCTTTGAATCTCTTTTGTAGGCAACCTAAAGGGATAAGGAGTATTTGCACATTGTTAAAGAAAGATTTTTTTAATGTAAGGTTTTTAATATAACATTTTTAAGTACTGGTCAAAGAATGTTTACCTCACTGTTAAGCTTTGCCACTTGAAGACAGTGGAGGGTCTTGGAGTCACTCACATTCATACCCACTGCACTATTTTTGTTCTTTGTGTATGATTCCTTGTATTTGATCTGCAAGATAGGTCTACAGTCACTTGATGCTGCTTTATATGTTATTAAATGATGAATTCCACCAGTACAGCAGTAAAGCAGCATATTAAAGAGTAGTTTCATATGAATACATATGTCAAATGAATGATATGAATTTGATAGTTTCCTACATCACTGGCCAGATCTCGAGAGGCTTTGGCAGCTTTAAAGGTCAACGTGTCCACACCAATATCACATGCTTTAGACTTATGCTTCTCCCAGTCCTCCTTATATTTGATCTATGGTCATGAAGAGAGTCGACAATGCAATAAATACACCCAGCTTCTGACACTACAAAGCAAAAATGTTACTGTTTTGTTAAGGTATAAACTCACATCACTGATGAGCTCTGCATTAGCTTTGGCCTTCTTAAGCTGAGGCATATCTTGGGCTAAAGTGTACTGCGTCTTAGTTTTCTCATAGTTGGCTTTGTAGTTCAACTGCAGGAGGCATTTAGATCGGCACATATGATATATATTACACATTAACCATTAGAAGACATGAAGCAAATGAAAAAATGAAAAAAATATTCAATGCACTGCTTGAAAAGAAATGAATACTTACATTACTAAGTTGCTGAGCATTGATTCGGGCTTGAATAATATCAGGTGTGTCTGTCACATGACTATATTTGACCTTGTCAATATGCTGTCTGTAGTTTTTCTGAAGGAAAAAACAAAATAAGACAGCTATCAATTATAGTATTATCTTTTTCCATTGCCCATTACCTGTACTCCATATCTGCATGCAGCATGATGCATTGTGTATTTAAATGTACACACTTGGCAGACTCACATCTTTGAGAGGTTCCAGTTTCTTCTGGGTCTGATAAGATGGGGTGATGTCAGCAGGGTAGTTGTATTCTCCCTGCTCTGTCTTTTCCTGCTCATACTCTGACTTATACGCAATCTGAAAATGTAGCAATTCAGTGCAGTAATGACCAACCTTGTTGGTGTAGCAATTAAAATGTAAAACAATTTTGAAATTACATGTTAAATCAGTGACACATTTCCTTAAAAACCTGCTGTAGCATGATACATTTGTTTATACAATGTGTCTTGGGACATATGAACATGATCAACACACAACACTAGAGAATATGTAACAGTCTCACATCACTGGCCAGCTTTCTGACTTTCATGGCATGTATAGTTTTCTTGTCCAATCCAGTTCCCTCATAGTGGCCCTTCATGTGACTGGAATATTTCTCCTTATATTTATTCTGCAATCAAAAACAATATAAAGTAAATTCAGCGATTTCACATCTACTGTATTTTCATTACCAGTCAGTCATTTTTCATTTTGATACACAGTATATTGCTGTTAGCATGGATTCTTTTTTACAAAGATCACTGTGACAATAGGATTCTATTTCCATTACAGTGAATGCCAGCAGTGAAAGAGCATCAGCCTTGCATAGTAACATGTCACTCAAATATAGAAAATGCTCTCACTCTTTGAGCAGGCACATTACAGATGGCATACTCACATCACTGGTATACTGGGCAATCCTGGACACAATTTTAAACTCTGGTGTATCACAGTAATTGATACTGTGTCCTTTTGTGTTTTCAAGGTCCTTCTTGTATTCAACCTGAATGAGAGACAACAAGAGGTGCTGAGCAATTGAACAAACAGCCAAAATCTGATATCTTCCATTTCATTCAGAGTGATGCAGTGACACTGTGGAATTCTAAGCTTCTTGCCCTAGTAGTGACCTTCACACCTCATGCATAAAAGCCTCTTTACCCATTGACCCCTAAAGATAAATCACACTCATATGATGATATGGTAACAGTCTACAGTATCATCAGGTATCAACAGAGGCATTTAGACACATGTCTAGGTTGCCATCTCTGGACACTGATGTGGTGTTTACAGGCCATCGATGCTCTTTGTCCACGCTGTGTGTGAGGAGCTGAACTCAGCAGGAGAGTCACGTAAGTGATGAACACAATGCAGGCTTGGAGCCTTTGTGGCTGACTAAACTCATGACAGAGTGCTTTTTAAATCTTCCCTGTCATCCATAGTCTTATCCAAAGGACTGATTTTGCCATATATGGTTGCAAGGGAACCATGACCTGATGTCATATGGATCTGATGGTATGCCACACATGAAGAACATGTGTACTAGAATAAGTTTGTTCTATTTTTTGGAAAGTTCTGCTTCTGCTTAACCCATTCAACTGTACTTACTTTCTTGCCTTATTTAACTACTATAAAAAAGACGAGACTAAACGCTATATACAGTATATATATATATATATATATATATATATATATATATATATATGTTTATGATTATAAGAGTACACCTCATCTCACCTCACTGATGATTTTATTGATCTTCCGGGCATTCTTTAAAGTCAGGTTGTCGTCTGAGGTCAGAGAGTGATAGGCGGATGAACCCTTCATCTTGCTGAGGTCTTTCTTATATTTCAGCTGTGGTTTAAAAGTGGAGAGAGTAAACAACGCTCATGTCAAGTTGCATTCTACTTGTGTGAACAAACACATGTTCTGAAATATACACCCAAGAGGTATGACTATCTCATGACAGTAAGATTTATTACAAGATATGTCAAGAGTGTCCATTTTCATGTAATGGAATGAGTATGTTAGTGACTACTGAATATATATATTTTTTAAATGTGGCAGGCTTGTTAAAGTTCATTGCCTGACATTTACAAAATATAAATAAATAAAATTTTGATATAATATGTAGGCACTCACATCACTGGCAATATCATGGGCTTTCTTGGCCATCTGGTATCCAGGTGTGATCATAGCAGGAAAGCTTCCTTTGCCTCTCTGCTGTTCATATTGTTCAGTGTAGGCATGCTGAGAGGACATATATACATAACAGCCACATAAAAGATTACAATTACAATTCGAATTCCTGAAAGTTGAGATGCTGTGTAAAATCTAGATGTTATATATTACATGAAAAATATTAGTTCATTTTGATTTTGATGGCAGCAACAAAAAATCTGATATGTGGCAATAAGGGCTGTAAAAGTAAGCAGTACTAAAAAGATACAATTGGGGGGAAATTTTGCAACTAATTAGATTAACTGGCAACAGGTCAGAAACATGATTAGGTACAAAAAAGCATCTCAAAGAAGAAAAGTCTGTCAGAAGTAAAAATGTTCACCAAGATGTTCAGGCAGAGGTTCACCAATCGCAGAAAACTGCAACTACAAATTGTGGAACAATTTCTGTTGTAATAATATTGTAATATGTAATAATATAATACATATTATATACAGTATTTGTACATTCATTGTCCATTTTAACAAGCTCACTTACTATAAAGTGAACTTATTATAAAGTTTCTCTGCGTACAAGAAACCCAAGGTCAATCAATAGCAAAAATACATTATAAAAGTTAAGACACAAAAGCGGGATGGGGGGGTGGGGTTGTAATTCAGTGAGGTATGGTGGAGCAGATCCATGAAGGTCTTGTACTGAATCCGATATGATAGTAGTGGCCTAGTGGTTAGGACTTTTCCCCTGAGATGAGAAGGTTGCAGGTTCAAGTACCAGCCCGGGCACCACTGAGGTAACCCTTGAGGTAACCGTCTGCTGGGGTGTGTTCACAATGACATATCACTTTCACTTTCATATGGGCAGCCAGTGAAGTTTGTGGAAAATGGGGGTGATATGTTCTGATTTTTTAGTGAATGTGAGAACACGAGCTGCAGAGTTCTGTGCATACTGGAGACTGGCTAATGTTCTAGTTGGGAGACTAAAGTAGAGCCTTGCAGTAATCAAGATGGGAAGTTATAAAAGCATGAACATGTATTTATGCATCCTTCAGTGAAAGTGATGAGCGGAGATGAGAGATGTTTCTGAAGTGAAAAAAAAGAATTTTTCACAACTGTGTTTATGTGAGAATCAAATGATAAAGCGGAATCAAATATAACTTCCAGACAGTGTGTGAGGGTGTAATAGCATTGTCAATAGATAAACTATTTAAAAAGATAAAAGATATTATTTGACTGGTGGATCATTCCCACAACTGTGGTGGTAGTGGTGTGTGTGTGTGTGTGTGTGTGTGTGTGTGTGTGTGTTGTAGAACTGCCAAATGAAAGATATAAAGAAATATAAACTCAAATGCATCCAATAAGTTTCAATGAGTTTCAATACTTAAAATCCATCCAGTTTGTTTATGCCATGCATGGGCAAAAATTATTCATGCATGGGGATGAGCAATCTGTTCTATCAAACTGGATTAATTACTGTAGTACATCTTTCACTACAGGGCATTGTCAAGATTCCACATTTATGGAAAGGAAAGGAAAGGAAAGGAAAGGAAAGGAAAGGAAAGGAAAGGAAAGGAAAGGAAAGGAAAGGAAAGGAAA
>JBBIGC010000104.1:31994999-32024047 GCA_037576955.1 Lepidarchus adonis | reverse complement strand
GGGAGAGGGAGAGGGAGAGGGAGAGGGAGGGAGGAAGTGAGAGAGGAGAGCTGCTTTCCTAAAGAATAAATTTAACCACTGAGTCGTCACGCTACAGAAATAGCTCAGAGACTTAGACTCCATTCCAAACCAGTAGAGTCACCAGGGTCTCAGAGTACTCCTAAAAACAGCTTTACATATTGTCATAAAAGTCCTAGAAATAAATACACTTACTAACACAGTCTTTGCAATTTCAGATGTGGACAGTTTAGCATTAACCTACATTGTACTGTTCATATAATATAAAGATTGTTGATGTAAACACTACTGCTGTTTTCAAATACTATCAAATATTGATCACTTTATGAGATCACTTTAAACTTCAGCTACGCAGTTTATGATCACTGTCATATGAAACCTTGTAAAATATTTTTTATTTTTTATCACTTTACACTGTTGAAAATGCACACCTGCTCTTGACAACTGATCTAAAATGACACTAAATTAAATGTTGTTACATTACCGTGCATTTTAGTACATGTTTTTAAAGTTTCCATTTTAAAATATGAACACATTGAGTTAAACATACATTCAGCTTTTATTTTTAAACTATTCAATCATGAATATATCTTGTTTTAGAACAAACCAACAAATGAAGTCGCAACATCCACCAAATACTATTGTCACTGTCTCCTTTTGAGCATCAGTTTGTCCAAGCAACAGACAAAGCAAGAAACTGCTGTCTGTCCGGTAGCATCTATGAAATCACAGCAAGCTCACCTCACTGACAGCCTCTGCCTGTTTCTTGGCATTGATGTTGACAGGAGTTTCATAAACACTAGTGAAGGTGTTGTTCCGGGGATTATGTCTGTGAAGTAAATACAAGTATAAGTAAGCTGACTAGAAACAGTAGAAGTTCAGTGATTTCTCTGAGTAGCAGTGGTAAACTTAGCTGCATTGTTGATGTATACAGTAAGCCCAACTATAAATGCTTTTTATTAACCAAGAAAATATTTTTCACAAAAATAAAAAAAGACGTCCTGTACTTACACTTGACAATATGGCCTCTTCTGATGGCTAACATAATTATTGGCCGTGAGAACCATTTTACAGATCTCGCAGTGAAAGCATGATTTGTGCCAGTTCTGTTCATGAGAGAGAGTAATAGAGAAAGAATCATCACAATCCAAATCTACGTTTTACTAAATTGGGACAGAGACATGAATAACAATCTAACATGGTCATCTTACATGTATTCACTGATAGGGCAAGGAAGTTCTTATACAAATTGATCTAGCAAGCTTCATCACACACTAAACAACTATAGAAAGACTGTAGTCTATTAAAGATCTATGATAATTGTAGTTACCTGCTAAATGTACAGTAAAAAAGACAAATGTATTGCATTTGATTTGTTCCAGCAGACACATTTTCAACACTGTTGTCTTACCTGACCAATGAGATTGATCTTCTCAGCTGGGTACACCACAAACCCACACCTGGCGCAGTTTTGAATATTCATACTTTTTCCTATTTACACTTCAGAGAGGAAAAATATCTACAAACAAGTTGAAATCAGTAAAACCAGTTGTTCTGAAGAGGAGAAGGCAAAGTGCCCCAGACGGTCCCCTGCTCCCACTCGTGTCTCACTCTCTGACCTGTGTTATACTTAGCTCTGGTCTTTCAGAGGCCGGCTGGTCTATAACATGACCTGGAAGCAAGGTCCCACCTCTCTTTAGCCACTGTCACTCTGCTGAATGGCTGCCCAGCTGTCTGTTAGTTGAGAGAGGAAAGAGAGATGCTATGGGTTTTATGTAACTAAATACTGAATTTGTTGTTGTTTATTTGTGTAGCTTAGTCATAGTGGTCTCCCAGATGTGCAACAAAATAGGGGAATTAAATCACACAGGTCTTGCTGGTTACATATGTAATAAATTCATGACCTATGTGCTTTCTATTACCATGCTCTGTCATGGTTGTAGTTTTCACGCTTTTCAAACAATTTGCCTACACAACCATATTATAATAAGACTTAATAGTCTTAATATCAAGAGAAATTTCTTTTCAACACTCTTAATCTAAAAATGCCTCAGAGTGAGTGATGTGAAAAATCACAATGCTGTATAGATGCTCTTACCAAAGTAAAGCAATGAAATGAAACAGAAAAAAAAGAATAAGCAGAATAAGTGGACAGAAACATTTTTATTAAAACAGTGTGGCTTGACACAAGGAATGTGAGATTTGTATCCCATGTCTAGGATTCGTCTTTGCATTGTGGCTCGTGATGCGCTGACTCCAGGCCTCTATCCACTCCTTGTGAAGCTCCCTCAAATTCTTAAATGGATTTTCTTTGGCAATCCTCTCAAGACTAAAGTTGTCCCTGTTGATGGTGCACCTTTTTCTACCACACTTTTTTCGTCCACTCAACTTTCATACAGCAATTGGATGCTTGGATACAGCACTCTGTGAACAACCAGCTTCTTTAGCAATGACCTTTTGTGACTTACCCTCCTCAGTCTCCCAGAAATAATTTAAATAGGAAAACTTTGTAGGTCTTTTGAGTTAATTAGCTGAATAGGGTGTGACACCATAAATTTCGAAGATTTAACTTTTTCATAATGTTTTCATTTTCTGAGACAGTGAATTTTGTGTTTTATTATGAAAGCCATAATCATCAAAATTCTAAGAAATAAAGGCTTGACATATTTCACCCTATGTGTAAGGAATCTATATAATATATGAATTTCACTTTCTGAAAAGAATGTCAAGAAATATTGAACTTTTTCATGATACTGTTGCAGAGCTGAGGCTTAGGCGGACAGGCTTACGCCGCACGGCCCCCTGGGAGTTACTGTGTGCGTGGTTTGAGGTTTGTGTTGGGTTTATTGTGGTTATTTGGGGGTCTTTTTGTTGTTTATGTGTTTCTGGGTGTAAGTTGGGTATTTCTGTTTAGTTGTGGAGTAATGGGCGAGCCCACTGTCATTGACTGGACTATTCGATTAATGGCTTAATGCGGTGGGTTCACCCAGCACTCAGTCTGAAGTTCATGCTTGAGTTGCCCTGTATGTGCTACGCCAGTTGGGGACGCACATATTCTTTGGAGCCCTTTTAAGGTCTTAAATAAAGTGGGCTCTGTCCCATATTGAGCAGACCTCTCTTATCAAGTCTCCATCATTTCCTTCTGATGATTTCACAAACTAAAAATCCCAATATTGTAGTTTGTTTAGATGTACCTATATATTGTAATTCAATGGTAGCTCACTTTAATACCCTGACCTAAACATCATATTCAAAATATTATTATATTATATTAAATAAAAGATTAAAATATAAAATAATTTGAAAAAAAATATTGATTCGACTTTAATTAAGTATTTTCATAAAATAACACGTCGTTTGCCGGTGTAACTTTCTCTACATCACATTTCCTGTTTCCTTGAAGTGAAAAGTAGCGAAGTCATGAAGAGTTGTGTTTTACCTCACACCCACTTCTTTCGCTTTCTGCTTATTCTCTGCTGCTATATGAACGCTTCTATGTGACTAGAAGTAGAAAACAAATAGCTAGACTACTTCGGGAACAGTATGGCAAATAAGTAAGTTTAATTTATTTGTTCCTTGCTCAGCGCTATCTGAGATGACGCTAAGTGTGTGTGAAGTTGCTGGTTTGTGGTCTGTGCTAATCTCACTGATAGCTAGGCTACAGAAAGCTAACGAAACAACAGACACTTCCTGTGAATTCTCGGTACATTTCACTTTAAGACTCTTAATAATATACCTGGCTTAGTATCTTTGCTTTATGTTGAGCTTTTTAGACATTTCAAGTAAGAAGCTAAAGTTGTGTTAGTAGGAGATGTTACACGCAGGTTAGACACTAATTAATTTAAGAGTAAAATGAAACAAGGAAGTGGTCTGTAAAAATTGGTTAGCATGCTTGTTTCGTGTATGCACTACAAAAATAAAAGAGAGCTGAGTTTTTTTTTTTTTGCAAAATCATTCACCAGGGAAAGTGTTCAAAAGTTCCACTACTACACGAGGCTGAAGTTGGTTATTTATTTATTCGCAGCTTCTTACGCGTTTAGCTTATTCGCCGCTTCGCTAAGGGGCGTCTTCACGGTTGTAAAAGCTGAGTTTACCTTCTTAACGCGTTATAAACGCTTTGAAACACTTAATAGACTGTAAGGAGTGCAAGGTGTATTTGCTCAGTTTAAGAAAATACAAATTTTGCCCCCTAAAGAACGTATGAAATGCATTTTCTGTACAGGACAGGTATATACTCTGAGTAAACCATAAATCCAAGATCATTTTAGAAGACTAAACCACTTTGGGCCAGGAAAATATCATCTCCACATGATACATTAGGCATCCCACTATAAAGAAAAAACGAGTTAGACCTGGCCCAGACTGATTTAATAACTTTTAATGGGATAAAAACATTGCCAACAAGCCAATTCTGCTTATTTGTATGAATAAGAAGACTGAATTCCAAGATTTTGGAGGACTAAACCACTTTGGGCCAGGCAAAAATCAACTCCACATTATACATTAGTCATCCAACTATAAAGAAAAGTGAGTTTGTCACTTTTACAACCGTAAACACGCTCCTAGCATAGCTGCAAATAAGTAGCCAGCTTCAGCCTCATCACTACTACAGGGTAGTATAACTCATCTGTGGGATTTCTCTTCTCTGATCACTTACTGTACTCAGCTCATCAGATCATAGTCAGGGCAGTAAATGTGCTACAGCAGAAAAACTGCCAAAACAATGACAAATCAACATTGATAACATTAACAATATCCCATGTGTCCACATCTACATATAAGGGAATTGGTTGTACTATAAGAATTTATTAGGAAGTGTAATAACTTTTTCATAAGGGAAATAAGTGTCCAGCTCTTTATGAACAGAACACCATAAACACCCATTAGATACCAGAATAAAACTTTTATAAATTTATAAATAAGGTTCCTTTAAACTTTACATTAATAGGTTTAAATTAGAACAATGAAATACACTTAGCTACTCTGATATAAAGTAGTTACACACATTTTAGCAATGTAGCCTTCTAGAGCCATTTAACGTCACAATGAATGGACAGAAAGCAAATGTGAGCTATTTTCAAGACGGTGGAGCCATTCTTTTTTCTCATATCTTTTTCATAAAAATGTAATGTCAAAGTCTGTGAACACCTAACACTATTTTAACATTTATTCCATTCCAATGTAGGCCATTGAATAAAATACATTAACTATCATTTAAATATTCTGGTTCTTTTCAGCAATAGCTTTACGATGGAGGATGAAAGATTGCCTGTTGAAGCATTAATAAAACACACTGAGGCGGTCGAGGAAGGGGAAACGACAGATACAAAACCTGATAATAGAAGCTATGTCTCTAAAAGGTGAGTCAACTCTTACTGCCTCCTGCACAATATGTGGGGTAAAGTAGAATGTCAGTGTGGATTGTACTGTCGATAGAAATCTGAAAACAAGAAATGAGATTACAGGAGATTATATTTGTAGGTCTATATTCTCCACCAGGTGGCACCAGAATCATTGCGATCGGTCGCCATATCTGATGTAGTAGAATTGTCCGTTAATGCATAATTAGAAATAAGATGCAAACAAGACATGTACAAATTTGTATGCTAGTTAATACTTGCAGGTATTCATATATGTAGGTATTCATTTTAACAGTGAACCTGAACCTTTTAAAAACACATCATTTTGAAGAACTTTTAATTTCAGAACTTTGATGACATAAATTATAGTTATGAATGAGCTAGAGTCCTCCCAAGAAGGTCTGCTAGCAAAATTTGTTTTTTAAGTTTGTTTTTAATGTCTAAAGCTGCTTTTGAAATGTGACTACAAAATGTAAACGCTTTGCACCATTTCTAGAGCTTTAGTTACAACATGTTCTATGACATTAGCATTTACATTGTCCTATTATTTTAACTGGTTGTATTTTACTGCTATAGTTCCGAAACAGATGAGGTTTCAGTTGAAACTGAAGTATCTGATGAGAATGGAAAAGGGGACACAACAGATGCAAAACCTTCTCGTAAAGGAAGATTTATTCTTTTTGGAAGGTCAGTCGACATGGTATTTCTATAAAAATCTCCTTTTTATATATACATAGTAAAAATTAATATTGAAAATTGTGAGTGCATGTATATGTATTTATGTGAAATGTATGTATTTTTCCTAATTATTCTCATTTACATGTATAAAGTAAAATGAGGTAAAAAAAAAAATATATGTATATATATAATAATTCATAACAGTGGTCAAGTTGCAGGATTTCACATGTGAAAGTCTGTTTTCTTTACCAGCTGTTGGAGTTATTGTAAGCCACATAATTGTAAATAACATGCTAACATGACATGGAAAAGTAAAAATTATTGTATTGTTTTGTTTCATTCCCTGTGTCATTACATTCTAAGGCATATTATTCTGTCATGATTTATTGCATTTGCTTTTTGTCAACTGTGACACTTGAGTCATCTTCTATAAAGATAAAGCTTGACTTAGTCACCAGTGAGCTTGATAAAAAATTCCATAAAATCACATATATAACAACACACTCTTGGAATTCATGAAAAGAGAGAGCCATCATAATATTGTGAACATTGTTCTGCCTTGAAGAAAGTCTCTGTAGGACTTCCTGTGAATAGGCCAAGTATACTGCATCCCTCACATGGTTTAGTATTAATTCATATGCATTTACATGGATGAGCTGGCCTGTAGGTTCGACTAGGATTGTGTGGCATTCAGCAGAGGGTCAGTGGTGTCCTGAATGACCTCAGCAGTGCTGTTGAATAGCCCTTTAGAAAGCTCTGGGGGGTGGCGTGGCTGCTGACTCAGGTAGGGTGCACCGCCCATGGCTAGCACAGCCATCACTTCACTCTTTATAGAGTATAGAGCATGTCAGGATCCTAGCGCACGCCTCACCACACATCAAGGAAAAAATCTACCCAAAGAGGTGAAGTTTGGACAAAACAAGAAAGCTAAAGAGAGGAGCAACACGTTTCAATGCAGAGTGGAGTAGCACTAAATGAAGAACCCAGGTAGGATAGCCCTTATCTCAGCCGAGGACAAGCTAGTCATGCCGGGGTTTTAGGAGGGGGGTGGGTGACTTTGGCAACCTGCTGCTTCAGATCACATGGGATTTCTGTGGAGCACTGATTCGTCCCAGTGTATGAGGCCACACGTGTGTGTGTGTGTGTGTGTGTCTATGTGTTGTGTGTTTGTAAGAGAGAGAGAGAGCAGGAGCCCATTGTTGTCCACTGGGTAGCGTGTTGACTAGGTTCTTCTGGAATACTTGCACATATTGTGTACCCAATGGTCACTGTGGCCTACTAATCTAGATGGATCCTTTGGAAATATGGCAATGGAGATATGAGAAGTCTGTGAGAATTTTCCCTCAGGCATGTGAAAAAATACTATTTTTGGGAATGTATTTAAGGTTATTACTCTACTGCAATGTTTGATTAGATAGACTGTAATCTTTGGAATGGGGAAAGACTACTGGCTTCAACCTGACAAACAGCCATGACATTGCTTTCGTATTCACACTCGTATGTTCATTTTTGCTTTGTTTGTTAATGATTGTTCAGTCATCTAGACCCATTTACTGGTGTTGATTAATCCTTAATTATGTTGAGTGTGCACTTTTGTGATCCAGTTTTGTGCTGTTAAGTAACTGTTTCATGATATTTTTATTGTGCTACTGCCTGGTTCGTTTTTTATTTTACAAATGAGAGACAAGTAGTGATTGTACTTTTTTGCCTTTGCGCTCCTGTGTTGGTTCACAGCAAAGCAATAAGCAGTTCCATGATTACGGCAAATTAAGGGAGGCTTTACTGACGTATTGGCAGTCCTTGGTAAAAATTTTGTACAAGCTTTATTTTAGGTGAAAGTGCACAGTTTAACATCATGTTCCCTTGTTAAAGTTTAAATTGGTTTATGAACTTCTATGCAGGAATTTAAAGTCCTGTTGTTCTCTGATGCTTAGTAAGAAGAATAAGGATGGCAATTTGCGGGAGAAGGACCATTCCTCTGAATGCCATTACAGGATTGTTTCACCAGCATTCCAGTATAAGATGAGCTACCAGCGAGTGGGCAAGTGCATCATCATCAACAACAAGAACTTTGATGAAAAGACAGGTAGACCTTCTTTAAATATCTTCTTAGCTTTAGGAAAAACATCTATTAAAGTGGTAGTTCCTGTCATTATCTCATTTACATATTTGAATGTTTTTCTGTTTTATTGAACACCTTATTATTGAACAGTGTCATTAAATTGAGCAAACAGACTGCATGTTTTAATGACAAATGAATAACTAATGTAACTGGAGTAAAGAATTAACCTGTTTCAATTGATGTTTTTTTCTAAGAAATTAGATTTGTAAATGATGTATGTTTAAGGAGTCATTTATTTAAAGAACCTCTTCATAGATTATAGGTTCAATGTCGGGTTTCTTAAAGCCAAGGAATTTTAAACTGTTTTAACAAATAAAGAGAATTATAATACATTTTTTATTCTGTGTTTTAAAGGGATGAATGTACGCAATGGCACAGACCGCGATGCAGGAGAGCTTTTCAAGTGTTTTAAGAATCTGGGCTTTGATGTGGTTATCTACAATGACCAGACATGTGCAAAAATGGAACGGTTGTTAAAAGCGGGTGAGTGAAACAAACTAAAACAGGAAACTTCACTGTTCATGTTATTTAATTTTAACATTAAACATGAAAAGTAATATGTGTTAGAGGACCCTTTATTACAGTTGCATCATACTATTTATGTATGTATGTATGTATGTATGTATTTATTTATTAATTTATTTATTTACATTGATATTGATCGAATACTCTGAACTAATGTCACAGGAAACTTTGACAGTTTTAAATCAAGTTCAGAACTTGTATTTGTGCATTATTAAAACCCCAATAACATTTGTGTTGTGTGCTTTACATTTAAAATTATAATTCTGATGGAGAACCACAAGAGTTGTCTCTTTTTTACTCTGTGGGCATATGTGTGTTTGTGTTAGTCTCGGAGGAGGATCACAGTGACAGCTCCTGCTTTGCTTGCATCTTACTAAGCCATGGTGAGGAGGGCATGATCTATGGAACAGATGGGGCTATGCCAATCAAGAGCATGACATCACTCTTCAGAGGAGACATGTGCAAAAGCCTTGTGGGCAAACCCAAGCTATTCTTCATCCAGGTACGAGAAGCTTAACATCTGTGAGAGAGAGAGGGAGCGAGAGAGGAGGACCAACATAAATAATGTTAATAATGTAAATAATAATGTCCACTGGGTTTTATATACACAGAATGTTTACTTATTAGCATAACTGATCGATTTATCCTTTTCCACTTATGAAGGATGTTAATGTTTAAGTGATATATTTACTTACTGAGCAAATTCTTTCTTGTCCACTTGTGGAGGATATTAATGTGTTATTCCCACAGGCTTGTCGAGGTTCAGAGTTTGATGATGGCATACAGACTGACTCAGGACCACCCAATGACACTATAGAGACAGACGCAAATCCTAGACACAAGATCCCAGTGGAGGCAGACTTCTTGTTTGCTTACTCCACTGTTCCTGGTAAGATAAGCTATTCCTCATTACAACTAATGTGTTGTAGAACTGATCTGCAAAGCCATATATGTGTGATTTGAGTATATTATACTTGCTTTGACCATTATAAAGTCTTTGTTCAACAATAATCCATTCAGAGCTCATGAAACGATGATAAACACATGCCGTGTCCAGAAATTGCAGGTTAGCAGAGAAGAAATAACAGCTTACTCTGTCTTTAGACATAATTACATTATTAAAATGGAATTATTTGAATCTGCTCTGGATTGCTACTCTACCAAAATATTTTGTTTGTCACTGACAGGATGTTGCATACAAAATAAGAATTAATACCATATACTGTATGTGTATCAAGAGTTGTGCATTTTTGTTTCAGGTTATTACTCATGGAGGAATCCAGGCCGGGGTTCGTGGTTTGTCCAGGCCCTTTGCAATGTCCTCAATGAATTTGGCAAGCAATTGGAAATCATGCAGATCCTCACACGGGTTAACTACATGGTGGCAACCAGCTTTGAGTCCTGGTCTGAAGATCCACGCTTTAGTGAGAAGAAGCAGATCCCTTGTGTGGTCTCCATGCTGACCAAAGAGCTTTATTTCAACTGAATATTTTCCGAACCACCTCAGACTTTACAGCCTTTGCACAATCAGGACTTTTTATACAGTACACAGATTTGCACATCATATTTTACCACTTCTGGCCTTTGACCGAAATTGATCAGAAGTAAATGCCTCTTTCTGCCTATGCTTATACATTTGACAGTTTAGAGACTTTTTGGTAGCAGAAATTTCTTCATGGCAAGCAGTAAAGAGACATCACACAGACTGACTGACTGACTAATGTGACCAAGCGGTCTCAATATTCAGGGATGATCCAGACCCAGCTGGAAGCTGTGTTGTTTGTGTGTGAAAGCAATTTATCTCCTACGTTACGCTGGGCACTTAGTAGACTCTTCAGAGAAGTGCTCCTTTACTGGCACTTCACGTTCAAATGTTGGTGGTGGTATTCCATGGACCTCTGATGTCACTGTTCTTTGTCTGCTGGCAGTGTGAAATATCCATGTTATTTTACAAACTTGGAAGGTTTGCTGCCATTTTAGATGGAACAATTAGAGCATGTAGATGCACAAATTCAGAATTTATTTTTAAGACCATTAATGAATATGTATTAATTTAATTAGCTTTTGCCTTCTTTGATATAGGACCATGGTATACATTTGAATTACTGACCCTTTTATATCCTTGGTCAAAATGCACCTACTCTAGAGAAATGTGGAATGTTTGATTGTAGTTAACTTGCAGGAATCACAACACTTTAAAACAATACTTTATTACTGCTGCAATAAGAGACTTAACATAAAAACATTCAGGTGTCTGAAGTGGGCAAAGGCTAGATTTGGATGAGTAAACTGTAGTTTTATTAGGAATATCCTTGGTGCTTTTGAGTAACTTAATCTCACCACTGAAACAGATGTCATATATCACCAGAACCTAAAGCCCTCTGTAGGATTGAAGCTTATGTTGTTTGTGTACAGTTATTCACGTGGGAAAATACCTCCTTCATTAGTTACCGTGCCAGCGAAAGAAAGGAGGGCTTGAAAATGCATTACAAAGTCGAAGATAAATAAGATGACAGTAAAATACTACAAGTTTTTATTGCTTGTCTTTCCAACTTTGACCAGTGCAGTCTATGATATTTTTTTTTTATCAGTGTCTTGTTCTGATTTGAATTCAGTTGAATTCAATGGGTTTTGTGGGTTTTTTGCTAACAAATATTAACTTCTTTCACATTTTATGTCATAGCAGATTGGCTAGTAGTAAAGGCACTGGCTTTGCCAGAACGTTTCCAAAGCTATACACCTAAAGCACAAGTGGCCAAGTGTTTGCTTTTAGTTCGATTGAGGTGGTCTTACCAGTCCAGGGTTTGGAGTGACATAGTTGGCGATAAAGGTTTTAGATAACAAAGAACTATTTTTTGTCTGTCTTATCTTGCTTTCTTTAACTGGTGTTTGTGAGTAAAACACCAGATTATCTGATTTAAACGAAGCATTAGAAACATCTCATTTGTCTATCCATGGTGCCCTTTAAAAAGCACACTACTGGCTTGAAAGTTATCAATTGATCTTCCCTTTTTCACACTGTTCTGTATCGAGTCTAGTTTATATCTACAGAGGCAGCTACTGTATTACTGGTGACGAGTTTTACAATTCATCCCACAGCTGTCCCACAGCTGGAACTGCTGTTTTAACATTGCTGCAATATTGCAGCCATATTTCCAGTTGGAACCAGGTGCATTAGGGGTTTGCTTCATTTTATTACTTCCTTCGGTCTTTATGTATCTTCTGCATTCATTGGATCACTTTACTACCTGAACAGACATTCAGTCTGCAGTATATTTCAGACAGTATGGTGCAGACAAAATTGTCAGTGATTTAATCAGATTCTGATGGGACAGAATAGTGATCACCATTCAGCTTTTGGATCAGATCCCAGCTCTCCCTTATATATTGAGAGAGAGAGAGAAAGAGAGACCGAGATTTCCTTTTAGTGGTGTGCCCAAACTGTACTGAAAGGAGTATTTGCTCGACTTGTATTGGAATGGAATTTAAGGGAAAAAACGTATTTCTAAAGGTAAATCCTTTTAAATGCTTTACAGTGTTCAATGAAATTGTCCTCAGGAATATATTATTTGAAAAAATTAAATATTTTTGGAGTATAACCCTTATTAAAAATGTAATATTGTGAAAATACCTGATTACTGCCATACCTTTAGCCCCTTTTGGAATTTGGGGCTGAATTGTGTTTAAATGATTTCTCATGCAAAGAATGCCTTTGTAAACTTTATTTTGTTGTATTAAAATATAAATACATCTTCATGTGTTCTGTCATCTATTAATTAGCATTTTGCACATTAATAACATACACATCCATAGTGCTAAAAGTTGCTTTCAATTGTGGTGTTTAGTGGAATATGTCTTTCATTTTCCCCTCAAAGAATGGGAGCAGATCTGGAGGCATCACAGATCAGCAGCGGTTTCCAGTTGGTGCCCTGATTGTCATGACCAGGACACACAGCCTGGTAAAGTGCATCTGTGAATGTGCCTGCACAAAAACTATAGAGAGGGGTCATGGTGTCGACCCCAAGAAAACATACAAGACCACTGTAAGAGCTGGAGAAAACCCCAATGCGCTGAAAGCTCCTGCCAGTTAGGTGGGTTAGCTCATGGGAAGCCCCATTGTGCCAGGCTGTGTAGTTACCATTGTAGTACTCCACGCACCAAGACTCAGGGCCACGGCCCAGCCAGCAGTCCTCCTCACGACCCTTTCTGGGGATACTGGGATAGGTCAGGCCAAGCTCCCAGTATGTCTTTCCACTGACTTGCACTTCCCAGTAGTTGCGTCCTTCTTTAAAGCCCTCATGGCTTATGACGTTTAGGGTGGTGTCAAAGCGGGAAGGGTTCTCAGGCACTTCTTGCCAGGAATCTGTGTACGAAGCCAAATCTCCAGCAGGAGAAATGATAAGCTTCGGGTGAGCAGAATCAGGGTTCAGGACCACTTCTTGAGCATCTGAGAAAGAGACATAACACCAATGCGGCACATTATTACTACTATTCTCTACATACACTTAAAATAAAGGTTAAAAGGTCCTACACCTTTAAAAATGTATTATGGAAAGTTATATACACTGTTGCATGACATCTCAAGCCATCTGGATGTTGAAATTATTCTTTGCAAAGTTATAAATAGATATTTTGTTATTTAAAGAACCCTTTAAAAAATATTTTTTAAGTCAAATGTGTCTAATTTACAAATCATTTATTTAAAATTTTAAATAAAACTTAATAAATAGAAAATTACACACATTCTTTTTATTCAGAAGCACAGTAACACCCTGGTTGTTGAACCAGCTTTTGGTACCTTTGGCAGTGTGGGCAGGTGCCAAGGCCAGCTGAAAAATGAAATCAGCATCTCCATAAATCTCCATTCAGCAGAAGGAAGCATGAAGTGCTCAATGATTTCTCTACTCTAAGATTTCCTGGTAGATGCTACAAAGACTGAGGACTTCAGAAAACACAGTGGACCAACACCAGCAGATGACACGGCACCACAAATCATCACTGAATGTGGAAACTTCACACTGGACTTCACGCAACATGGATTCTGTGCCTCTTCACTCTTCTTCCAGACTCTGGAACCTTGAATTCCAAATGAAATGCAAAATTTACATTCATCTGCAAAGAGGACTTTGGACACTGAGCAACAGTACAGTGCGTTTTCTCATGAGCCCAGGTAAAATGTTTCTGACATTGTCTCTGGTTCAGCAGTGGCTTGATACGAGGAATGCGACATTTGTAGCCAATGTATAGGATTCGTCTGTGTGTAGTGGCTTGTGATGCACTGACTCCAACCTCAGTCCACTCCTTGTGAAGCTCCCCCAAATTCTTGAATAATAATTGCTTGCCAATCCTCTCTAGGCTGCGGTTGTCCGTGTTGCTGGGACAACCAGCTTCTTTAGCAATGACCTTTTGTGGCTTGCCATCCTTGTGGAGGGTGTCAATGACTGTGACGAAACATCTATCAAGTCAGCTGTCTTCCCCAAGATTGTGAAGTCTCCTGACCCAGACTGAGACCATTTAAAGGCTCAGGAAACCTTTACAGGTGTTTTGAGTGAATTAGCTGATTAGGGTGTGACACCATGACTTTCAAAGATTTAACGTTTTCACAATATTCAAATTTTGTGAGACAGTGAATTTTGGCTTTTATTATCTGAAACCCATAATCATTAAAATACCAAGAAATAAAGGCTTGACATATTTCACTCTATGTGTAATGAACCTACGTATATTGTATATGGATTTCACTTTCTGAAAGGAATGTCCATCCAGAAATATTGAACTTTTTCACAATATAATTTTTTTTTGTATAGGTATAATTACACATAGAGTGAAGTATTAGAGAGAGACAGAGAGAGAGACAGTGTAGGACATAATGCTCACAGCTCTGGAAGAGTTTCTTGGTTACAGGGACCTGCGAGCGGATGAAGAGCAATAAATTGATGGTTAAACTGAGCAGCTGCTCACTCTTAAACTCATCCCTCTGGATCAGCTCTGGATCTGTAATCTTCAGAGTCTTCATTATCCTTTTAGACACAATAGGAGAGGAAAAGGAAAATGTAAAAATACGTACAGGGGAAAATAATTCAGAAACAAAGGAGCTTCCTCATAAAGCCCAAAATGTAGGATGATTTACTACAAATTAACAAAGAAGATGGAGAAATAAGAGAATGATACATAATCTCCAAGATGCAAACTGTTTGCTGTCTGTTACGCAACATGATTGTATTGGCCAAGCAAACACTTGATAAAATGTAGTGTTTTCCATTACAAATTAATATTTTTTTATTGCAATTATTGCAACAGTGCTCTTTTTTCATTCATACCTTTCCTCTGTCTCTGATATCTGTTTGAAAAGAAAGAAAGAAAAAGAAAGAAAGAAAGAAAGAGAGAGAAAGGAAAGAAATACAAAAAAGAGAGAAAAAAGAAAGAATGCCAGACAGAAAAAAAGAAAGAAAAAATAAATAACAAACAAACAAACAACGAGAAAAAATAAATAAATTCTTTGTAGCTGTTGGCAATACCTTGTCAAAGTTGTGTTGTTTGTCGTCTTCCAGCTGTGTTGACATTTCAGCCAGTTGCAGATCCAGATCCTGGATCAGGTGGTAGCACTTCTCTATATTCTCCTCAATGGCTCTCTCCATGGCCTCCTCCTCCATGTCTAACTGACATAGTGTGATCCTCAAGTCCTCATCCAGAACTCGCTTCATATCATCATATTTCCTTTTTGTTTTCTCTTTCAGTTCTTCTGTCTTTTTCTGAGAGGGATTGAAAATCAGAGCCACATAAACCATGTAACAGAATTATTTGCTCATTCCTTTCTACTAAATACCAAAGGTAATATCATGACTTACACTGAAGTCCATTTGCTTCACTGACAGTTTTTTCATTCTGTAAGCCAAAATGTCCTTTTGCTTTTTCAGGTGCTCCTGTTGTTTTGTGTAGTATTTTAAACAGTACATGTTAAAATAAATTTGGTTTTAACCAAAATTGCCCAGAATTACATTCATTTGACCCAAAACGCTGCTAAATGAGGCTTTTACCTGAGCTTGAGTCTTCATGCCTGTAGTATCTCCTCAGCTATCTGGGTTCAACTTGAAAAGAACTCCTTCTGCTCTTCCACTCCACTGGCAAAGGATTCCTCATCACAAGCAGCCTTTATACTCCATTGCTGAGATGCCAAGGCTGGGGGCTGGGATGCATGTTATCCAGTGTGGCAAAGTCACTGTGGTTGTGCCCTAAGAAGTATTCAGCTTCTGCTATGGAGGTCTGTAAATCTAAAGGCATAACTTCTGAGAGAAAAGGGATTGTGGGCTGCTGCAGTCTGATTATACTGTCCTTAGACAAGAGGTCGCAAGCCCAGCTAAACTCTATTTATATCTTCCACTCATATAAAAGGCGTTTGAAAATGTGTAGGAACATGCGAGAACAAACGCCTGCCAGATTAAATCAGGCATCATAAATCTTAAAGAACTGATGACAATGCATAATTTTTACAATTATTTTTGCTGTTTCCCAGCACAGTGAGCTCCTGTGGCATTAAAGTAAAGAATGTTAGCTTCGATTCAAGGACATTTACATCAGTTGAACCCTATAGGAGACAAAGCCATTTTTATACATAGCCCCTTCAAAATAGGCAGCGGCCCTGACCCTGATGGCTCATGTGAATGGCATACACCAATGGTAGGAATGGTGTATGCACACGAACTCAAGTGCAAGGTAAAACGCCAAATCATTTACAGCTGCTGCCTGTCTCTCTGCTGCTCCACAAAGAGAGAGCGAGAGAGCGAGAGAGAGAGAGAGAGAGTGAGTGAGAGAGAGAGAGAGAGAGTGAGTGAGAGTTGAAGTTGAAGGCCAGTCTGACCAGCATTCTGACCAGGGCTGGCAGAGGCACAAAGAGAAACATTAAATAAAGGAATTGTCTATGAGACTCATGTAGTTAATCTACTAATATTAGGACCATCCACACTGCATGCCTAAAAAATCACACACAAGTTGTGACACAGCTTGACACACTATATGTAAATCCTTACCGTTGTAAGTTAATAAGCATTAGTAGATAATATCATTGCTGAGCTGGGTGAGCTGTTGTAGTGCACTTACTAGCCTTGTTGTCCTTCATCCAGCAAACTGGGCTTCAGTATCCCAGCAGGGTAACTGGCTCATCACTAATAGTTCTGAGCACTATATTAGCTTATATCTATAACTTCATTCATTCATAACGTCTCTCTATATACTGTACTGTATATAGCAGAGATGACAATAAAGTTTACTTTGACTTTGACTTCATTCAATTGCAAGTCACTTAAGAGCATAGGCCAAATATGAAGCGTTTTTGAATGTTTTAATGCAGCCTTTCTTACACCAATCAGCCACTACGTTAAGCCATCTGCCTAACATTGTGTAGGCTCCCCTCATGGTGCAAAAATAGCCCTGACTGTGTGTTCTGACACCGTTCTGTCATAGCCATATTTGCTGTACATTTGTGCTACAGCAGCTCTTTTGTGGCATTGGACCAGACAAGCTAACATGCTAGCCTTCTGGCTAGGAGGCCAACCCATTACAGGGCAAACATTCACACACACATACACACATGTGGGCAATTTAGAGTCAATCTAAACCACAAGCCTTTGAACAGTGTAAGAAAACCGGGAAGGAAGTCCACACAGAGGCATCTGTGCCTTTTAGTATGACTGTAACTAGCAAGCCCTCCTTAACCCCTCAGTGCTGTTTGTACGTGGGGAATAAGCTTCCAAAACTTGTTAGCTTCTATAGCCTTGTAGTTCAGACATCAGACATGTCTTGGTAAATCATGTACTACATTTAGGGTGAGGGGGAACTTGTGTGAATGTGCCTGTTCTTGTTGGAGTACTGTCTTAAACTGATCAGAGTGTGTAGTTCAATAGTATTTTCTATCACAAAACTGCTTGAAGTTCCTGCCTGGACTGATTTCAGATGGCACCTATCCAAACAAAGCGACAAGGAAGCTCAGTAAAATAATGTGGCTTAGCCAGGTGGAAAGGTAAACTGACTCTAAGACATATTTGTGACATTGGTTGATGTCTCCAACACACCTAAAACCATTCTTGTTACATTACCTATTGTCTTCTACTGAAACTGGTTTAAATGCCACAGTGCTGTTTTCCACCTCGAAGCATAGACATTACAAGCAGAACACAATCTGCTACTTTTCTCAGTGAATTCAGTCAAAGTGCATGTACTTAGTACAGATGTGTAGTAATGTGTAGTAATTTTGCCCAAACCCCCAATAGCTTATAACCTGAAACTAGACACTTATACTATCACAGTGAACCAAGAACAGCCTAGCGCCCTCCTTCCTCTGACATCACACCTCTAGTTTTTGCGTTTTGCTTCACTCATCTGCTTCCTTATCTGTTTTTTCCCAACGTAAACACACTCTCGACAGTGACAGCCATCTGCATCAGGTACAGTATAACCCCCAGTATTTTTTAATGTGTCTACTGAAGTAGAATAGTAACACAATTGTTTTTTTATTTGTTGTTTTTGTGGAGCAGCAGGTTTCAGTGGCAGCTTATAATTCATTATACTCTATATCAGCAATGACTAGCAGCTTTATGCACAAAGAACCAAAGGATTGGGGTGATCCTTTATTGTTTTCTTTTGAGATGTGCACAGGTGTAATGAGCCTATCTATTTACAACTTATTAGCTTCATCCTTTGGCTCTTAATTCCCCTTTATGGAACATTTTCAGTATTAATTATTTTTACAACCATAATGTTACCTGCCCAGTGCATGCTTAGAAATTCCTGCACTAATGTTCTGTTTCAGTGTGTAACAATAGCCAGACAATCATTTGGAAACGGTCATTGTGTTACAGTTCCAGTTTCACGTGAACTAATCCTGCTATTGATTCTGTTTTCCAGCCCTCTGCATATACACAATACACAGTATCCCATTGTTCAGTAATTGTCAAATGGCACCAGGTAAGTTTGAAATACAATATGGATTAACAAGTGATTTTAAAGTGCATGAAAAAAGCTGCCTGGACTCTATTTTATGATTAAATGAAATTTCACATGGTAAAATATTTTAGGTGAAGAGGTGTGTTCTGGCTACTTGTACAAGTCTCCTCCAGCAAATCTGCTCAAATCCCAGGTAAATGCAAACCTCTTTAGAAGATTATCACATCCTATATTTTTGTTGTGCTTTTAAATCTTCTCTTTTCTTTTAATCTTATTTTCTTGCTTTGTAGAAATCATGGAAAAGGAGGTTTTTTATTCTGACAAAAAAAGCTTCTTGGCAACTTGAGTATTTTAAAAGCGAAGAAACAAAAAACAATAAACTACTGGGATCCATCCAACTGTCTGAGTATGTTAACTTTTTGCCATCACACTTTTCTGAGCATAGAAAATTGAGCTTAAAAATGGTCCTTCTGACTATGGGTATCTTTTAGAGTGTCTCTAATGTTGCTGCGTCCTGAGGAACATTCGATGTGGAATTGGGTCCATGAAAACTTCAGATGTTCTGCGAGCTGTGTTCTTTTTATGAAAGTGGCCAACAGGGACTATTTCTTCATTGGAGAAAACAGGTTTGAAAAAACATATTTTAATACATTTTAATTCTAAAACAAACTTTTTAGGTACCTCCATATGGTGCATAGTAAAATGCGAAAGGTATCTCTTTTTAAATTACTGTGGAAAGAGAGCAACGTCACTGAAATAACCACAATAGCACTTGTACATTCCTGAATATAAAGTTTAAAGAGGAAATACATTGATATTCAGAATTTTCTGCACAATTAAATTGGAGATGGAAAATTCTGTGAAATGCTTCATTGTAGACAGACTTATGGACTCCTTTCTTTACAGTGGTGGTGATAAGAACTAGGGCAATATATAAATACAGCAATTTTTTAATGATCAGAATGTCTATGACCTACACATGTCTTCTAATTGTTTATATGGTGACTTGCTAATGCTAAAATATTGGTAAACCAGGTACAACACTGACCAGCTCAAAACCTCCAAACTATTGTAAAACAATGTTTCAGACATCAAGCGTCTGTAACTATATTTCATGCAATACATTGTAACTTTAATGCTATAATTCATTAGTCTTTCTAAGGTAAAAATACTGAGACACTGTGTTCAACAAGTTTAACAAGACCTGATCTTCTGAAATGTGATGTTCTGATTGTTCATTTCGTAATCATATGTACATATTATATTGTCTTATGCAAAAGTTTGGGCACCCCTTGATAAATAACAGATTTTTGTGATTTTGTAATTGAAAAGATGTTAACACAGTCTCTAAAAATATGCAATATTCTCAGTAAACATTGATTCATAGTTACTTTTCATGCCATAAAAAAAAAACATTATTATGGAACTGTGCAAAATTTGGGCACCTCCTTTGGTAGATATCACAGCTTGCAAACACTTTTATAGCAACTAAAAGTCTTTCAGTTCTTGTACTCTTATACTTTTCTCCCAATCTTCCTTGCAAAAGGCTTCTAGTTCTGTAATATTCTTTGGTCGTCTTGCATACACAGCTCTTTTAAGATCTACCCACCAATTTTCAATAATTTAAATCCGGGTGCTATGATGGTCATTCCTTCAGCTTGTGTCTCTTGAGGTCGTCCATGGTGGATTTCCATGTATGTTTAGGATCATTCTCCTGTTATAGAAGTCGTCCTCTTTTCAGCTTCAGCTTTTTACAGATGGTGTGATGTTTGCTTCCAGAATTTGCTGGTATTTAGTGGAATATATTCTTCTCTCCACCCGTGCAATGCTTCCTGTGCCACTGTGCCACAACCTCAAAGCATGATAGATCCACCCCCATGCTTGGCAAAGTGTTCTTTTCATGAAATGCTGCTCCTTTTCTTCTCCAAACATGCCTTTGCTGATTGTGGCCAAAGAGTTCTATTTTAACTTCATCAGTCCACAGCACTTGTTTACAAAATGCATCAGGCTTCTGTAGATGTTCTGTTGTATACTTCTGACAATGGATTTTATAATGGGAACACAGGTAAGGTTTTCTTCTGCTGACTCTTCCATGAAGGTCTTGTGAAATGGTGCTCCACCACCCAAGTCTGCTAAATCTTCCTGCATGTTTTTTGCAGTCTAATGGGGATTTTAATTTGTCTTTCTGACCAGCATACGTGCAGTTCTCTTTGAGAGTTTTCTTGGTCTTCCAGATCTCATCTAGACCTCCACAGTTCCCCTGAACTTCCATCTCTTAATTACATTTCTCACTGCAAGCTGACAATGCTCTGCTATCGTCTCTTGCTATTTTCTCTTAGCCTTCTCCTGCATTGTGGGCATCAAGAACTTTTATTTTCAGAGTCTTACAAAGCTGCATAGATGAACCCATGGTTGTTGAGTGTCCACAGGTGTGTGCACAAAATTTATTTGTAAAGAGTATTTGTAAAACATTTACTAATGACAGCTGTTGCCATTCATCAGATCTAACAAGCTGATTAAGGTCTTAAACCCTGTAAATAGACGTTGGAACTCTTATGGTGACCAAACTTTTGCACTGTGCCATAATAATGTTTTTATTTTATTTTTATTTTTTAATTAAAAAGTCTATACATCAGTGTTTGCTGAAAATATTGCATATTTTTTCCATGTCCTAGAGAGACTGTGTTAACATCTTTTTAATTACATAATCACAAAAATCAATTATTTATCAAGGGGTGTCCAAACTTTTGCAGACTATATGTATAATATGTATATTAAATTACACACTTTTAATTCATAAATTTAAACATAGAAAGACAACAGACTGCCTTCATTGTTTTGAGTGCAATTTACATACACTACTCACAAAAAGTTTGGGATATTTGGCTTTCAGGTGAAATGTGTGGAAAACGTTAAAAGTTTACTTTTACTCTACAGTGATATTATATTATGAAAGTAGGGCATTTAAGTAGAAGCATGCAATAGTGATTTTCTCATGTCATTATTGAAACAAAAGCCAACAACAGTGGTGAGTCTCAATAATGCCATTGAGCATCAATTACAGCTTGACAACGATGTCCGCTGTTCACAAGTCGACTTATTGCGGCTCAGGCTTGGCATCCCATTCTTCTTGAAGGGCAGCTTTTAGGTCATTGAGGTTCTGGGGTACAGAGTTATAAGCCTCTACATGTTGACTCAGCTGATCCTATATGTTTGCTATGGGATTCAGGTCTGGAGAAAGTTCAAGCCAGGTTCTCCGGTCTCCAGCAGCCGTTCCATAGTGTAGGGCAGTTCTGTATTGACTATTGACACACTGTAACACCACCACAACAGTGGCTGATGCATAGCGTTCTCCTTGACGTCTCCAACATTGTTTGTGGCCATCTTTTCTGCTCAACATGAATCTACTTTCATCAGAGAACAGCACTGAGGTCCACTGATCCTCTGTCCAGCGTAAATGCTCGCTGGCCCATGCAAGACGGTGACACTTGTGCCTGGTGGTGTGGTCAGGAATCCTGGCAGGTCGTCTAGCACGCAGACCTCACTGATGTAAATGGTTTTAAATGGTGTGACGTGACACTTAAATGTGCCTGGAGTTGAGTGGCATTCAATGAAGTGGTCATCAGTGTGGAATGTGGTCAACGGACGTCAATTTCTATGCCTTTCTGTGACTCTTCGAGTCTCTCTGTATTTCTGCTGCAACCTGTTGATGACACTCTGTGACTCTCTAAGCTCAGTGGCTGAGAACATCCTCTTTGAAGCCTTGCAATGGCGAGGTACTGTTGATAAATTTTTAGGTGTCATCTTGGTCTCGTGATATCAAAATGTGAACAGCATGAGGAGGACTATTTAAATACTAAATTCTGATTGAACCAGGAAATGTATCGATCAATTCATGAATCAAACGTCTGCTTGTGAATTTTGCCATTAAGCTCCTTTTTAGAGAACAACATATTGTGTAAAAAGTACATTGAGAAAAGAAACATTGAACAATTAGACATTCAAAAGTTTAGGGAAGGTCCCATTAAGTTCACCTGTAAAGGTTATAGTGCATTTTAGGTTCATTTTGAAATTTCACACGAACGCTTTTTGTAAGTGGTGTACTGTAGTGTAACATTCTGGGAAAATGCCTTTAACAAGGAACAGTTCTGTATCACTTCACATCAAACCAGGCAGAAAGTCTTTGTTTTTAATTATTGAATTATACAAAAATAAAGAAAACTTTCAACTTTCCTCTATATGTGGAACTACAGTTCTGAGTTAAACAGATTGAGTAATTGAGATACATTTTTCAGGATGGAGGCTTTATTTACAGAGATTGTTCATTCTTGTCTTTTTAAATTGAATAGTAAGTCTAAGCTAAAAATTATAAACAGTATTTCTGACTATAAAGTTTGAAATTAGAGCTCACTTTGAGATCTCTGATATTTACCAAGCTGACCATTATAATTACTGCCTTACAGACATAAATGCTTTATTCTACTAATTTCTTCCAATCTGTCTCTCCAGTTGGGAGGTAGAAAGGTGGTTCTGTGCTTTATTTAGTGCTCTGAATAATCGTCCGTACAGACTACTAGATCCTGAGGTACAGTTTCTTTACTTTTTTACCAAATTTAACTCTATTGTGTATAGAAGATAATGTCTAATACCTTAAAGGGACCTACTCATCTTGCATTTTTGGACAATAATAGGGGGTTTTCTTCTGTTTGCTGCAATAACAACCTTAATGTTTTTTTGAGAAGGCTTTAGATAATTAGGCATTAATACTGACATGCTGGATATTAGATTTAAGTGGTCAATCACAACAGAGAATCCAGTACCCACAGTTCAATGCTGTGGAGCATTTACCCCTCTAGTCAATTGCATTGCACATGGTGACCTTAGGTTCACGTGCAGTTACACCACAGCATCTTAGTTTTCTAATCATAATTAATATTAGATGATATACGTACATGTCTGAGCAATTCAAAGTTAATGTCAGCAATGGGTGTATCTGAGAGTAGTGGAATGCACTAAATAGGAGGGGACAGAATATTTATAATCGTTTTGTTATACAGTTATACTGTCATACACTTTAAAATGAGTAACAGTTTTTTTTTCTGCATAACATCATACTTTTCAGAATCCTAGGGCAATCAGAGACATAAGTGCACCTCCACATTCAGAGATCATTGATCTGGTGTGTATTTGTTCTTTTTCAGTGACAAGAATACAAAAAAGAATTATACTGGATAGACATGGCATATCATGCTGCTTTTGCCCTGGTTTTAGGGAGCAGAGTGGAGACTTGATACCTCTGAGATCAGGAAAGAGGCCTGTGCAAGCCTGTGAATGCCTGTGCAAAGAACTGCACTCTATAAATACGGAAAACAATGTGGGTATATATGTATATGCATGTTCATTATGTATATGTGTGTTCATTTAGACACACACACACACAAACACATCTTTAAAGTACCACTTAAAAATACTGCACTTTAATGATGTGTGGACCTTTAGATTTCATCTACTCATAAAGTACTTATAAAATTACTCATTGGCATTTCATATATATTTTTTGCAATGTATTTTAATCTGGCAAAGATTTTACCATCTTTGATATTGTGTCTACAGAGAAAGGTGACATATCTGAACAAATGAACAAGGGAAATATTTTGTTTCAGTCTATACAATGAAAATATAAACAGTTTAATCTGTGGACTACACCCTTTAGACTCATTTAGCAGAACTAACCTGTGTGCATTTTGCATAAATGTCCACCAGTCTCTGACATCAGCTTGCTAAACTTTCCAATGCAAAATTCCTTCTTTTGAGTTCAAAATGTTTGAGAATATTCTTGTATGTGCTACATTTTCCAAGTCTCACGCTACATTTCAGTGGGTTTCACAAAAAACATCCTTTTGAGTCATAACTTCATGGATTTGCTTAGTGTACTTCGTATCATTAACTGTGTGAAAGGTCCACCTTCTTTTCAGTGTCAACATTTGGACAGATGGCCTTGCATTACCTTCAACCAGTGTTCATATAATGCAGATATTTTATAGAAGAAATTAATATTAATTGATAGAATCAATGGCTTCAAGCTTCCCAATCTCAGATGTCTCCAAAGCAATCTCAAACTGTAACATTTTCTCTTCTTGTCTTTGGTCTATGCCACACATGTACCATTACTGAGGCCAAAACACTGCATTATTACATAGGCCTGGTCTTTTACTGGAGTTTTACTGACATGCAGCCATGCAGGTCAAATTGTCCAACATCTTTCAGATTCTAGATGTATGCATTGTCACATAGACAGCTGCAAGAGTTACCTGCTAGTCCACTGTATGTTCTTTGAAACTTTTCATTAATTTTATTATGTTTGTATGTATTTACGTATGTATTTTAATTGTCATATCAAACAATCTGCTCTTGAATTGGATTTGCTGTGGCAGTCAGTCACATCTCAACACTTCACCAATTATAGATGATTTTTCTTACAGTGAAATTATTTTTTTCAAATACTTTTATAAATCCATTGCCAGACTCATATACATAGGAATACATAGGAATCTTTTTTTCTGCACAGTTATTTAGATTTTGGCATGATGGCATCACACATTTCAGTAGCAAAGAAAACACTAGATCCAAGATGTCAGGTATACCATATTTCCCCAACAATTGGCCGTGGTTTATACATTGATTTTGAAAACCTGCTGTTGGGTGTGACTTGCTTAAATAAGCTGCCTATCTAAAAACATGAAAACCCATTCGCTAAAAGTATAATTCAGTACAAAAAGACGCCATCCCCAAATGATTAGTTGAATTAAAATATACTGTTTACTGCAGCAATGAACAGTTCAAAAAGCAAAGATAGATGTGACAATGTTCTGTCACTTAATCACCACTTAATCCAGCCTCTCTCAAAAGGTTATTGTTGGCTGGAATGTGAGGAATTCTTTAGTATAAAATTAGCAACACTGAAATGCAAAATGTATTAGCCGATCTTCAAATCAGATCTGTAAACACTATCAAATGCGACCTGTGCTGCTTTGCTGTCATTAATAACATCCAAATTTTATCTATTTAATTGTTTATGCTCAGCTAAGGTATAATGTCACGACCGGTATAGAGCTGCAAATGCCTCCAGGGCCGTGTCAAGTTAGATGCTTTTACTTCAGATCAGTAAATTCAGTAACTCTGCAGCTAACAAAATGGGGTGGATGTTTTAAAACGTCCTATAATGTGGGGCAGCCTATCGTTGGGGGAAATACTGGTCATTTCATTTATCTGTAGGCACCGTTACAAAGAGGGTAAAATGTTTTGGAAAAATCAACAGTTCCCATGGAATGGGATTTCCAATGACTGTATGTATTTTCCATTTCAACTTTCAAGCCTATACATATTTAAAACACTGCATTTAAATTTTCTTATTAGATTTAACCATACACACTCCTACAAGAAAGTACTAACAAACTACAATGTGAAAATAACAGCCTCATGAGAAGTGAATAATTATGAGTAAAATAGCATTTTTCCTTTTATTCGTCAAGGCAACATAAAAGCATGATGACGAAGAAACCCAGGAGATGCATCCATCCACTGATGTGCTCGCACCCACCTGTGTGTGTGTGTATATACTTTAAATTATTATAATTGTGTATCTGGGCAGTGTAAAAGCACTAATATTAGAAGTAAAGACAGCTAAAATTAATACAAAAGAACAATGTATACATTTATATTACTGTGTTCATTAATTCTTTTCAAAACCTCTCCTTGAAGCCCTGCATGAGTTGTAGATATCATCTTGAAGTTATCCTGTAGTCATGCTGATGAAATATAATGATTCTTTAGGATTGCTGGGGCAGCAAGGAGAAATTTAAAATCAGATCTATAATATTTCTAACTGATCCATAAACTGTAAAATTTATAATTAACTAACTTCTTATGAGACAAGAAATTGTTTATTTTCATGACATAATGGTTTTCATTCATTGTAATTTTTATGGGCAGAAAACAAACATTGTGTCTGTAAACACTGTACATTAACAATAAGAAAAAAGTTGTATTAGATAATACCGTGTTTAATTTAGTGATGTGTAAAATATTCAATAAAACATTCAGAATAGATGTATTTGAACGATATCTAAGTTTACATTTCTATCACTATATCACTAATGCATTCATTAGTATATTTTTTGTTTGTTTATAAGATTTAAAAGGAGTTATTTCACAATCTGCAGAAACATTTATTATACTAAATTCATGTAAATAACAGTGTAGTGTGTTTCCCCAATACATACAGAGTGAGCACAATTTGAAGGCACATTTTATGCTAAATATTGGTGTTTAAATATCTCTCTGTGCACACATGCAATACTGTACTGTACTTGGATAAGAATATAAGGTCTATATATCTCAAATCTTGAATTCAATCTAAATGATTTTATAAAACATGATGTTTTGTACAGATACCTTTGTTGTGCGTTTATTAAAATGCCCTGATCAATGGTGTGCTGAATTCTAATGTTGAGTAATGAGAATGATGTCTGAGATGTTCTAAATGACTTCCTTACCTGACGTCCTGACTTCCTTCTCTTTTCTAAAACACCTGAAACCCTGCCTCTTAGTGATGTCACAAACTATGACAAAAGCCCTTAAACTCTGCTCAAGTTCACCGTACTGATGAAGGCACTGTTAGATGTTCTAAATTAGTTCTTCTCCTGATATGACTGAAACTATATTTCTGTCCACTCCATGGCAATAGTAAAATGTCCTAATTTACTTTTCTTCTTGAGTAAAGGTTTTTTAGACTTTTTTTTTTCTTTTAAAATGTAATTATTCAAGATTTAATAAATGTATTATTAAAATTGAGGGCCACTACACTATACTAAGCTGAGCATAGCCAGAAACATTATTCAATATACTTCCTATTATCAATGATATTAAAGCTTACTTGATTATATATAAATAATATCCAGCAGACAGTTACCAAACATCAAGTGAATGGGAGGCAGTAAGTATAAAAATATTTCAGTTGCTTTCAAAATTCCCCTGCTTGGGTCAGATCCAGGCTTTAGAAAGGTTCTACTGGAACTGCCACTCCTTCTAATTGTCTATTTCTGACAAGAGGAAGAATGGCCTTAGTTACCTAGTGGAATACAGTAAAGATATGAACAGTCATCCGGTTCATGTTCACCTCAGACCAATCAGTTTTAAATGGAAAAAAAGAAACACTGGTCAAAAAAATCAATTACAACTTATTATAGCTCAGAACTACACAATATTGATCAAACTGGCTCTAGTGCAAAATATCTTAGGTCAGTTTGTTTGACAGCTTCACTGTCAAATTCCTTTCTCTCTCTTTCTTTTAAATTAAACTCATTTACATTTACATGTACTGGGGATTTTTGGAAAAGATCAAATCTGTTGTTAGTAAAGGGACGGACTTCTTGTCACAACTATTTTCAAAACACCTGAAACCCTGCCTCTTAATGATGTCACAACTATGACAAAAGCCTTAGGACTCTGCTTAAGTTCACCATACTGATGAATGCACCGTGAGAGGATCTGCAGTTACTTCCTGCTTCAGGTAAAACAATGCATTTGCAATGCATACAATATATTATACAGTATTGATACTTACATATTTAATTATTTTTCTTTTGCTTAGTATGATTTGTTCTGTTGTTTTTGTAGACGGCAGTTACTCTTGTAAAGTTTTAATGATGTTCTAATTATCGGGAAGACATTGTTTCTTTTGTAGCATTTGTCCATAGAAGTATGTGCTTTGGACATATAACAGCATCAGAAAGTTGAATGAGAATTGTGCTCAAGGGCTAAATAAATATGGGTGAATTATTTCCTTCTCCAGACATTGTTTCATAAGGTTAAATTATTCTGTTACCTTGTAGGTAACAATGTAAACTGGCTGAATTGGTCTTAATTTACAGGAATTAGAAGTCTTCATCCACTGCAAGCTTATGATTGTGAAGATTATGAAGATCTTGAACACTTTTACATTAACCATTTTAATGGCTATGAGTGACAAGCAGGTGTTTCTCCTATTCCTCACACCTCTAACTTAACAGTCTGCATTGTTTTCCTTTGTTATGCTTGTTCTGCCTCACACACACCAACAATAAAATAACAATACTGTCTGTTTCAGAACACTCTTCAATGTCTATAAATCTCCGAAACGTTTCAGGTATGTAAAATAAAAAAAATGTAATAATCACAAGCAAAAGAGGGTTTTTTTCCTATATTTTCTTGCAACTGAGGGAGATATTCCAGTAACTAAGGAAGTGTTCCAGTAACTAAGTGAAAAATTCTGGTAACTGAGGAAGTATTCCAGTAACTGAGTGAAAGATTCCAGTAATGAAGGAGAAAATATATATATATATTAAAAAAAAATAAAAAATAATTAT
>JBBIGC010000104.1:31975859-31986983 GCA_037576955.1 Lepidarchus adonis | reverse complement strand
AGGAAGAAACCTTGGGAGGAACCAAAGCTCAGTAGGGGAACCCATCCTCCTCTGGTCGACACCGGATAATGGACAATCAATTTTAAAACTCTGTCGAGTAAAAAGGTCACGTCTGCAAATGTATAAACTACCACAGATTTTCCAGTTATCACAATTTTATATTGCACTTTGGAAAATATCCCAACTTTGCTAGAATGGGGGTTTGTTTTTGAGAAAATGTGAAATGTTGAGTTGTGATGGTCAGATGTTATGCATTAACTCTAATCCTCAGGACAATATTTTAAATACAACATGCAGTAGATGATCACTATGCCAAGTAAGAAAACAGATGTGATATAACAGCTGACTTCTTCGTACTGATCTTCTGTTTCAAACATCATGTCTTATGTTGTGTCTTCTCAATGCTTAGCAAAGTCACTCATGTAAACCAAGAAGGTGTCAGGTTCTGAGTTGAATACAACAGTGTGTAGTGGCCATTTTAGACTGAGTTGGCGATGGAGATAAACCTTTTAATTTGACTCAGTTCAGCTTATGAAGAACTTGATCATTACTTGATGAGCTGTGTTGGACTTGTTAAAAGATATAAATCCCCAGTTCTACATCAATTTTCTAAAGCAAAATGACCACAAAGCCAGAGCACAGGAGCGCTCCCAAAGCCTAATCTTGGCCATTTTGCTGGATAGGGGCTTAATATAGCAACCCTGAGAAAGCTCCTATCAACTCTAGCTGTCAGTGGCATATCATTATCCCCTTAGAAGGATCATCTAAGGAAACAGGCCAGCCCAGTCAGCCTACAGCCCACTCACTGTCCTATCTCAAAAGTTACAAAGGCCTTTTCTGGCACAGAATTCAGTACATTCTGTTACTGTACAGGAGCACATGCACAACCCCTTTCTACTCCTACACCATATTTCATCAAAACAAGTTAATTAATAACGGGTTTTTTATACAGCAAATTGACTTTATTAGGTTGTAATGTTTGTTTTCTTTCACATTTGTGGTGGTTTTACTTTGCAGTTATCATTACCATAATTTGTACACAGCAGTTACCACCTTTTGCATTATTAGTAAAGGGGGTTAAATATGGCAGTGCATATATTTTAATCTCTGTGTGAGCATTTTGGAGAGTTTCTGTATTTATTGCTGCGTTGGTGTTTGTAACACCGCTTTACTTGGGATTCCTTCTGGGGCTGAGTTAGCTTAGGTTTCTAGAGCACGGACAACAGAGAAATTATAAACATGCACATGTTGTATATTCAGCTGATACGCTTGTATTTCAAATTCATTGAAGGGTAAAAGAAGAAATAAACGTAGTAAAATTACCTGAACTTCTCCCTAAGCAAAGTCTGCAGTTCTTTTTTGCTGAGACTCTGAATTTGAATATTTTGATGGACTGCTGAAGCTGTAATGTCAAAACCGCCATCTATCCATTTCATTCATCAGTGGCTGGGTTTCACACCCTGAGGATATGGAGAGGTAGAATGTCGTCTGGTGACAAGGCAGAGTACTTTTGACATTTCACTTGAATTAGACAAAAGGTAGACTGTGCGGTACGGCAGTAGAAACGGAAAAGTGGCTGAAGGGAAATAAACTCAAAGCTGATGTGAAACAGCACCTTGGTAATAATGGGCTGCCTGAGGGTTGCATGGGCATTTTATTAAATGTCTTGTTCATCATTGATGGAATATGCTCTTCTATTTGATATGAAAGCACCTCATCAGCTTTGTTCATCAGAATATTAAAGAAATGCACTTAATGATACCTTGCCTCATAAGAAGTAATTTCTAACTAAAATGGAAAAAAATGTGATTAAAAAATGAGTTCTATCGAATGAAGTGTTTTATATTTTGTCTCGTCAAACTTTTTAAATAGGACTAGACATTTTTGTCTTTAATGTTTCATACACGTCTGAAATATTGACAGGTTTTGAATGAAAAGGAAGTTTTAAATTCATGAAGACAAAAAGCCATTTCAGAAACCATCAACCAAGGAGGCAATTTGACAACTCTGACAAACAGGATGTATTCATTCAAAGCTTGAACAAAACATCCACCAACGTGTCAGTCACACATCTATGCATTGTTTGATGAGTAGGACTGTACTTTATATAGCCTTGAATTTCTCTTCATTCTATAAAGTGCTTAGAAGCCTTCAAAGAGAATGGTACCGTACATTTTGTTCTCTTTTGATTTGGGATCTAATTTTGATAAATTTGTCCCATCACCTTCTGACTAAAAGACCTTTTTGAATACATTGGCAGCACATGTACCTGAGGACACTTTAATAATAACCTCTTGGACCTACAGGCTTTGATAGGGAATGTTCTTTTTTTTTCTGTCTTTACATTTTCTGATGACAGTTTAAGTAAGAAAAAAAGAACCGTTTGCACCACAGGTTAATTGCATTGTTTATGGATTGGTCAATTTATTATGCAATTCAAAATTGACACCATCTAAAAATGGGCAAAAAATGATGACAATTATTCTGATCTAGATGTTTCTTTTCCAGCTTCATCTTCCTAGCTAAGTGCTTGCTTGCATGTTCTCTCACACTCTCTTACTCCCTCTCACTCTTTCATGCCCTCTTTCTCTCTCCTTTCTTAGATGGCCTGGTTGTGATCGGTGTTCACTCAGCTAAGTTCCCCAATGAGAAGGTGCTACAGAACATTTGCAGCGCTGTACTAAGGTACGGCATCACTCACCCAGTGGTGAATGACAGTGATGCACGGCTGTGGCAGGAGTTGGAGGTGGCGTGCTGGCCCACATTGGTGATTTTAGGCCCCAGGGGGAACCTACTGTTCTCTTTGGTGGGCGAAGGCCATCGAGAGAGCCTTTTTCTGTTCACTGCAGCTGCTGTCAAGTACTATACAGACAAGGACTTACTCCAAGACCATGCTGTGGGAATGAAGCTCTTCAAGGACTCCTTACCACCTTCCATCCTCTCGTTCCCTGGAAAGGTAGCAATGGATCTCAGCAGCAAGAACCTGGCAATTGCAGATACAGGACACCATAGGATTCTAGTGGTCTCCAATACAGGGAAGGTCCTACACTGTGTAGGAGGTAAGAAGTACTAGTCTTTACTAGGGATGGGCTTGAGTAATCAGCTAAACAAGTATTCATTACTCCTTCTTAAAATGTGCAATTTTTAAATATTTACTGAAGCTAAATAAAAAAATAAGGCCATGCCATTAAGCTTCAGAAATGGTTGCACGATGTAAATTTTGAAACACAATAAAAAATTCCATGCATATGTCTAATTCGAGTAATTAACGCTTTCAACAAAAAATCTTTTGATATATGCATTAACATTCTCTAGCACATTTTTACTTTACCATATTGCAACATAGCCTAATTCTAATGTCTGAGTATGAGAAGCTTGCTAAATACAGTACTTTTCACATGCTTCATCCTTCTACTTGTTTGTTATTGTAGGGCCTGGAAGTGGATGGAAGGATGGGAACTTGTCTGAGGCATTGTTCAGTTCTCCTCAAGGTGTGTTCATAAAGGGAGACACACTGTTTGTGGCTGACACAGAGAACCATCTGATCAGGAAGGTAAATGAATCAGGGCAGCTCTGCGCTGCACCACTGGGCTTTGACCTACTTCTCTGAATGATGCTTGTTGCTCTATCATGCTGTACCATGTCTCAGTTTAAAGCAGTAAAATGACCTCTTTTTCTCTAGATTGACCTTTCAGAGAGAAAAGTCACCACTGTAGCTGGCACAGGAGTACAAGGCACAGACAAGGAGGGTGGGGCAATGGGGCCACAACAGCCAATCAGCTCCCCCTGGGATGTAGTCCTTGGTACAGCAGGTGAGAAATTTATCATGATTGATTGTCCTTTCCTACTATCGCTAATAAATACATATAAGGGTTTTGATCATACAAACTGAGGGCTGCAGTCTAACCATTTTCTTTAGCATATGTTTGGAATAAGCCATTTCTTTCACATTTTGTTGTATAATTAATGTACTCAAAGTGTGATAAATTTCACAAGAAGGATTACACTTTTTAATTTGTTACATTTAACAAGAGAACACATTTGCCCAAATTGCTCCCATTAGTATCTTCAGGACCCCATCTGGGGTATTGAGGTGATTCTGAGCTTTTTCTTTCCGGATTAGTCACATTTACCTTTGCACACGAATGTGTGATATGTGTGATGTTCATATTGGCTAGCAAATTTTATTAGTAATTTAAATTGTTCACAGGGGGCATACAGAAGCAGGTCTGGGTATGTTTAAGGTGAATGTTGGATATAGACATGTTTCATTTTGTCCTTGTGAGCATAGCCTTTATGCTCTCAAGCTGAATGATCAACAAATGAAGTCCAGTAGCACCTAATGAAGAAAGTCCTACATTAAATAATTTATTAAATTTTTTATCAAAAATAAATATAAGGTTTCTCTGGTAGTTTTTTGTTTTGCTCTCTAGAAGTAATCTAGGTAAACACTAATATTAAGATGCTCAGAAAAGTTTAGCTGTGGAGAATAAGTCATCATAGTGATTTAGGTGGCTAGGTGCTGTGTTGCCACCAAGATAAACAGAATTAAACCTGAAGTTAGCTTGCTAACCTTGCTTAGTCACTGTGTCATATGAAAGGATCATGAAGGAGTCTGGAGGAAGCTTGACAAATAGGTCATGTGAGAGTATTGACTCAGCTCTTGCCTTGTCTTTGGTTGGCACCTTGCCTCCTGCATTTTAATATTTCATTTGTGTACTCCCTTCTTGCATTGGAATTAGGGTCACTTAATCTTTTTCCTTTAAGTCTTACTCATAAAATTTAATGCCTCATATAAAGCCTCAGTTTATTATTTTGCCAGGAGCAATTTTATGATTTTTTTATTCACAGCACCATTTTCTCCCTATCATCCCATCTATCTTAGCCTCTCCTAATCACTGTTCCTATTTGGAGTTCTTAGAAGTTGTCTTTGTAGCACTCTTTGTAGATACCGTTCTGGACTTTGTTTCCCAGACTGTGGAGTATGACTGGCCAAAGTGGACCTTTGTTCTCATAGAATAGTCTCTTCTTTGAGCAGCACAGGAGTAAACAACTAAGTCTATTGGTTGCTAGCTACAGACATTGTGGTGAATGCATTTTGCTTGTCTGGGCTGAGCTCAGATGACGATGAGATCAAAAGCACTCCCAGACGAGCTATTGCTTCAAACAGAGCTAGGCCACTTGAAGAACTATTACAGCTGTATTGAACAAATTGCCTGATGTGTTGGGCTTATCTAAAGAAATTGGTTCACATGATATTTTTAACATTTCTCTGGGATAGCTAATATAACATGAAATGTTCCGCAAAATGTTTATCTTGTTTAAGAAATTCACTTGACAAGCAAAACATGACACACAGCATGAGATGACTTTGCATAAAGCTGATTGATTTGTTCTAATTCCAGAACAAATGAATCGAAAATAGCACCTCCGGCTTTTATTTTACGCAATCAGAAATCTGTTGTGGGCTTTGGTGATTCAGTCATACTGTTTTCATAAACAGCTAATGAGCACACAATGGATGTGGTCACCAGAAGCAGGAAAATTATGTTTGGCACTTCTAATTCTGTGGTGAAAGGATGTCACGTTATGTGTGTTTGGATGTAAGTTTCAGTGGGAGTATGTTTCGAGGACATTCTTGATCTCTGTAGTGCATTAGCTCTATTCTCAGGCCAACCTGGCACTCTTGCCTCCTCCTCATTCAGCAGCTCTTTAGCTTCAGTCTGACCTGCTTTATAAACAATATGGCTCCATTTTCCACCCCCTGTTCGTACTTTAGTGTCTCTTTCACTATGGATTCATGGTGTGTTTCTAAGCCCCTTGTGATCAACACGATTCTAAAGGCACTTTTCTTTGATGGTGAATGAGATTTAATGACATGGATATATTTACAAAAAATATAATTGTATATGCTGGAGTTGTCAGCATTGGGCCAGTTTCTTTCTACATTTTGCTTTCTCCACTGACTATAAAGGTAGGACTTTGTAGTTTACAATACAGTTCATTTGTTTCTCTGCATCAGTTACCCGGGAGTGTCTGATCCACTGCAGAACCTCCACCACCATGTCAGTGCCTCTGTTGTGATGAGAAGGATCTGCTAAGCAAATAATACCTGCTAACTGAACATTGATTTATTTAATTTTTACAAACTGCAGTGATAAAATTACTTAAAAACCTAAATAAATTGATTGATTAATACAAGTACTGAAAGTAGAAAGAGAACCCAGTTAAATAAATGAAATAAATATTGCACTTGGTTATTTATTGTGGAAAATGAAATTCTTAGAAGCAGTATTATAATTATTCTATAATGTCCTATATCCTCTATTATGTTGTGAATTTGACATTGATATATATTACAGTTTTTGATATTATATTATAGTTTTTAAGCTTCAAGTTTATAATTTATCATAATTTATTATTAATTAATTTAAATTAATTTATAATTTGGATCTCATTCCACATTTTCTGTATTTAAAAATCTCCACTTTCTTTTCTTTTTCCTTTTTTACATAAATGCATGTTGAAGGGCCTCAGGCCGACTGAAATTGTCTCAGGAAAGCATAGTACCATTAGCTAGCTATTGTTAGACATAAGTGCAAAAGCCCATTTTCCCCATTCCTCTCATAACACACACACACACACACACTGCCGACAACACAGACACTCTCCCATCAGGGCTTTGCTAAGGTTTAATTGAAATGGAATTAAATGGCAGTCTGGGCTGTGCTTGTTCACATTTGGCAGTGCAGTACACACACATGCACACACACACACTGATGCATCCAAACACTCATTGTATATTAATGGGCATGGGCTAAATAATTGAACCCACTCATGTCTGTGATTGTCCTAATAATTGTTCTCTATTTCTCTCAGCAACCTGATTGTCAATATCTGACCAAAGGAGCTGTACAGCTTCAAACATGCAACACGCTCATTTAATGTAATTAAAGAGCAGGTTTGTTGAAAATGCTGAAGGGCAAACTTCAGAATGAGTGAAGTTTCATATATTTTGTAATGACGATACTGTTCACACAGCCTTTAAGACCAAACTGAGCAGATGTAATGCTCAGCAAACATACACAATATTATGAACACTTTTACATATGTTCTTCAGATCAGCTTAGAAAAATTATATTAAACATTTAACATGTGTGTAAAATGGTCAGAATGTTGACTCGGTTCATTCTTTTTGAGTGCCAAGTAAAAGTTTCAGGTAAAAAATAAGTTTTCTCTTGGCTGTAAGGGTTTATTCATTAAAACACTACATGAAAATATATACAAAACAATAACTTTTTTTTAACATTCTACTATATTTATGTCTTAAAAATTCAATTCCCTCAGTGTTTTGATTTAATTGTAATGTAACAGACTTTGATTTTGGATGACAATAATACTGGGCTGCCATGAGGAGAGGTTTGGAACAGATTAAACCAACACTCGAATGATAATTTTTTTTATTTGTTTTTATTCTAATGATTTTGTACAGAAAATTAAATTCACATATTCTTTTCCTGAATGCCTAAGATTAATGCAATACTTTCTGTATGTGTCTTACGCAGGTGAGATGGAAGATAATGTGTTGTGGATAGCCATGGCAGGGACTCATCAAATCTGGGCATTGTTCCTGGAGGATGGCAAGCTGCCCAAAGGAAGGTGAGATCTTCCCTAAAGCTTTCAGTGTTTGCACATTAAGAATATGATCATGCCTACCCACTCATACACATTGATGCTACCACTATGATGTCTATGGATGCAACCTCCTGTGCCACTGGATATGAATGTTTTTCATTTGACATTTTATTTGCCTTGAATTTATTCCTTTTTAAATTGTGTACAAATTCCATATTAGAAATCTTTGTCTAAAGTAATTTGGTTTTTTTTTTTACAACTAGTGCTAAAATGTTATTTTATGGCCTGAGAGTCTCATTTAAGGGTTTTTAGTGATTTATATATTATATATTTATATAGTCTTTTACAACAGATTTCTATCCTTTTAAAATATCTATTTAATTTGTACAGTTAATGTAATAAAGCCCTTCGTTTTCATCTCTCATTTCCTCATTATGTGCTTGCAGTGAGTATGGAAAGGGCACGTGTGTGCGTTTTGCAGGCAGTGGGAATGAGGAGAACAGGAATAATGCATACCCTCATAAAGCTGGTCTGGCTCAGCCTTCAGGCTTGGCCCTAGTCCCCAGTCAGCCATGGAACTGTCTCTTCATTGCTGACAGTGAGAGCAGCACCATCCGTAGTCTGTCTCTGAATGATGGGGCTGTTAAGCATGTGGTGGGAGGTGAGAGGGACCCTTTGGTGAGTCTGAACCTTTTTTTAATGTTACTGCACTGATGTTTTAAAATATCTGGTCCCATTTCATCATTAAGTCGGTAAAAAATGTAACTGGTCTTCAGTGAGCTTTTTAGGGTCCAGAGGAAAAATGTATATAATACTTAACCATGATCCTTCATGATGTTGTAGAGACATGCACTGTCTTTACAATTTACACATCCTGCGCACAGTTATTAGTCAATTAGTCCATGGATATGGGTGTTTTATCAAATAATGATTTTTTTATTGTATTTTATTATTGGGGTTTTTTTGTATTTGTTTTTAGACTTGTGAACATAGACATTTGATTTGGCTCTCATTAAAACTGCATTATTATTATTATTATTATTATTATTATTATGTGCTAGATTTCAAAGTATAATAGAAGGACTTGAAGTTCTATGTTTTTGCATATAGGGTTGCTTTAAAAGGTGGTCAGATAAGAGCAATCTTCTCTTTCCCTCTCACTGGGAGAGTCTGGCAATAATTGTAAAGGGGGAAAAGGACCCTCTTCTCCAGTTCAGTTTTAAAAAAGTGGTCACATGGACAAATTAAAATGTTTTTCTGGGATAATAAATTGCCACAGTTACATTTAAAGATTTAAGATTTAAAATCTGCTACACCATGCCGTTACATTTTTACAAGTTTACTCTGGGACATATGCAAGTACTTCAAACTACTCAGTAATATGAGGAGACAGTTAATAAATGAGGCTGGGGCGCAATTATGATCATGTACTGAACCAAGATGACCTAGACAAAAAACAATTTCTCTCAATTCCTTTCTGAAATGAAGACATTTTTCAAATGTGTGAGATTTTCCATCCCACGGACTGCCCTTTGCATTGCTGGCAATGAGAATTGATTCTATTGCTCAGTGTTTGTGTGTAATTATGTTCTTTCCTGTCTTGATACATGAACTGACTGGTGAATTGGTGACTCCCGTGGAGTGAAGTGGCAGAAAAGGCTTATTTCTAATTTACCCTGCTCATAGAGCATTGCAGCATGACTTTACTGTGGGGTGGTTTCCTCCTATTTAGTGGTCCAGCATGTTTTCCTGCTCAGAAAGACACCACTACAACTACTAGCATATACCTGATGTCCTTGAAATAAGTGCAGTAACATTTTTGTGATTTCACCAGGAAACTCTATGGGAAGAAGGCAAGCCCACAGAGGTGGTGTGATGCTCTGGATAGTGTTCTGCTGAGGAACCTAGAGTCATTTACTTGGACATTACTTTTGACATGTAACACCAACCAAAACATTGCTGCAAATGTTGTTCATTCATTCATTGCTTAATAGCAATGGAGCTAGGTGTGTGCCCTTCCGCAGTGCATAAATTGTTCAGGTGGTTTGGGGAGATGACCCTTAATCCCCCTTGGGGATTTATGTCCTTAAATCTCATCAGTGAGCTGCTGAATAAACTAGTCTAATCCTTGGAAGCCCCACCTTACAGTTTACAGAATTTAAATAAACTCTTAACAAAGTTTTGGTGCCAAATACCGAAGAACCCCTTCAGAAGTCTTATAAAGTCCATTCCTCAGATTTGTCCTGATACACTTATCATAAATATGTTTGTTAAGGCAGTATTGAGTTGCCAATGTTATCTACATCTGTTTCCTTACATGTTGCAGAATGAACATTTTATGTGCTGTAGGAAATTAAGTGCACGCAATTTATTGTGAGTTTTATGAAACTATCACAGGGTTAAACACTACTATACATACAAATACACATGCATCTACTTCAATGATTAATTTAGTGGTGCTGACCGTTCCAAAATGTCTTTAAACTTGGTGCCAGAGCCTCTTAACTGCCCGTTAGTGACCATGATTAACTACAGCTTGTTTGTGCCAACATAAATTGGATTGACCAACTCACAATTCCAGTCCAAGAAGCTCTGTGCAGATCTGAAAAAGAGGATTGTGGGTCAGGAATGTCTTATCCTCAGATCCCAAGGTCTTCAATTTGGACAATTGTTAGTAAGTCATAAAGCTGTAGCCACTTTGCCAAGGTCTGGAGCAAGGCCTAAACCGTCACCTTTGTTTGAGAGGAAGGTGGTCCTGATAGTCAGATGGAACCCAGTAACCATCAAGGTACAGGTCTGCACTGCATTAGAAGGTGAATACATTTTCAAGAAGACTTTGTCAGCTGTAAAACATGAATCATGCTTTGGGACCCTTGGATTCACTATAGGACTGCCTGTTCTGCTCCCAATGGAACTGGTACACTGCACAAAGTGAACAGATTAATGAAGACAATGAACAGGACAAGAGACACCCAAATATAAGATGTGCTGTTGTATTTGTAAGCCTTTATATGTAATTTGACCATGAGATGGTTCCTGAAAAACTCAATCAATTAAAAAATTATGAACCAAATGTGTATTGTTGTGGTTGTATATAGTATTATATGTTACGTGATCATTCTACAAAATTAGATAAGGCGTAGAAATCATTGGCAGCCCAATACCGCCATGACAAATGTGTTTGAAATAGCTGTGTATAAATTTTGATCACAGCTGTACACAGTATGTGTCTGATATTGTAATTTTGGTTATTTATTGTATGTCTAAAGCCCACTGTTAGCAAAATCTCATAAATACATTAATGAAAGTAGTTGAACCCATTTTGGAATCCATCATATTTAATTGTAAAGGATATGGAAAGGTTACAATATAAATGTGTGAAAAAATTCCTTATGTTTTACTACATAAACCAACATTTACATTTACATTTATTCATTTGGCTGACGCTTTTATCCAAAGTGACTTCCAGGTTCAGGAAACAATCAAGCA
>JBBIGC010000104.1:31928916-31950298 GCA_037576955.1 Lepidarchus adonis | reverse complement strand
GTGGAAAGCAACATTGTCCCAATTGATCCCAAAGGTCCTCATGGTTCCTCTAACCTGCTCCCTTTCAGCCTCTGAGACCAGGTGTTGGTGGAGGTCATGCAGAAACATAAGGAGGTGCTCATTATTGTAGGGCCCAACCTGGCATCTATGAAGGACTAATCCAAAGCTTGAGATTGCAGCACATATTGTGATGCTTGCTCCTCTTTGACCTGGCACCTCGACTGTGGCCCTATTTCCGATTATATTTCATCCTCGTTGGCGCCTTCTGGTCAGATTGAACCCAGCATCATCTACAGAGATAAATTCATGCTGGTTTTCATTAGCCTCCAACTCTATTACTCTCTGCAATATAACCAAACACAGATTATGTAAATTCAGTTGACTGGACTACAGCCTGTATATATACTTGCAAAGTTCAAAAGCTCACAGAACTGGACAATGAATACACACCACACCTGGACACACTGCTGCCGTAGTTCCTTGACCCGCTCACTGTTCCTTTCAAAGGGAACAGTGTAGAGTTGTTTAATTCAAACTCTGTGTTTGGGCAGAGTCCGAGCAATGGTTGTCAGGCTGATGCCGTTCATTGTTGAATATTTCATGGTCATCTGGTCTGAATTCTGGTCTGAATGTCACAAAGTTTTATTACATTATTAGCAATGACCATTCCAACAATGGCAAGTTGTAGATCAACATTAAGGATTTTTCCTTTTCCCGCAGAGGGAGGAAGACGATGCATCCTTTACAAGGACAAAAATTGAACATTAGGACTAGTGGCCTTACTTTAAGAAATGGCAAGTGAGAATTGAAGCAGCCCATGTGAAATGCATTATTTACCTGTTGGTTTGGTTAAAGATGCGAACCTCCTGAGCTGTCTCAGTTACTGACCCCACTCCCCTTCCCACTCTAAATGCACCTATACTTTGCTCTATTCCTCTCTCCAGGTCCACTCTTCCTCTTCCTCTCTGTCCAGGCATTATTTGTCTTGTTCTGTTTCTACACCAAACAACCTCAGTCTCAAAAGTCCAACTTCTTATAGGTGCCATTGTAATTGTAAACAGAATTGGAATCAGCTGTGTGTCAATTATTCAGAGATTGTTTTATCATCAGCTGTTTTACTCTTGTTTTGAGCTGATCTCATTGCAGAAGTAGTGGTTTTATACTGTATTTAATGTTTGGAATATTGTGTTTTCTATTGTGCTATGCTGTGTGCATAATGTAAGTATATTGGAAATGTATTCACTGTATTGTGTGAAAACGCCATGAAATGTGTTAATGGTTTGGCCACAACAGATCAATGTTGTGCTGAGTTTTTAAAATGTGATCACAGATTGGACAAATGCTTGTTAGCGGTCGAAAAAAACTGTAAAATCTGAATGATCTGAAACATGACAAAAAGGAAAAAGGAAAAAAAGAAAAGAGTATATAAAGAACACACATGCTAACTTGAGACTACTCATCTGTAGTAAAATAAAAAAACAATTAAAACTAATTTTAAAATGTTTCCAAAACTACAAAATGCCATAAGGCTTAACCTACACAAATGCATTTTCACTGTCAAAATATTTTTAAAATGTAATAGTAAATGTCCATTAAAGACAGGTTAAATGCCTGTATACCAAATATTCCATACATGTACTGTATTTTGTACATGCACTAGTGATAATGATCAGCAATGTCACAAAAGCACAATATTAGGCTGGTGGTTTCTGTTGGGTTATAATCTATGTATTCTGCAAAAAGATACATTAAAAAAAAATTAATAATAGTTTCATTAAACACATTTATGATGATGATGATGATTAATAATAATAATTTAATTGTTATTATTATTATAGTAATTCTAATTTGCATGGAGCTGGTGAGCTTTTACAAGCAAACACTTTTAATGGAACTGACCTGTCCTAACTGACAACCAGGTTACAGTTACTGTGCACGAAAATGGCTGTAAAAATGTAACTACAGTAGTGTCAGCTTCTTATATATAATTTGTGTAAACAGTACATTTGATTTAAACATCAGATTGTTTAAATGATCATTACATGGATCTTGGATTTTCTATGAGCTCTGCATGTGACGTACTTACACGTAAGTATATCAAACGTGCAGTTATTCTAGTAATATGTACCAGTTAAATCATCTGTGAGAGTGCCATCACCACTGACAAGATAACTGTGCTGGCGGGAGACATTAACCGAGGCTTATGAATTCACTGGAGGTCCTCGAAGCTGATGAGTTTCCGAGCGCCTTATCAGGAGGAACTAAAAATAGTCCACCAGCTGGGTTCATGCAATGGCCCACTGGCACCGTCAGCAGAGACAGCTTTTCTTAACCTAACATATTCCACCAGCTCTACCTCCAAATGTCACACAGGTGAGCTGAACTTCCAGGATGCCTTTTTATCTGCTGTGCTCGTGTAAAGAAGCAATGATGGCTAAAGACACTAGAAACTGAGGCTGGTTTCAGGGATTTGTTTGAGGGATAGATAGAAGTCATTGACAGGAAGTGCAAGTCATTGCAATACTGTTTGCCACTGAACCTGCTCTTCAAAACTGTTTAGTGAGTGTGACTAAACAGAACATTTTGGGAACATTCATATTTCCCATCCTTTTGCAGCACGAACATATTTCTGTTTAGGTAAGCGTTTCTCCAGCTGCCGCAGACTTGGATGTGTTTGCTATTGTGATAGTCTCTCTGTTTTCCACACATATTCAGCTATTTGGGTAAACATAACTATTATTAGCTCACAGGAAACACACCACCTAAATTACAGCTTAAAATGAGCGAAGAACAAGGCTTCAATATCCTGTTATAGTTTCGCAGAGTACAACCGAAATCCCAACCCCCATCAAATACATCCTGAACCCAGTAAAAGCACTGGGCAGCAATGCTCTCTGCAACTGGGACTGTATCTCAGCTGTGTCTCACTTACAGTATACCAAGAGCTGGTTACTGTACTCTATACCATGTCACTGGCTTTGTCTGATTATGAGGACAAGAGCGAGAACACTTTCTCTATTGCCATATGGAATGAGACTAAAATCTGTCACAACAGTTCTCTGGAGGCACTGATGACTGGTTCTTCATGCTGTTTGTAGGAGATATGGGATTGAGAATAGCCTTGAACACAATGGAGCAGTTTGGGGTTAATAAAAGGCTTATCTTAGAACCACACATCCCAGCCAGGAACCATTCAGAAACCTGAATGAAATAGTCTGCTTCTCTATTTCAGGGTTACAAGTCGAATAGATTTTTGGGAATTCTCCAACACATGATTTAATGTGGAAAAAAAAATTAATAATCATACCTTTGCAAACATTTGCATATTACTGAACAATACAATAACCATCCAACTATTTCATTAATAAACAAATTGGTATTTTATAAAGTGTATAACAGTGGATTCAATGACACATTATTAGAGGCTTCCAATAACCTAAGGGGCACAACCCTATTTGCAATATTGTTCTACAAATTGACCCCCAAAACACAACAACTAACTTACATCTCCCTCCTCATTTCCACAGCACATTTTCCATGTCAGTTTCCATTGTCCTTTGCTCTAACACACCACGTTATCCTCATGAAGGGCTTGTTAATTAGGTGAGTTGAGTCAGGAATGCTGAGAGCAGGACAAATACTAAAATAAGCCCAGCAAGGGGAAGGGTTAGGAAACCCTGATAAAATCTGTCTTTGGCAGCAGTTCTGACCATTATCATCAACCTTACAATGTGCACCTCTGACCTTCTGCAACTGTTCTCTCTCTGCTAAATGTTCATATTGACTGGTATAAAAAGCTGACCTCCACAACGGCGAATGCACAGATGCTCATCTGACCTTGCAATTTTAACTTCAAGCATCAATGATGTTTTCAATCACCAGGTGAAATACCCCACGCATTACGCAGACACCATCAGGCTTTAGAGCAATAATCCATAGCGGTGACATAAAATGAAATAAAACATCCCAAATCAAAACTGTTTCACTGGATATGACCATCTTTTCTTTAATTCCCCATAAGCACCATATATACAGAAAGGAATCAAGAAACACAGCTTTAAAAACATTAGACCATTGTACGACATCATATCTACAAATTTATAATCACAGTTTGAATGACTACTCAATCGAACAGAGCATAGATGACAGACCAGCAAACATAATCAACAGCCTTTTAGTCTCTTCGGTTACAATTCATCGCTCACATACATGTAATTCAATAGATGCTTTTCAACAGAATTTCACTGGAGAATTTCATTAATTAAGAAACAGTTCTTTGAAAATGATTGAATTTTGACAATGCATGTCCTTAAGTTTGAGGCTCCATGTAAATATTTATCTTAACAGAATAATAATATTTATCTTGCAGTAATATTTTCATTCTTTTTTATTTGCAGGGAACGTCTATGGCGTGTTTTAAAGTTGATGGAGTGCAAAGAAAAAAGATGCGAAAAGTACATTTTGAAAAAGCACATTTCCTTGATTGAGCTTTCTTACGTTTCTGTGCAGATATTAAATTGTTTGTGTGGTTGTGTTCACAAAGGTGTATCTCAAATAATCCTTCATACTTCCAGAAATGTAAAGAATAAACATAAAAGAAGAAGTCCATAAGCAGCAGCCAATTAGGCATTGGTTTCTATTTCTTCAGTGTGGGCTGAACAGGGTTTTACAGGGCACAATTCTGAAGTTAATTCATGCAGTATTTTTTGACTCCACCCATGAGTAATGTTGTCACACATCAATTCTTTTTTGGTCTTGAAATGGGAGCTGTGATGATTACAGCTTAGGCGAGTTACATGGAAAGAAGATGTCACCCCCCCTGACAAATACCAAAGGGATAAATAGAATTGCACTTATGCCCTCAATATTTACAATGTCTCGTTCAGATAACCGGGCTTTTCCCACTTATCCCTTTAAAGCAAAGCTAAATGTGTAACGGCCTCTTTAATACAGCCTTGCACCAGCTTTGTACAAGGAAACACAAACAGAATTAAAGGGGGAAGAGAATGTGTATGCAAGAAGTGACAATATAAATTCTGGCAGTTTTGACGAAGGACAAGAGGCAGAGGTTGAATTCCTTTCAGCAAGTAGGGCAAACAAAAAAAATGACATATTGATTTAATAAGAAATAAATTCATTTAGACCACGAAAACAATAAAAAAGTCACATAAACATATTTACTAAAGACTAGTCTTAGACTGCCCAGCTATTCCAGATGTAGTTATGATTAATCTGCATTATTCTGTAACAAGACACTTAATATGGGCAAAGTGCAGGCACTGTATTTTTCGGCATGGCCTTTCTCGCTGAAGTGCTTCATAGATGTGGAGCGAAAATCTGGATAGAAGAGAATCTTGTGGAGAACAATGTCCCCTCACTCTTTCTCAGGCTAGAACACGTGGGAGTGTGCATTAGGGTCTGCTTGTTATGCAACACATTCAGTAATTGGCACATATACATCATGAGTGAGAGAAAGAAGCTTTCGTCTCAATGTGCCGAGATAAAGATGAGCGGGTCTGGAGCAGTTTTCAGCTTCTAAAATGCACCATTACCCACTGAATCCCCCTTTTTCCAACAGGACTCCATTAGCAGGGTCAAGCAATTTCAATTCTTCAAAAGAAAATGGAGCTACCTTCAATGGGAAACCCATTCATACAGTCATTAATGAATTCATCCTTTCATTCACCTTCTGAGCTTTATGTCTTGCGTGTCATAGGGTTCAGGACTGTGCAATTTTGCTGGGGGCTTGAGAGACGGGCTCAGGCATCAAGGAGCAGGTGCAGCAGTTACATTCCACAGAGCAGCTCACGCTGGACATTTGGGTGAGTAGCTTGCATGAGCTGAATTAAAAAGCACATGGAAGGAATACCTAGCCCGACAGGACATAGGCATGATATGAAGACGGAGGAAAATTAGAGTCCTCCAAGAGGTCTGGTACTTTGTGGCTGCTAGACCTCTCCCTTTATTCATTTTGTCATGCAGAATGTGGAAGCATGTTTTAGATATGTCCGTGTATATATATGTGTGTGTGTGTGCGCTAATAACCAATTAAACTGGTCCTTCAGAGCACCTGAACTCATGGTAAACTTGGTCCCTCAACCAGTGTCATTTCATCTTCTCCAGTGTGCGCTCACATTTCCACTAAGAGCAGTCACTTTCTGCTGACAGTGTGTTCATGTGGCCTCTGCTGTTTAATCAATCTCTCAATCTCTGAGCCAAGGGTTTGAAGATTCTCCTGTAAGGGAAACAAATCAGACCACCGTGAGCCGGCTTTCCTTCGTTACCCATGCAATTCAGAAAATAGAACCACAAAGGACTTGGAGAGAGAGTGAGTGAGCGAGAGAGAGAGATTGAATGAAAGTGCCTAGAAGCAGGGATGGAAGAGTGATTTCTTGTTGCTTTGCTGTAAGTCCGTTTGATTGCCTAACCATCTCTTCCTAATATCTCTAATCCTTCGAACATAGTACAAATGGAGTTCTCTGTTCACTAAGCACCCTGTCCTTGCATGAATCCCACTTAATTTCCCACAATCTTCCTGCTGATACATTCCCATGTACAGTAAAGCACCAGTCCCCCACCTCCCCTCTCTATTCTGTATCTTCAGTGTGTAGTGGAGGGAGGCCTTCTTCATAGAAACCTGGTAGGCTTGCCCAGCGTGGGAATGTACCACCAGTTCTTCAGTCATTAATCACCGGTGAATACGCTGTATTTCTGATAGCCATCGCTACAAATCTCAGTCACTTAAATGCTGTGATTGCATCAGCAGAAATTGCTGCAAGGCAACTATGTTGTACCATTTCCCCCCAGAGTGCCATATATGGTTGACTAGTTGACCACACATACTGACTTAATAAGACCGAACAAAACATATGAAAAGTGAGTAGATAAGAGGTAAGATAAGCAAAGAGTTATGCAGCGAATGCAATTAGCATGGGAGGGACAAGCCACAATACCTTGAGTGTGATGTTCTTGAGCAGCGTGTCCTCTAGCACTGCTTGGAGCTTACGATTGATCTCCAGTGAGAGGTCGAGGGTCAGGCCGCTGTCAGCCGGGTGTGAGGTGTACAGAGAGGCCATGATGCCCCCCCTCTTGCTGAGGTTGGCTTTGTTAAAGTCTGAAGCCTCAGACGAGAGTGCACCTGACTCCTCCCTCAGTACATAGCTCTGGATAATTCTGCAGGACAAACATATGGGCAGTACACATCACATTTGTTTCCATTAAAACACATATACACACGCACACTGTAAACAGTAAAGCCCTGGAAAAGCCCCAAAATTGTCACTGTGCAACCACGAACATGAGGGAAAAGACTAAAGCAAAATCAGAAGAAAGCAAAGCTGCACACCATTACAACAAATCACCTTGTTTGATCTTCACCTCATTATTTGCAAGACAAACCAATGCAATGTAACTGGCAGCAATTGAGTAACGTTTTATCATTATAGGTTCAAATGTGAGAGAGTCTTTATTCTCATGATAAAAAGAAATTAATGCTCATATGATTGTGGGTTTAAGTTATGTGTAAGCAGGAAACCAAGGTTTTTCATCTGTTTGGGTAGACCAGAATGAAATTCTGCTCTACTGTGTGTGTATTCTTACAGAAAGAGAGATTGAGAGGTACAGATAGAGAGAGATTGATTGACAGTGAGAGATAAGACAGAGATATAGATCAATAGAATGATAGATCGATAGATCAATAGATAGATAGGGTGTGTGGGTATTTAGAGGTAACAGTGCCCAGAAGCAGGGATGGGAGAGCGATTTCTCATTGCTTTGCTGCAAGTTGAAAGAAGGAGAGAAATAATATATATAAATAAGCACCAAAATCTAATTACATGTTTATAAAGTGCTAAAATCTATCTTCTGACTGAATAGTACCCTAAAAACAGAATAAAAGCCTAATTTATCTTTGATTGGTTCTTCTTTATATACATAGAATAGACAGCAGCACGGCACTGATGGAAATCTGAAATCATTATTGTCTCTGCCATTATTGCTGTCTGATTTTAATATGCAGGAAAAAACAATGATGAAAAAAGAACACCTAAGTGGTGCATCCTTTTTTGGGAGATACAGATGTCGGCACAAAACCTTCAATTCGATCATCTCCAGGAGATGCTTTTCTCTCCCGTCTCCACTATTCCAAACCTTTTTTAACCATGGTGACGCATGGCCCACATAAAGGCCAATTAGATTGAATGCTTCATTCAGACTCTGGCTTGAGACAAAGGCTATACTTGAAAAATGTCCCTGTCTGAATGAAAAAGCATTTAGAAGGGTGTTTCCATGTTGTCTTTTATTAAACTGTGCTGTCCTGTCCTGTCTGATATTTCAAATAAAGGACAAAGGACCAATAGGGAACATATAGTATAAAGGTTTTTTTTAAACACCTTTTTTTTAACACCTTGGTCACCAGCTATGTGAAACGGAGAGAGGGAAAGGACTAAAAATTGTACAGTTCATGGTGGAAAATAGAAATGGGAAGAGAGATTAAACTCAGTTCTGAAAGGTATGCGAAAAACAGACTACACAACTAAACAGAAATGAGAAAATAAATACATACAATCAAATAAAATCACTACCACACAAGCGGATTGGCTTACCTTGAACTTATCTTAGGCCCATTTGGACCGATTTTCCATCACGATAGTACAGAACAGAATAAAATAAAAAGAAATTAAAAGATGCCTCTGATATAGCAACTTGCATGCGAAAGGGAGGGCCACAGGCAGATGTGTTTGAAATCAGAAACTACAGAAACTGCCCATGTTATCTGGGGAGAAGCTAATTAAAAGTTTAGAGTAATGGGGTTATCACCCACTACTTCGTTATTTGGACATCTGGTAATGTAACTTTCTGATACTAGTTCAGAACCACATCAGTAGCAAAGTGTCCTGAAATTATTTCATTCTCTGTTACTATATTAAGCAATAGCCAGGGCAGGATGGCATGGCCTGATTCTCTGCTGTAGCAATAAGTGCAGCAGCAAGAAAGCAAAAACAGCAGCTACAGCAGCAAGCTGGCCACAAAGACATGCATGTGTTTCAGAAACTTGCACAAAAACACAACTTTGTTGTAGCTTGATTGGCACATCAGCCCTATTACTGTTTAACCCCAAATTTCTGTTTCAGTTTTAGAGAAAACTGCATTTGGCTCTGTGACTGGCTGCAATCAAACTACAACTAAAGCAGAATGTGAAAATGTTAAGTGTTATATAAAATCATGAGAAATCAATGTACTCTTCACACCCAAAAAAAACATGCTTTTTTAAAAAAAACAAATAGCAGTTAATAGAAAATGCCCTTGAAAAAATAGGTTTTAAGAACATTCAGGTTTAACATTATAGAGCAGTGTTGACCAACCCTATTCGTAGAGTGACCTCCTGCCCCTTCTCAAATCGGTAAGATTTAAGGACCAAATTACCCAAGTTATCTTAATATTAAATCATCTTAAAAAATTTAGTTTGATCATTTGGGAGCAGGGAAAAACAAATGTGCAAATGCAAGGTGTGAACAAGGATTGGAAAACACTGCTCCAAAATAAAATGCCGGCAGTTCAATGCAGTAGTTGATATATTAGGAAAGTTTTTAATTTGTTTGTTTTTCAGGTCTACAGCTATACTGTGTAAACAAGGACTCTCCTTGTCTTCAGAGTTACACAAAAAGAAACACGACTACACCTCTCCATAACATACCAATTAACAATTTAGCAAACTACTAGATCCCTGAAAACATTACAAATTAATATAAATACTCCAGGACAGTAGTGGGTATATCTCTGATGTGAACTATAGAATGCGAACTAGTGTAGATGGGCTCATTCAAGACTATTATTATCCGAGAGCACAAGGGCCATGATAACTAGTAACCATGCTTTAGACAGTGTGATGGGCAAGACTAAAGCCTTCCTGATACATCTCGAAGATGCTGACTGACAAAACCAAATGAAGTGTCTTTAAATGTCTGTGTGACCACAATTATGTCCTGAGTTTGTGTATTTGGCAGGTTCATGGATGTGCATCGGACATCATTAGGAACCATTACTGATGCACCATTTCCCCAGAACTGGCAACTATAAATAACAATACGTAACTGCCAAGAGCACAGGGCAGATCGGTCCTGCTTGTGTGTATGTATGTAGACAAACATCTGTGAGAGGGGTCAGTGTCTGCCAAATCCCATTGTCTGACTAAAATTTGACAAACAAGATACGAGCCACGTCAGAAAGGGTTTATTTTAAATAATGGAAAATAAGCAAAAGGAAAACTAACAAATGCAAAAGGAACAATGCCCAGCAAACATTCCCTTGTGAGTTAAAGCCGGTATAACAGATAGGTAGGAAAGGCCAAGCAACACTGTCCATAGCTTCCATAACCAAACCGTGCTTCTGTGATCTCATTAGACACTGCTACGAAGTTGCACAGTATTGACAATCCTGATCAGACCTAGTCCAAGTGATGTCTGAGATTTCCTATACTTCCATTTTCACAGCCTTGCCATCACTCACTTTGTCTTTTTCCTGATCTCCTCCACAAGCTGTTTGATGTGGTCTTCCAAGAATTCAATTTTTTCATTCTTGCGGGCATGGGCTTTCTGCAGCCGCACAATGCGCTCTACCAGCACGGCCTTGTCCACCTCTGGAAAGCTGTCCACCACCACCACAGATGGCCCTGACTGGTTCTCAGGAGAACGATCATCCATACTGCTGCCTCGTGCATTTAAAGAGCCTAAGAGAAAAAGCGTGAGAGAGAAAGACAGAAAATGTCAACTAAAACAAAGAGCAGAGAAACCCAAAGTTCACAAAATACACTGAAGAAGCAGTCACATCAAACAAGGGTGAAAGTCAGACTTTCAGAGCTGACAGCCATCGTTCACAACAAGAATAAAAGACAAAGATACATCAATAGGTAGATGAAAGATAAATACAGATTCTCAGAGATTTACAGCCAATGGCATTAGATTTATTCACATGCACAAGACATTTGATGATTACTTGTACTCTGACTGCTATCAGCTGCTAGGAATAAGTTTAGAAAATATTATTGTATTGCATTTTATTTTAATACTTATATAATACAGCTAAAATGTATCTATACATTTGTTTCCACCATCATGTCTAATATATTTAATATATGTATTAACTGACTTTCACAATGTTGAAACCTTGCTGGGATTCCATCCTAACACAGAATGGTAGTGTAAGATGTGTATTTCATTCCTCTATGTCTGGGACAATCATTGCCTAATTGCAATTATTTGAGTTGATCTGTTAATTTTTGTTTTAATTTTTACAGAAATATTTGCATCTCTACAACTTTTTCCATTTTCATATGCCAAGTTGGGTTTAACGCATGTACATAAAAGAAAGCAGAAAACACAAGGCTATAGTAAAGTCAATGTGACTGTAAGATCTGATTCACAGACTTTTAGACAGTAGGGCAGTATTAACAGCTCAAAAGTAAAATAAGTAATCAGTCCATTTTGGCTCATATTTCGCATATATTAAAATATAAAACAAATATATTAGAAAAAGTAATCATCTGCTAAACTTTCCAGATCAGGGCACACCTACTTGACACATATGGCCAATGAGAAAGAATTAAGCTTTCATTAGGAGGTCTTAAAATGGACAAAACGATGTTGCTAGAAGTTGCAATACCCTGGTTGTGAACCTGTGTACCTGATGAGCTGGAGCGACTGCCCATACTGCTGCCCTCCCGATCACAGCCTCCATTCTCCATCTGCTCCAGCTTCTTACGAGCTATTAAAGAGAAACACACACGTTAGCATTACAGCAGACCATTTACAGCTATTTTCAGGCCCAGACACTGCAAAAATACCTTCTCACTCCTCAACAAACACACCAACCATCAGGGGAGGGAAACACTTTCCTGCTCTGAAACTAATTTCATCCCCCCCACCCCCCATGGGGCACTTCCTCACTGCACGTCAAACAGATTCAATTAAAAGACTTCACATTCAAGGACTGGTCCTTGAGGTAGGGTGAAGAAAAAAAAATGTCGACCAGAGAGAAAGGGCAGAAATAGAGCTACTTAAAAATATCTTCATGTTCTCTACATCTCCTCTGTAGAAATAGGTCCCCTGACACATGCCTTTCTCTCTTAACTCTTAACAAAAATGGCATGAAATCACTCTATGGTCTAACCCAGCTTTTTGTGCATCCACAGCGAGGCATGAACACTTTACCTCAATCTGTCTGCTGCATAGCCCCTCCGCAAACCCCTGAGATCTCCAATATGGTTTTATAATTACCAACAGTGCCTCAGGGAGCTAAGGAACGAGAAAGAGATGCTAACGTTCCATTACAATATTGAATTGCCTTTCAGAAAAGCCTTGATGCAAGATGTGAAATGCATAAACATTTATAAAGACTTCAAAGTTGCTAATGTTTTTCAGACTCTTGAATTCTTTTGTTTTTCTTGATTAACAGGTGCTCTGGCCTCAGAGGTTCTCACTCACCACAATCAATTTACTAGGTTCTTTCAACAGGTTCTCTCCCTCGCTCTCTGAAATCCCTCGGGTGCCCACATCATGAATACAAATTCTTATATACACAATATGTGAGTGTAGGTACAAATGACAGGATATCATATAGAAACAGGCTATATTTGATATATGATGTCTTTCCTTATGTTGAAGGAAATTAAATCAGCCAATATCATTGAGCTATTAAAATAATGAAGCAGTTCTGAGTGGGTATGCAAATGTTGAAGTTTAGTAGCTCACTGAACAAAAAAATTCTGTTGCTTCTGTTTCCCAAACCATCCTTTGTGGTGTGCTTTAATTCACCAGTGAATCACACATAAGTGCTTAATATTAACCACTAAATTAAAAAAAAAAATTTCAGCCTACTTTCAAAAGGTCTTCCTTGTCTCCTACCTTGCAGAAGTTGCTTGGTGAGATCCTTAATGTTGACTGCCTGTTTCCTCTTCTGTGTGACCAGTTCATCTCTGAGCTCCTCCACACGCGTCTTCAGTTGAGAAGTCTCTGTTTGCAGTGCAGTCCTCTCTTCCTGCAGAGCTTGTACTTCCTCTTGTTTCTGCTGCTCCTCTCTCTTTAGCCTCATTGTCTAAACAAATGTACAATTTCTACTCAGAATAGAGATACAAGTAATAATTTAAACTAATTTTACTGCATTTAAATAGAAAAATTAAAAAAAAAAAAAAACAAAAAAAAAAAAACACAAGGATGCAGGACAGATTTCCTTCCATGTTATTTACCTTGTTAGGCCACCAACCCCGCCCTCACCACAACGTACAATGTCAGGTGTATGCATTTCCAGTTTAATTTTGGTCTGAAGACTATATTATACTATATTAATGGTAGCTTCGATTCTGAGTTTGCATACAAGTTAGTAAATTAAACCTAAATGTGTGGTAAATGAAAGTAGCATTCTCTGACTGGCGAGCAAAAAAGTGTCACTAATCCACTTCCTATAGCTGCCACCCTGTCTCTCGACAAATTTAGAGCCCAGACCTATAGGGAGGAGCTAACGAGGTTTGACTAGTTCAAACATAATAAATTAAATCAAATGAAACCCAAGTATTTAGAAGAGAGGGTAAATACCTTTCCATTGCTAGACTCACATGCATTGCTCTTGCTAAAGTTTGGTTTTATCTACACTGTCATTTAGCAAAAGCAGTCAAAAGTTCTGCACCAATTAGAATGTTTTATGATTTACCTTTATTGACAAATTAAATTGGAAACATGTTTCTAAATATGTCTAGCATATGAACACCAGCTATATAAGCAACACCTTTCTAACATAATACCATAATGTAGATATTACCTACAGCATTATTAAGCAATCATGATTTCTAAGATAATAGCAAAGCCTTTTTATATATAAGGCAATTTTAGGATTATTACCTAGCTACATTAGTTCTTTAAATGCAAAAAAAAAAAAAGAAAAGAAGTGCAGATACTTATTTTTCTACTCAAGACTACCTATTGCTTTCTGTTCCATATGTTCGAACTGAAATGGGCAGAAGAGCCTTTGAATTCTGCGCACATTATATATGGAATGTGTTGCAGAAAGATTGGAAATTGAAAGCGCTGATTTCATTAAGCGAGTTTTAGAGGTCAATTCCATTGTATGTACATGTTTTGTAGAGTTGTCTTTTAACTTCATTGAATAACTTGTGTTTATGTATTATTGCTGCCTATCCTGGCCATGACTCCATTAAAAAATAGGTTTTATATCTCAATGGGACTCTCTTGGTTAAATAAAGGTTATAAAGAATAATAAAAATATGACAAAGCATTGTCTACTCTCAGATGTTAACCCACCATGTCTGAAAGGGATCTTTCAGTCTCTTCCAGCCTGCTCTGCAGCTCTCTGGAGCTGGTGGTCAAGCGATCCAACTGGGCCTGCAGCCCATTGCTCTCAGACTGCAACTGAGCATTTTTACTGGTTAGTCTCTCAGTGAAGCCCAGAAGTTCAGCCTCTCTGACTCGACCACCTTGAACATCCTTCTGAAGGTCTGCGATCTGCAAGTTTAGACCTTCCACTTCCTCCCTCAAAGATGACATTGCTTCTTCATCTCTGTCAATTAACACATATTGTAACACATAAACATAAGTAACAGGATGCAGACAACATGCTGCAGCATTTTGTCATGGAATTTAATGGATTACTTTGGAGGGGTTTTTTTATTACCTGTTCAACAAAAAGGTTTTAGTTAAAAAAAAAAAAAAACCTACCCACAACACTGAAGTTGGTATGCAATGTGTCTTTCTGTATAAAACACTAAAGAATATTTACAGATATGCAAACTGTGAATGAAGCAATTCCACGATTCCTAAAGCCAGTCTGTCACCAATGGTATATCAACACAATCACTTGTGATATGTTCCAACAATTCTGAGCATCCCCCAGGAGAAACATGCACACATAAATAATTCTGTTAGCCGCAGCACAGAGCCTAAGTCACATCCCTTGATCAGCAGGGACGCACCCACCACTGGATATGAGACATTTACACTATTGATTTCCGAGGCATGTTCAACTCATCATCATCATCACTGATGCAAAGCTAAACAAACAAACTTTCTGAAGTGATACATAGCACTGTCTATAAACAGTACCCAGCTCCATGGTCCTAAATGCATCACTATCCTTACATTGTACAAAACAGCATCATTCGAGCACTCTATTGAAACACTTGAGACGTTCTGAACATGATACCAATTTTAGAAACTCTTGATGGGATGTGCCAAATGGAATGGGTGGTCTCTTCTAACAGCCAGTGGCTATGACCTATTTTTTTTTACGAGTGAATGGTATGATAAATGTATCTGGACAGAAGTGGTTTTTGGTGTATGTCCCTCACCTCTGATGCTGTTCCTCTAAACTTTCGATGGCACCAAGCTTCTCACGCTGGTTCTGGATCTCTGACTTCTGTCTGTTGATAATCTCTCTATATTTACACAACTCATCCTCCCACCGAGGTCTCTCATCCTCCAGACACTTCACCTACAGGAATAAAATAAAGAGCCCTCTTACACAAACATATATAAATGATTCTGTAAAGTGTGCCTACTTCTTTCTTACACAGAATATACATTTTAAACACATTACATATATTAAAAAATGCATATACATGCATGTACAGTGAAGGAAATAATTATTTGACTCCTTGCCGATTTTTGTTATGCCGACTGACAAAGAAATAAACAGTCCATGATTTTAATGATGGGTTTGATGATTTTAACAGTAAGAGAATATAAAAAAGAAAATCAAGAAAATCACATTATATAAAATATATAAACTGATTTGCATTTCATTGAGTGAAATAAGTATTTGATCTTCAAGCAAAACAAGATTTGGTGGCAAAACCCATGCTGGCAAGCACAGAGGTCAGATCTCATCTGACCATAGAACCTTCTCCCAAGCACTCTCTGAATCATTTAGGGGTTCTTTGACAAACATCAGACAGGCCTTCACATGTACCTTCTTGAGCAGGGGGACTTCACGGGCTCTGCAGGATTTTTTTCTTGGTGACTGTGGTCCCAGCTGCCTTGAGATCATTGACAAACTCCCCCTGTGTAGTTCTAGGCTGATCTCTCACTTTTCTTATGATGATCCTCACCCCACAAGGTGAGATTTTGTGTGGAGCCTCAGACCGAGGTGGATTGGTCATTTTGTGTTTCTTCCATTTTCAAACAATTGCACACAAATCTCTTTCTCACCCAGCTTCTTGCTTATTTCAGCCTTATGCATGGCTACAATCTTGTCCCTGACATCCTTATCGTGAAGAAGTCAGAGTCTGATTGATTGATTGATTGATTCTGTGAATAGGTGTCTTTTATACAGGTGACTAGTTGAGACAGGTGTTTTTAATGTGGGTGACGAGTTGTAATTAGTAGTATCGAACTGGTCTGTGAGAGCCAGAACTCTTAATGGTTTGTAGGGGATCAAATACTTTTCACATTCAGGAAATGCAAATCCGCATTTTATATAATGTGATTTTCTGGATTTTCTTTTTGATATTCTATCTCTCACTGTTAAATCATTTAAATTACCATTAAAATTATAGACTGTTTATTTCTTCGACAGTGGGCAAACTTACAAAATCAGCGAGGGGTCAAATAAATATTTCTCCACTGAATATAAAAAGAAAAGGAAATTTTTTCCTCACTTTAGTTCTAAGAGTGGTAAGCTCATCCATGCCTTCCTTGAAATTCCTTTTCAGGTCTTCCAGTTCCTTAATCTTGGCTCTGTGCATCTGTCAGTAAAAACAAAGAGCATTGACCAATGCAAATAAGCTTTTAGGGTTACACATCCCATTACCTAATAAGCCACAATAAACAATGTGGTGGCTGAGAAAGCATTCCAGGCTGTGCTTACTGGATTTAATAAAGCTAATGAAAATGCAATAATAATTATTTAAATGCACTATTAAGTGATCACGATTTCTGCTATCAAATGTTACACTTCTACCATAACTAGTTATTAAGGAGCATTAATGTAGAATTTATTTTTTAATGAAGGAGCAGGCTGTGCTCTATGAGCCGAGAACACAGGCTGATATTACATCATGCCTCTTGATTGCAACACGCCACAGTGCAAACACAGACCAGGACACTGAACATATGCAAAGGCTATGGTATCAGTATCAGTAACAGTAAAAGATTGCTTAAATGCTTAATGTTTTAAAAACAGTTATTTAAAAAGTCTTTCATGTTGTGTTGTGATAGCGAAGTGTGAATAAAGCAAAGGGAGTTTCACCTCCAGCTGGTCTGTCTGTTCCTGCTTGTGCTTCTCCAGCTCTCCTTTTGTCTCCCGCAGCTTCGCATCTAACTCATTAGACTTAATTTCCTCTGACTCCTAGAGAGACAGAGCAATATTATTGCACATTATGTCCATGAAGCAGCAGGAAAATAACCCAATTCCCCTAAAACAATGATAAGCATTTCATTGCCACTTTTGTTATATTGTGCACTTTCTCTTGCAGGTAATTTTTTCAGCAACTGGATCTTATGCTTCGTTGCTACAGTGTAACAAAAAGCTTTAACCTAGACAGTTCATTCAATCAAATTCAGCAGTTCTATTTGTTCAAAACATGAAAAACATAACCACACTGGCAAATTCTGAAGGGCTTTCAAAACAGAAAGATGGCCTTTTGTGCCCTCTAGTGGATGATTAAATGACAAACTTTCTAAATGTATTAATATAGTCCGGTTGTTTAACATACATTTTCAACTGCACATCCAAGCAGACATACCTGATATGTGCGAATCATATCCTGGCAGTTCTTGCGGATCTGTTCAGTCTCCTCTTTAGCCTGAGTTAGCTTTGCAACAGTTTCTTTTAACTTATCTTTTGTTTCCTGTTTTTATTGGGGGACAATAACAATCAGAAAAAGAGAACAGGCTATTATTAAATGCACATGTGTGTGTGTATATGTGTGTATACATATATATATATATATATATATACACTAAGTTAGTTAACGAAGTCGTTTTTTTTTTTTTTTAACAAGTGCTTTTCATATTTGCTCTGAATTTTAATGAAATAAGTAAAAGTTCCCTTTGATATTACTAACTAAGAAGAAGAAGAAACACCAATTTAGACAATAACAGGCATAGCCCCATATAACAAAAATTGACGAGGTCAGTAGCGGGTGTTTCCACCATTGTCTGTTGTGATCGTAGGTTATACTTATTGACAGAGTGTCAAATATAAAGCTGTAAAATAAATATCAGTGAAAAGATAATAGCATGTCAGCTGTAATCTTGAATCTCTACCTTTAATTGCAACTTCAATAGTCTACACCTGTTGGTACCTTAATTGTTTAGCACACTCAGGGGTTGCACTATGCTGCAGTGGGAAGCAGTCAGAGGCACACATATACATTATGATAATATCACTATTGTGAATTCTTTTGGCCACAATAATTGTTCAATTAAAATCTGAAATTTTCTCACCTTATGAGCATCTGCCTCACTCTTCAGTTTGTTCTGTGCCCACTTCACTTTGATAACATTGGAGTTGATCTCATCCTTCAGTTTCTCCAGCTCTCGAGACAACCTGGCCATTTCATTCTCCTGTAGAAATTGGGATCAAACACAGATTAACTTTAAAAAAATAACAAGCACTATCAGGCAAAGGTAGTAATTATTTATATAGAAGTGCTAAACATTGGTGTGGGTGTGTGTGTGCGCATATAATTTCTTTTTGATTAAACAATTGCACAAATGAGATGCTTTACATGCATTCTATACTTTAAAATTGACAGACAAAATGAGACAAAATAAATTCTTTAAAAATCAGAAAATGTGATTTTCTTTTCTTTTTTTTTCTCATTTTGTCTCTTATAGTTGAGGTAAAGCTATGATGAAAACTACAGGCCTCTCATCTTTTTAAGTGGGAGAACTTGCACAATTGGTTGCTGACTAAATACTTTTTTGCCCTACTGTGTGCGTATGTATATACACATATATATAGTCTAGGCTGCCTTGTCTATAAACAGAAGCTCTGTGTGACATGATATTGCAATCACAAATGTAAAAAGTCTACAGCAGAGGCCACCAATTTTGTGTTAAGCAACCTTGAAGTTAGTTCAAATAATTTTAACCTTGGTGTCATGCAGCTGCTGAAGCCTTCCTTTGTCCTGTGCAAGCTGGTTCCCCCTTCTGGCCTGTTTGTCCACCTCTGCTGTGGCCTCTCTGAGCCTTCTTTCCAACTGCTCCTTCTCCCTGCGCAAGTCCAGTGCCTCTTTCTCTCCTCGCACATATTTCATAACCATGGTCTCCTTCTCCTGCCGTGCCTCCTCACACTTCTTATTGGCCTGAGAAGAGCAACAAGAAGCCAAAATCACAGAAAGAAATTTGGTGGCATAGATTTGTTGTATAAGAACAAAAAGAAACGGAAGAAATGCCATTCTCAGAACTGAAGGTATACAAATACTGCTGCTTTATTTTTTGAATATGCTGGTCTGCAAGAGAAAACACAGTACTGACACTGCTATGAGAATGTAACACTGTGGTGAGAGTCAGAAAAATGTCTTAAACACCCATCTGGCAAAACCATAGACCTTGATATCTGGTAGCTTAACTCTAGCTACCCTCTAATGGGAATGGAGACGTGGAGGATGGGGGAAATTTTTAAATTACACTGAGGGATACACTGTGCTATGCAGAGCCACACCACAGCCTTGTCATTGTTTGGGAGTAATTGATCCACTATGAAAGAAAAAGAGCTTTGTATCTGGGAAAGAAGGGAGGGGGTGACACATAGTAGACTAGGATTGTTTCCATGGTTCCAGTTACAGTGGCCATAGTGATGACCTCCTCACCTGCTCCAGGCGATAGGACATCTCCCTTTGCATCTGCTGAATGGCATTCTTAGCAGCTTGGTCCTGGTGAACTTGTTTGTCCTTGGAGTCTTTCAGTTCTTTCAGTAGCTCTTCCACCCGGTTCTCAAACTGGTCAAACAAGAAGAGACAGTTTCATTTATAGGTTGCTACCTTCATGCCTAGAAAAGACTGGGGCAAGGCTAATCATGAACACTCCCTGTGTGATGACGGAAAAGCAGGTCTGAATAGGCAAAGACAAAATTACACACCTAAAATAGTTTCATGACACCCACCTAAGAAAAAAGTATTACCAAAGGTCAGTAGTGTTCAAATTGTAAGGACTACACAATGCACACTATAAAATACACAAAATACACAATTCCTTTGTGAATGACTCAATGATTATATTTAGGCTACATGTACGATTTGAAACTACACAAGATAATGTTTGATCTCATTTGATATATTTGATCAAAGTGATTGTTTAGAGTATAAATTAATAAATGCTACTCAAAATGTAAAGATCAGTAACCATCTAAACAAAGGCAGCAAATGTGTTCTGCATCCAATTAAAAAAAGTTGTGTCCATTAGTCTTAGCTGCAGAATTCAACAACCTTTAATGAAACTGAAAGTCAGTTGTTCTATAGCTCTCAAGGCAAAAACGGAACTTCAGATTTGCCTGAAATATCAAGGGAAATTACACAGGCAGCTATACCCAAACCTCTTCATGTCAGACTATATATCACAGAAATAACTTAAGTAAAAGCTCTCTCTATTTCTCCAAGCAAAAAATTACACAGTCAAATTAAGGTTTGGTTTCTTTCATGGAATTGGATATACTACAGAGCAGAGATCGGGGAGGACAAACTCTTTACCACTCCATGAAAAATGAGGGAGTCTGATGAGGCTATGGAGTCATGATGAGACACAGGATAACCCCTGCTTATTCGACCCTGATGAAAATCTGTGACTGCATAATACACACAGAACTGTTTCCGGCCATTACCATGGTACCAAATGATTGCCCTTCACAGACAGCCGGCCTCCTACATTGCTGTTTGATTTGTGTTATTATCCTGTGTGACAAGAGCCCCTTTCAGACTGAATGAGACTGAAATGTCCCTAAGCCCATGACTGGCCTCAAACAAGCATGCTTACCCAGCACCAGATGTAGGCTCTTCAGTAAACAAGCACACGATAATCAATGAGGACAGCCTAAACTAGCCATTTGGATCCTGTGGAGCCATTTAAGCGACCAGGAACAGGCTCACTCAGCTAAACACAGCTTAGGTCTTACTTAACAATTTTTATTACTAGCCATCATACTAACCAGATGTCAAGTGGGGTATTGGTATAGGGCATTTTGTAAAACTAGACAGGGGTCACAGTAATCAAACGTTCTGTCTACACAGAGTGGAAATGCATCATGATTATCCTGACCTCAGGCTTCCTGATCATGGAGAAAATAAATGTTACACACTTCTTAGGCCTCATTTACACTGCAGGTCTTGATGCTCAGTTCCGATTTGCTGCCTATATCCGATTTTTTTGACCTTCTGTTT
>JBBIGC010000104.1:31913661-31927038 GCA_037576955.1 Lepidarchus adonis | reverse complement strand
GGAAAATCCGAACTGCCTGTTTACAGTACAGTCGCATCGGCACATATCCGATTTATATCGGATTTATTTCCACATATAAATGAGGCCTGAATCCGATCTCAACATATCCGAATGCATGCGTTTTTTCCATGTTTCCTGTCCCCATGTCATGGGACAGATCCGATCTGAGTCACATATGAGCAAAAAATCAGAACTGGGTCACATTTAGATGGCAGTGTAAATGAGGCCTTAGTTAGGTGAAAGCTTTACTTTACCTTCTTAATGGTGCAAATGTGCTGTTTCTCAGTTTCCATCCTTTTCTTGAGCTCCTCTCTCATGTTGTCTTTCTCAGAGCAGATGCCGAGGATAAGTTCCTGGTGCTTCTTATTCTCATCCAGCAACCTGAAAAAACAATTATACAGTAACAGTTATTCTTACAACTTCACAAAACCCATCAATAGTTCATTTCATTGGTTCTACTAAACAATTTGAGAACACTTATTTTCAGCAAATGACTAATCCCTAAAAACACAACTGTCAAAGAGCAGGTGTCCAAAAATCGTCTCTGCTCATGCTCTATATCACATCAGAGCAAGGGCCTGGACCAGTTCCAGTCTCAAGGCAAAGCAGGTGTCTTTATGAAAATGAGAAAAGTAAAATCAAGAGGACGCATAGGCAAAGAGTGCAAACATATACTTCTACAAAGTAATAATACACATCACGTTTTGTGATTACAAATGTGTAGCTCTAACATGTCAGCGGTGCAAATACCTTATGTTCTCAGTGGTCGTGTCCCAATAACTGTACCCTTGTGTGATCTTTAAATTCAGCAATATGTTAAACAGCAAAAGTAGATTTTGAAGAGGTATAAAAGTGCTTTCACCTTTTGATGGCCTTCTCCTGTTGGGAGTATTTGTACTGGACACATTTCTCAAATACAACCATAGAGCCCTGGTCATTAGGTATCCCATTTTGGGGGCTTGCTCCCTGCAGCTGACAGTTCAACAGCTCTGACTCCAACTCATCCAGCAGAGACTCCTGAGATATCGAACGCTGAATCTCAGACATCAACTTCCTGCTGCAGTCTGTATCATACAGGTTAAAGCTGGTTGCTGAGTGTGAGTGATGAACATTCATAGTCTCTGATAAACTTGCTGCATCTGAACATGTGACTATACTAGTTTGACTAACTACAGCTTGAGGTTTAGTGGTGTCCATAGATGTTTTTAATTGAACTGAGGAAGTTTCATCCAAATGGGTAGGTGGGCATTCTGTTACTCTATTCACAGAAACATCTTCTTGAACAGAGGATGATGATGATTCTTTTGGCTCCTCAAGGGTACTTGGCAAAACTTTGACTGTCCTGTCCTGTGCAGGCAATGACTCTACAAGCCCATTGTGATGGGCTGTGGGAGTCCTGGCATCATCCAGAGAGGCTGTTCCACTGTCACAGCTGGTGTTACCATCACCCTGCCCATCCTCCCCAGCTGCACCATCCTGATCCTGAGTGTGGTCCAGGTCAAGTGTCAGCTCCAATCGGTCTGTACCACTGAATTGCATGCTGTCCATCTCTGCACTGTCCTGCTCAGCTTCATCCTTTGCTGAACCATTCCCCTCCACATTTGTCAAACCATGCTCACCACCATCACTGCTGATCTGTGGTGACTCCTTGGTTATTGAGCCGACTTCTGAAGTCTGATGATGGTCAGAGGGGGAGTGTTGCTCTCCTTCGCAGTTAGACTGCTCCATACTCTGCCAGCTCTCTGAAACTAAAATAAATAACATACATAAAGCAAAGGTGAGGACTGTAAAATATATCAGCCAGTAGGCTAAATTCAAGTAAAAAAATTTAAATAATTATACAACATTTGGCTAACGTCTCTAGAAGGTAGTCACAACTAAATGACAACAACATAGAGCTGCTTTATATGATTACGTTCCTTCTCGCAATTTTAACAGAAAGAGAAACAAAATGACAGTCATTTCCTTCTTCCTCTGACCTTAGCTCAGTTTAACAGCAAGTACTTACACACTACACCCGGGCAGTTACAGTTAGAGAAGGTCACGTCTAAATCCTGGACGTCAAACGAACCACTGAGGTATTCTTAAGCACGGTACCATCCCCAAGCACTGCTCCCTGGGCACTGCCCATGTCAGCTGCCCACTGCTTCTACATGGATGGGTCAAATGTAAAAGTTGCAACATTCACTTCACTATCCAAAGACTACAGAACTGTCTGGGCTTTTTCTACTTTAAAATGAGCAGTATTTAGGTATTGAATGAGCTAACACTCATAATAAAAGAATTTATCCAAAAGACACATTTATAAGAAACTTGAGTCTCACGTGTTCATTATAAACACTGCTGCAAATTCAATTTCAGTCAGAAAACAAAAAAAGAGCTAAAACTTTACACAAATACGCACCAGCCACCATTTTCCTCCTTTGAGAGAAGCAACGTGAGAAAGTAAGCATGAGAGCAAAAGGGCAAGAGAAATGAACTTTGAACAGTGTGCTTTAAAGCCAGGTACGCATTACTGTACAGTTGTCTTAAGTCATAATGAAGTGGAAGTCTGGGGCTATTGGAAGAACTCAAAAGGCGAATTATATAAATTACAGGGTCTCAACCACAAAGTAAATTAGTTGAGATATAACAGAAAAATGTCTGAGACATGCCAAAACACAAGCAATCTTTGGTAAACAGATTAAAATTCTACAGAAAAGCTCAAATAACTTATAACTCAAATAACTTATAACCAATAATAATTAGCCTAACCAATCAACTTGATCAATTATCTGAGCTATTATGTTAGTGTAAACCATAGCAAAAGACATTTAACTACTTCACGCCAAATCTGTCAGTGACTGGACTAGTAATGCATGGTAAGTAATTCAATGTACCAAAAGAAAACATTAACTACAACTAAAATATAATCTATAATTTTACTATATAAGGTACATCTAAAAAATTTGAATATTGTGGAAAAGTTTAATATTTCTTGACATTCCTTTCAAAAAGTGTAATCCATTTATGATATAGATTCATTACACAGAGTAAAATGTGTCAAGTCTTTATTTCTTGGAATTTCGATGATTATGATCTTTAGATAATAAAACCCAAAATTTACAGTCTCAGAAAATTAGAATATTGTGAAAAAGTTGAAAAATCTCAAGGTGTCACATCCTAATCAGTTAATTAACTCAAAACACCTGTAAAGGTTTCCTGAGCCTTTTAATGGTCTCAGTCTGGGTCAGGAGACCGCACAATCATGGGGAAGACAGGTGACTTGACAGAAGACATTTATTGACACCCTCCACAACAAGGGTAAGACACACAAGGTCAAAAAACCCAAAAAAAACCCAAAAAAAACAAAACTGGATGTCACAGAAACAGGGACAATCGCAGCATTGAGAGAATTGCCAAGAAAATCCATTCAAGAATTTAGTGGAGCTTCACAAGGAGTGGACGGAGGCTGGAGTCAGCGCATCACGAGCCACTACACACAGATGAATCCTAGACATGAGCTACAAATGTCACATTCCTTGTATCAAGCCGCTCCTGAACCAGAGACAATATCAGAAGAGTCTTACCTTGACTAAGGAGAAAAATCAATGGACTGTTGCTCAGTGTCCAAAGTCCTCTTTTCAGATTAATTTAAATTTTACATTTCATTTGGAAATCAAGGTCCTAGAGTCTACAGGAAGAGTGGAGCCACAGAATCCACGTTGCTTAAAGTCCAGTGTAAAGTTTCCACAGTCAGTAATGATTTGGGGGCCATGTCATCTGCTGGTGTTGGTCACTGTGTTTTCTGAAGTCCACAGTCAACACAGCATCTACCAGGAAATCTTTGAGCACTTCATGATTCCTTCTGCTGACAAGCTTTATGGAGATGTTGATTTCATTTCCCAGCAGGACTTGGCACCTGCCCTCACAGCCCAAAGCTGGTTCAACGATCAGGGTGATACTGTGCTTGATTGGCCAGCAAACTTGTCTGACCTGAACCTTATAGAGAATCTATGGGGTATTGTCAAGAGGAAGATGAGACACCAGACTCAACAATGCAGACGACCTGAAGGCTGAGATCAAAGCAACCTGGGCTTCCATTACACTTCAGCAGTGCCACAGGCTGATCGCCTCCATGCATTTACATTTACATCACATTTATTCATTTGGCTGACGCTTTTGTCCAAAGCGACTTGCAGGTACAGGAAACACTTCATTGCCACACTGCATTGATGAATTTTGGGTTTTATTATCTGTAAGCTATAAATTTAGTTAATTTTTTGGTACATTGAGTTACCAAGTATCACTAGTCCAGTCACAGACAGATTTGAATTTCTTTTTTGTATAATGTAAAATATAACATAGAAAAACAACTTGTAACACAGTTCTGAACCACATACAGCACACTTCCTCGTTGAGTTCAAAACAGAAACACTGTGCTTTTCCTTAAACAAATCTACAAAACGCTGCTCCTAATGATATTGCAGAAGCACAAAAATGCCCCACGGGCTATAACTAAGATCACATTAGAACATCTCCAGCAGCCAACCAATACAAATGAACTGCTGTAATGCCTTATATTTCACAGATTACTTAGTCGGATAAAGTTGGGGCAAGTGATGCCCAGCACAGCTTCTATGGCTCCTGGGGTTTGTGTTCAGCCAAACGCTATGTATTAGCCGTAACCGCAGCTGACACAACACACATCCGAGCACCTGTTATTTGTGGAAATCATCACCACTCATATAACTTCATTATCAATAGAACCCACAGCCAGGACCTTCCAGTGAACGAAACAGCTGTTAGTGCCAGTTCATTTGTGTATAAATTGTAGTATGCAGAAGCTACAGCTCACCTCGCCTGCCTACTAATCTGGAATCTTCAGGTTGCTAGCCAGACAGCTAGCCGGCTCGCAACACTGCGAGTACCAGATAAAATTACATATACTTCTTTCACAGAATAAACACTTACAACAGGCAGATATCTATCTAACAAAACACATTTTATTTACAAGCAGAGGTTGTGTAACTTAATAGTTAGAGAAACAGACTCAAAACACCTGATTAGCTCGCTTGCTAGTCGGCTAACATAGGTTTGCGCATTCTTTCAGAATACAATGATTATTCTCAACGTTACATATGACTTAACGTACCTGTCACGTCAGATCCATTTAGTGCAAATAATCTTCATGTTCGTTAGACTTTTAAATATACCCTGGACGTCCACTGTTCTCTCCTGTTAATGTGACACATCAACAAATATGGCCACAGTGCTAAACGGACTGATACGGGGGCAGTGAAAGTCCAGCCACTGCGCATGCGCACGAACGCATGATTTTATATATATATATTTAACGTTCATATCAGGGATTTGTCATTTACTATTATTTGTAAGATTGTTTCATATGTGAGAATAATATGACAAGGACATATAAAAAGCACCTTTCCCAAAAATGTTGGGGCATTTTTTAAGCGATTTGTTTCTTTTTTATTTACAGTTGTAGTTAGGCTGACTAAAGTAGCCTAAGGTTACACAGTGGCAAGAAAAACTATGTGAACTTATAGGAATTTCATAGCTTTCTGCATTAATTTGTCATAAAATGTGAACTGATCTTCATCCAAGTCAAGAGTATTGACAAACACAAAGTGCCTGAAATAATTACACACACAAAAATCTGATCTTTATGTCTTTATTGAGAACCACCATTAACAATTTATCCTGCTTGTGGAAAAAGTATGTGAATCCTTGAGTTACAGACCTCAAAAAGCTAACTGTAGTGTTGTTAAGAAACCTGGAGGCTTGTTAAGTAAATGAGTTTGGAAGTGTGGACCACAGCTACACTGAAAAAAACAACAACACTCAAATGTTTGAGTTTGCTCCACACATGAAGAATGTGCTTTTGTGAGCCATGGCTCGGCCAAAAAGAGCTTTTAGAGGATGTACAATTAAGAATTGTTGAGTTACATAAAGGCGTAAAAAAGGGCACTGCATGTCACCATGAAAACATCATCCCAGCCGTAATGTATGGTGAAGAAAACATTATGATTTGGGTCGGCTTTGCTGCGTCAGGGCCTGATCAGCCTCAGTTACTAAGAGGAACATGAATTCCCAAGTGTATCAAAAAATTAATCATGATAATGTGAGAATGTCTGTACATCAGCTGAAACTCTAGAAGTTGGGTGATGCAACAAAGCAATGACCCAAAACCAGTCCACAACACAATGTCTTCAGAAAAACTAAATCTGCCTTTTGCAGTGGCCAAGTCAGAGCCCAGAGCTCGATCCAAAAGAGATGCTATGGAATGACTTGCAGAGAGCCATACACATGAGACGTCCAAAGAATATGACAGAGCTAAAAGAGAAGAATGGGCAAGTTCTGAACAAAGCAGAGGTCGTATCCACAGCTACAGGAAGTGCCTGGATGAGGTTATTGCTGTTGATAACAAGGGTTCACATACTTTTTTCACTAGCAATATGATTTATGGTTGTTCTCAATAGACATGTTTTTTTGTAATTTAGACACCTTGTCAATATCCTTGACCTGGATGAAGATCAGATCAGATTTTATGACAATCTAATGAAGAAAATTATGAAATAACAAATTTAGAATGTGATCCCTAAATTTTAGGACTATGTGAAGTAACAAACTTTTTTTAAGTATTAATCAATTTGATTTTTTTTAATCACCTACTCTTTCATGCAATGACCTCACACACATTCAACAGTGATTTCTGTTCTTGTTATACAGAAACTCAGATTTCTCTGCATTTCCTGGATCTTTTCACAATATTATGTACTATAAAGGACCACAGCCACGCAGCACACAGTCTGTTCTCCCTGCTAACGTATGGCAGGCGCTACAGGAGCATCACTGCTCGCACCACACGGCTGAAGGACAGTTTTTATTGCAGGGCCATCAGGCTTCTGAACTCAAACCCTCCACCACACACTGCCATTACACTATATGTTAATGTTATATTAACATTGTACTGTACAAGATATCCTTCTGAGAAGGCCACCATACATTTCAGACTACTTTGAGTTTATCTATTTATTAGATAACCTTGCCTGGCTGTTAGTGAGCACTAACATTAATAGCTTGTTTCCGCTGCCTAACTTTGCTAAGTATAACTATAGGCAAATTTTATCACTCCTGATTCAGTGTTTATTACTATATATTTTTCAGTCACTCTGTAAATCATAGTGCAAATTGCTTCCTGTGCTGTTGTCTTGCAGTCTTGGTTCCTCTCAAGGTTTCAAATGTTGCAAAAAGCACTATACAAATAACGTGATTGGATTTGATCAGAGGAAATATTCACAGACTAACAGGAATTTTTCAAAGCATACAACTCTTACAGAAATAAGACAAAAACACTATTTTAGTGTGCTTTGGAAATATGCCCCCCAAAATAAAAAAGGTAATGCCATTGAGAAAATATGTAAAAGGATTTTTATTGCCTCCTTTCTCACCAATTGAGAGAAAAAATATTACTGTGGGTGCCTTTATAAAAATCAGAATCAGAAAATTGCAAAAAACAAACAAACCTAAAAGTCCAAATATCTACCTAGCTATCTAAACATATCAGAGAACTGGAAAACCTAACTTACACAGATAAATGAGGTAGTACATATCATTATTTTCCAGCACTTCTGTCTTGAGATTGTGGGGGGACCTATTGAGGGAGAAAGGAAAAAATACTTGGTAATCATTAGGTAAGCAACATGAAGCCCAAAATGCAAACACTAATACAAAGTGCTTGACCCTAGAAATCTAAAAGGTTTAGCTCATACAAAAATGGCTGCTACTGAAGGCTTTAATAAGGGGGAATTTCACCTATTTCTCATTATTTCTGTATAATAAATTGTTAAAATGTACACAAGTCATACAGGTTTGTTTAATGTAAAATGTGCTGTTCTAGAGAAAACAAAACCATTAAGCTGGTTATTTTCCCTGCAATGCATGAATTTACACCAAAGAGTCTTAAATATATAGAGAAATTTTGCATAGCCTTTCAAATTCTCTTAATTGATTTAACTATATGTGTTGCAAGGTTTTAACTAAATTCTGTAAGAAAGGAGGCTTTTAGGTCATATTTGGGCTAATTCTAATATATATCTATACTAAGGTCTATCTATATGCATATACAAGTGTGTGAGATAGTTAGTCATCCTGGAATATCTCACCTTTCTTTGGCTGAAGGCACTGAGTTTGAAGCGACAAAATACAATGTCGATAAAGAGGCCAACCAGTCGGTGGAGCAAGTCTAAAACAGAAGTGAAGGAATGCAAAAACGTAAGTATGCCACTTACAATTTATCTGTTATGTACTGAGAAGAGTGCAAATGTGTACTGTGATGTGTAGAGTAGCCTAAACATAGGCTCAAGTAATGATATTTAAGTGCAAGAATTACTCAGTAACAAGTAAAAGTACTTTACCCTACACTAGAACTACCAGTTAAAATAAATACAAATAAAGAGTTAAATAACTTAATCAACTGCAGTGAAACTTTCTAGAACCACTAGAATCTATCAACAAAGGTACAGTTGTTAGTTAGGTAGAGGTATTATTCTTTTGATTTGAGCAATTCATCTTTTTAAGAACACTTTTATTCCAAAATTAAGTGAAAAGCCAGAGGTGAGACCAATGACAAATCAATGCAATCAGTGCAGATGTTACTACAGCAGAATATAATGAAATTAAACAAGAATTATAGAGTAAATAAATAAATAAATAAATAAACATGTACTTCATAGAAAATTCTATTAATCCTCAAGTAAAAATATTCAATATTTAAATATAAAAATCAATCAATATTTGACTTAAGTACATGCAATCGAGAAAATGGGTCTACTTACTACGCTCCTATTTTATGTACAATTACCTGAGGTGGAAAAGATGCCACCAATAATTCCGCATAACCGCACCAGGAACTTTCCAAAGGGCATGTGCTCCTCGCTCACCCTCACCATTAGAGGGTTTAACTTGTACTTCACAAATATTCCAGATGCACCACGGTTGCCAGCTGTATAGTTTATTACCCGCTCCTGCATTACAGATAATATATCAAAGATACCCCACATAAATTAAGCCTATGTACAATCAAGGCCAAATTACTTAATAATAATAATAATTCACCTGCTCTGTGACAGAATACTGGTGCATGTCCATAGACAACTCAGATGTCTGCAGTTTGGTAGGAACAATAGTGAGAAAATATTGAAACTGCTGTTCACCTACAGAAACAAAATATGAAATGAAAGCTATAATAAAAATGTAAAATAAAAAAAAAACAATAGCATCAGTGCCTAAGAAGTTTACTGTGGATAAAGCATGATATTAAAGATTTACATACGCTCTAATGTAATTTTCTCTGTAGCATCTAGAGGGTTGATGCGTCCTGGGACAGCTTCTCCAAAAGAAAGATGGTCTATTCGATGAGAAAAGTTTTGAACTGCAAGGAAGGAGACATTTTTGAGTTTGTGCCATTTACATTTTAAGGAGAAGAAATAATTTCATCATAGTTTTCATGACAAACTGCTGTATCATATGCTGATGCAATACTTTGAATAGAGGAAAACGTTCAACATTACAAATAAAAACTTTACCACCTAGTGGACATTTTCAGTTAATGCAATGACAAGCTTTACAGTCAAGCCTAAGAATAAAGAAATCTGAAAATGTTTTGCACAGTCAAATAGTTTAAACTTGTGGTAAAGCAGATCTCACCATCATTCAAGAACAAAGCACCAATGTGTGTATGACCTCCAGAAAAATGTAAGGCCCTGTATTTTAAAAAAAAGTACAAATGTTATTGAGACGAATTCCCTCTTTTTATATAAATTTTATTATTCCACATGATTTTCTGTTTTTACTATAAAGTGACAAACATTAATAATTCTCACACATATTGTATATATGTGCACACATACATGCCAAGTGTGAAGTGGAGGTTCCCTTCTAATTTGTTGACGTAGACATGTCCATGCATCCTGCAGGCTTTGAGTGGTCCAGAAGAAGAGTCATTCCTGTGCAACCATCGAACAGCATTGAGAAATTAGACAAACACATAGACAGACCAATAGCTAAGATTCTTCTATAAATCCTAATTACATTTTTAACCCAAATCCATTACATTCTCTTTATTAACTTTAGTTAAAATGTGTTTGATTTTACTTTAATTTGACCAAGAGTAGTGAAGGCCATTAGTTTGTTCTCACAAGGTCTTGTCATGCTTTGTAAATTATGAGGAAAATGGGCCTCAGCACCAATAGTCACAGTGGTTCTCATACCAGTTGCTCAGATAATGTGCATTTTTATCTGTATATGTTGCAAGTTGGTCTGAACCAAAAATCAGTGCCATTTCAGGAATGAGAACATGTTGTAGAACTAGTAAAAACATAGCTTTAAATAATATACCAATAAGCAAATAAGAGGTAGCAAACCAAAAAAATGTGATTCTTAGTTTATCGTGCCCTTTCTCAGTACATAGATACATTATAATAGACAAAAAATGTATATTAATTAATGAATGTATATGGATCTCACTATGTAATACTATGACAAGTACACCACCACTGTATGTACACTGAGAAATGTCCTCTGTCATACTGTATGTAACAAAAAGTTCACTTTGATAAAATCATAACTGAAAATGTGTTCATGACAATAATAAACTTCCCAGAATGTCCTATTGTTCTGTATGTACTGGACCAAAATAATGTCTATTGATATTAATGTCACTTACCATATTACCAGGGTTTATATCTGGCTATATCTGATTACAGTTTACAATTACAATTAGTTTTATATCATTTCAACATTTGTTTACTGCATTTGTACAAATGAAGCAAACACACAAACAAACAAACAAAAAACATACCAGAGATTTTGAGCAAAGTGAAATCCCTTTAATGCGTCCCTAAATAGTACATCTTGAAGGGAGTGTTCCTCTCTGATTCTGCTCTGGAAGTCCAATAGTACCCTAAGATTATGAATTTGAGAAGGAAGAACTCACCTGAAAAATTATGCATCAGTTTGTATAGAACAACCTTTTCAAAATGATGCCTTTGTCTCATTGTAAGTGAATTATTTCTAAGCCTGTCTTACTTTTGCCAAAATCTTTGCTGAGGATTGAGTTCAAAGTTTACCTACATTAAAAAAGAATGAAGAACAATAGTCAAGCTAAAATCTTTCAACATTACCAGTTATATATTAAAAATGTATGTTCTTGAACACTCACAGGTTGGTATTTGAGCTCAGTTAAAGCAATCATTGTATTTGCCCTATCCAGCACATCTACTCCAACCACTGTTCAGACAGAAATCACACTTAACAAATATCCAACATTACTACTAAGACAAGTAAACAGACATACAATTAAACAGATACATACAGCATGTTTGTATAAATTATCATTTTAAACCACACCCACTTACTCTTGCATTCCATTGCAACTGTGATGTCAATGTTTATCCTCAATTTGCTAACAAAGACAAAAATAAATATTAGGTTTTTAAAATCACTTTGTAAAGAATTGTTGTCTGCGAATAAGAAATTCTAGTCATCAAACCTGGAATAGTCTTTGTCCACTTCATATTCATATTTCATCCATTTGTCTTGGTACACAAAGAATTCGAAAATGGTCAGAATGGCCATGGACATGAAAACAATCAATGACACTGGATGGGAAATTGGACAATGTTAAGTCATTATCTAATTTATATCATTCACATTTAGGTTATATTTTCTTGAGACAGAATATGTTATGCTGACCTGCTCCCCCAAAGGCTGATGCCTCAACATAGCTCTCTGGTACTTTAGGGAAGGCATCCAGCTCCCTCGCCAGACTAAGAGCCCTCTTACGGTTCAATCGCCTCATTGCTCAATAAACCTGTGTTAGCCATTAACATAGACACACAATATTTTCTTGAAATATGATCACAAAACTGTGTACATCTCAGCATAAGTAAACAGATGCACACTATTACTGCAAAGGCACTAATAAACAATATGTTTATTCCTGCACACTAGATAAAGTGATAAATAAAAGGAATGACACTTGTGTCAAGGGTGCTAGACTACAGTATGTGCTACAGAATGCTAAGTATAAAACACACAGTATAGCAACAAATTACAAAACCACTTCTTACCTCAAATAAATAAATACATCATTAAAGGCAACTACGGTGCTAATACAAAAGTGAGATAATGTGATCTGTTTCTTACCGCTCTTGAAAAAGAACAATGTGAAAAACACAGTCATTCACTTGCCACAAGCACATCTCCACTCACTGCCACATTGTGGAACAACAGGTTTTTCCACTTTTTCAATACTTTACAGACAGGAAGGGCTGAACTGATAGCACATTACCTCAACTTGCGTATTCAGAGGATTTTATTTTATAAACAGAATATATATAGAACTAAGCATCCTTCAGCAGATGAACCATGTACTTAAGTGACAGCTTTTACATGATATTAAAATTAATACTAACAACAGTTTGCATCACACAAGTGAAAGGCATTGCTAAACCCCAACACAGAATAAAGAATAATAAAGAAAGAGTGCTTTAAACCATAATAGTGCAATGACGGGTCTTGTGAAAAAATGTAAGTATGTTTCCACTCACATAAATATAATTATAACGCGACACAAATGCCCTTTATTCATCTACATTGGGAAGATTATTGTTAGGTTAATACACAAATTAAATTATATGACTGCAAATCCCATTCACTATCTCCAACTCTCATTCCTCTAGACTCCCACCAAATATTAGCCCATGATTTAAGTGTGTTCATCTGCCCCCTCCTGGTCTCCAATTTGATACATTGGTCAATTCCATTTTCTCATGCAAAATGTTGTAAAAAGCAAGTATGATGCCAGGATCATTACATTTACTGAAGGAATGCTTTGCCAGAAGCAACTGTGATTGAAACTTAAAATTTGTTGGACCATGTGTAACAGCAAAAAACTGCAACCAAATGCTTTCCATAATGGCAGATCAGTCTTTCACATTGATGTAGAAGAACTTAGGCCCAACCCCTCCACCTACCTCTTATCAACCATACCCCAAGTGACCAACATAACCCAACCTCTCCACCTACCTCATACCAGCAAACCCTCCAGTGACCAAGCTAACCCTACCTCTCCATCTACCTCATACCAGCAAACCCTCCAGTGACTAACTTAACCCAACTTCTCCATCTACCTCACACCAGCAAACCCCCAGTGACCAACTTAACCCAACCTCTCCACCTACCTCATACCAGCAAACCCCCAGTGACCAACTTAACCCAACCTCTCCATCTACCTCACACCAGCAAACCCCCAGTGACCAACTTAACCCAACCTCTCCATCTACCTCACACCAGCAAACCCCCAGTGACCAACTT
>JBBIGC010000104.1:31900970-31913561 GCA_037576955.1 Lepidarchus adonis | reverse complement strand
GTGTGTGTGTGTGTGTGTGTGTGTGTGTGTGTGTGTGTGTGTGTGTGTGTGTGTGTGTGTGTGGTTGTAACTGTGAGTTCAGTTGGCATGGTTTTGAGTTACAATCAGGGTCAGATTTCAAGCTGGGTCGCATTTGGCTAGAGTGTTCTTCAATCCTGACCAGGCTTTGTGTCCTGCTGATGAAAAGCGCTGTCCACTTCTGCTCTGAGTGAAAACCCTCACATTCCTCGTCTCTAAACACTCCCACAGCATCCGCGTTATTGCACTGTGCAGTGATACGCAACAAACCCTGTAACCCAGCACTGTTGTCAAGTAACTGAGCCTGGCTCATTGTCCTGTACATATTAAGCTCCTAATACTCCCCCTGGCTTCCCCTCCCTGTCTCTGCTAAAATAAGTACACACTTTCATTGCCACAGGCTCATTTAGTTGCTTTTTTAAAAGTATTTCATTGTTAAAGCATTGTTAAAATCTTTCAAGTCCATACAGTCCACTTATGGAAACTAAGCTATGAGCACCTCTGTTGAAACCTTTCTCATCAACATGAATAAATGAACATAGATGTTTAGTCCTTCCAGTTCATGAACAAGTTCTGTTGAGCTTTCAGCTTATAGAGCAAAACGCAGAACATCATTTTTAAAGACACAGTTAAAATATAACCTGCTTAAGGGGAAACGCGAGTTTGGAAATGTTGTCATTTACACAATAATTACACCTGTGTTCGGTACATAAAAAAACAATACGTCTTTAGTGGGCCTCAGAAGAACAATGTATGATATTGACCCTTTAATGTCTGCTTAAGGGAGGATAATACACATTTAAATGAAAGTAAATGAGGGAGGTTCAGTTAATGACAGTCAATGATAGAAACATTCATCAGTTTCTTGCTCTGATCTAATGATACACAGAAGTGATGACACTTCTCAGCCAGTCTTGTCTGGCACAGATGACCCCAGTTAGAACACATGACCCTCTTTACTTGAGGTTGAGATAGGCCTCTCTGTTTGCTTTCTTTTTTCGTGATTTGTTGTGTGTTTGTGTGTAGTCAAAGGGACAGAGTATTTATTCCATTGCATTATCTTACACTGTAAAAACAATGGTAAAAAGTGGCACATTATTTTTACATTAAGACATCATCTTACGTCATGATATGAATCATGTTGTAGATTTTCTGAAGTTTGAGAACAGGTTTGGGGAGAAACAGTGCAGTAGCAAAACAGTAGTGTTTCATTAAAAACAAAGAAACAATAAAACAATCTAATTAAAAAAACATAATGGGACAATGGGTTAGCCAATAAAAAGTCTTGTTATTATGACATTTCATTTGCCAGTGTTTTTTTAATAAAACTGGTCTATATTTTAATGAAAGATGTGATTAGCCTCTAAAAATATTATTTCAGGAAGGTGTTGTCGTACCAACCACCCAAAATCCTAAATCTGAAGCCAAAAATAAATGCCCAAGTGGTATGTGCATTGTGTACAGTTGGTATGTTGAATATGTTCCATTGAGCATTGGGCTTTTAAATCAGGTGTGGAACTCAAGGTCACACTAATTAGTGTAACGGTTAAATGTATCCCCTCTTTTCCAGCTCCCTTGCTGACTCTGGACTGTTCTGTGGATGTGCTTTTCTTGGTGGAGAGCTCTACTGCTCTCACCCTTGAGGGCTTTCTACGCTTCAAATCCTTCCTGAAGCGCTTTATGCAGGCCGTGCTGAGCTTAGACAGTCCAGTGAAGATCGGCCTTGCCCAGTATGGCACTGATGTGAAGCTTGAAGTTCCAATAGGGCAACACAAAGAACCGGTAAAGCTGGTGCGAGCTGTGGAATCTCTACAGTATCGAAAGGGAGAAGCAAAGACTGGAAATGCTCTGAAGTACGTCACACGCCATGGCTTCCAGAGCACGCCTGTTTTTGCTGACGTTCAGGTAGGGGTTGAGTGATAAGAGATCATTATTCTTTATAAAGTTTGTACAGAAAGATTTTCTTAGCAATACTGTGGGTATTTCTAGAAGACTGACAACTACCCGAAACTTAATGTTTCAAATCCTTAGCTGATGTGTAGTTTTTGCCTGATTTCAGGCAGGTTTAAATATTGTCAATATTTAAAATGAAAGTTTTTTCTGTATTTATTTGTGACAGGTGAGCTGTTAGCAAGGAGGAGGGTGATGCATGGCATGATTATGGTTAAATAGCACTTGTAACTATAAACAAAGCATTTACATTGAATATCATGAGTAATGCTTAATGATGCGCATGTCCAGGATGCACATTGTCTGATATTTGCTTTGGGAAATCATGATTTCTCAATGTATTGTTATGCTGCTAATGAAAATGTAGAAATATATACTTCCCTTTGGTAAACTGAATATAGCATGTCTTAGAATCTCAGTTAAGGAAAACAATTAGACCTTAGGACCATCAATGGTACGTTTACCTTTGAAGGTCCAGTAAAAGTATCTGTACAGTATCTTACAGTATCTTACAGTACATTTTTCTCACAGTGCTGAGGAGAAATAAGCTTGGTTTAGCCTCATCAGTCTCTTCATTGTGTTTTCTTAATGCTGTGTTATGTGTTACAATTGGTCAAACATCTGAGGAACAAAACATATGGATATAGTCTGTGTACTATGAAAATGTCAACTATAGTCACAAATTTTGTCATTTTGCACACCTTTCTGTCCAGGATGACCTGCCGCGAGTGGTGGTGCTGATGACTGGGACTCCATCTGCTGATCTAATAATGGAACCTGCCAAGTATGCACGAGACCGAGAGATCTTCATCATTGGTGTGGCGCCGGATGGAATGAAGGAGGAGATCAACAATATCACAGGAAACCCTCAGCGCACCATCACTTACAGCAATCCTGACAGACTGAGTGCCAAAATCCCTGAGCTCAGAGCCAAAATCTGCAGTGTGGACAACCAGGGTACTGACCAGCAGAACTTAATACTGAACCTCCTTGCTGTGTTACTCATAAGCTCATAGTGTCTCCTTCTCTGTTTCGCATCGCTTCAGTACAACCTGTAAGGCGTCTCCCCTGCTGTATTATAATATAGGCTGCAGTATCAGCCATTAATTTATTGATTGGAATACTCATTAATCTGCTCCACAAGTGAACATCTTGTGCTAGTTACAATCATATCATATCCTGTTTTGTATTTAGTAATATAATATTTACTGAATGTAATTGTAAGGCAACATTTGAACACCCTGACCAATTTTTTTTATTTTGTGAATGAAAATAACATATCCTTCAATCTAACTTAAAAATGACAATCTGCAAACACAATTTATACTTATTTCCTAAACATAGAATAAATACAAAAATTATCGCAGCCTTTACTTAACATTTTTGAAATATTAAGTTTTGTTCTGAGAGTGACAATGACTTGAGAAACTATTGTGGGATATATAAAAACCCCAAGTTATAAATCTATATTTAAATAAATAATAATAATAATTTTAATCCATCCATCCATTCATCAATTCATTAATTCTCTGAGCTGCTTATCCTACTCAGGGTTGCAGCACTAATGGGGTGAAATGCAGAGAAATGACCTGGACAGGCTGCATGTCCATTGCGGAACAGAAAAAGAGAATATGTACTGATATGGTCATTAGGGTCAATTTAACATCTCAAGTTTTCCTGATGTACAAGCGCATGGAGAAGACCAGCGTCTCTCCAGAAGCCCACACTAATGTAAAAATGTCAACTCCACATAGGACCCTGGTGACTATTCTCACAATGATTTATAATCAGTTTTTACATTCCCATTTCATGCATTAATGAATTTAAACACAATTCTGTATTATCCATTTCCAAAAGTACTATTTTCACCAGTTCCTCATTACTGTAACTGTAACTATGTGATGTCCAGTCCTGATTCTGGTCAAACCGTTCCATGTCTTGCAGGATGTCTGGGGCAGCCCGTGGACCTGATCTTTGTTCTGGATGCGTCAGGGAGAGTTGGTAAAGACAATTTTGTCCACTTGCAGAACTTTGTTCGCAGCACCTCTGTGCAGTTTGACGTAAACCGGGATGTGGCTCAGGTGGGGCTGGTCGTTTATGGTCGACAGCCCATCTCCACCTTCGAGCTGGACACTCATGACTCAGGCTCCGCTGTGCTGAGAGCAGTTGGTGAGGCATCCTTCCAGGGTGGGAAAGGCTCCACAGGCTCAGCGCTGCTCCACGTCCACTCTCACAGCCTGACGGTGGGCAAAGGAGCACGGCCTGGGGTCAACAAGGCAGTAGTGTTGCTGACGAATGGTACAGGGATGGAGGACGCGGCTGTACCCGCCCAGAAGCTCCGGGACAATGGGGTGTTTGTGTTTGTGATTGGCGTAGGAGATGCGCAGAGAGAAAGTCTGTTGCGCGTCACTGGCTCTGAGGATCATGTGATTACAGTGCCCTTTTATGAGGACCTGAAGTACTTTGAGGACGTCCTGGTGCAGATGGTGTGCACAGGTGAGAAGAAAGGAAAATAAAGGTGGCACTGACTTACTGTATAAGAAAGGTTGCACGGATTAATGCCATAACAATTTTTAAAAACTGCCTTATTGCTTTTTTACATTTACATTACCATTTAATGCTCTAGAATTGGAAATAAATTAAAATGAGGTTTTGGGTTCTTGTTGTAAGGAGGTAAAACACTGTGATGCTGTAATTAATTAACCAGTTACATTCCACAGGATTGCAACCAATTCTACACTGCACAGTAGATTCCCAATAGTAGCTACTGAATCATGTTAAGTCATTACTGAATAATAAGCCTTTGTGAGTTAAAAATAATGACCATGAACAACTGATTTTGAATTAGATCTGCTGTAAAATGATGAAATACACTAACATCCTCACTGTGAGGCACATTCGCACATTCTATCACTGTTATTAAGCTAATTTTGTGCAGAGGACCCTCTTTACTCTGCACTGTAACTAAACATGAACATTAAAACTTGCTCTGAAAGAATCCAAATCAATGTTTTGTATCATCAGCATAGCAGTGAAGACTCACTGTAGATGTGCTAAAGCTTTGTTGAATGGAAACACTCCTTATCTGTAAGCACCATGATGAAAGGTCTAGATCTACACCTATCAAGAAATGTCATCACTCTTTTCCAAGCCCAGTAAATGTCAGCAGTGATCGCCCCTGTGAAGCACACAGTCATGTCTTTAATTCTCTCTTGCTTGCTTTTCTCTCACTCTGTAGATGTGAAGAAGCCGGTGAACCTGTGCAGGCCCAACCCCTGCATGAATAACGGTGTTTGTGTCTTACGCAACAGGAGCTACCGCTGTGAATGCAGAGGCTGGGAGGGTCCTCACTGCGAGAAACGTCTGTATCACACCCTGTTACTGAATTCATTTTAGGCAAAAGACATTCTTAACTCTGCCCTGTAAATGAACAGGAACATCGTGTGTTGGCCAGAGTAGTGAAACTTCCCAAACTTGATAAAAAAGATTAGAAAATAGAAAGATTGTAGGTTCTAGTACCAAAAAAAGAACATTCTATGAATTACCCCATAATCTTTGAGACAAGATTAGAATTTTTAGAATTTCTTAAATGATCCTGAGGGTTATGGAACAAAAAAGTCAAGTGGAAGACCCAAAAAAATTCCACCAGCACTGAGCCGGAGGACCCAATTGGCTGTCTATCAAGACACTAGACGATCCTCAACCTAAATTAAGAAATTCTAAATGATCTTACTGCGTCCCACCTCAGCAGTGATGGCGCTGTGAGAGACATGCTCACGCAGTTCGACTACCCAACCATGTTCAAAAAGGGAACGTTTTTTTGCTTTTGCTATCAGAACGTCATGATGTGACTACCTGACAGAAAATGGCAATGAATCCACATTATTGCAGATTTTTGCAGATTTTGATCAGCTGTGTTTCAGCTGAATAAATTGCATGCTCTTCTTGTAGCATGTTGAACCTCTACTTGGAACCTTGTTAAGACCCAACCATTCAAAATATAATTTTGGAGATAATGGAGACCATAACGCATAGACCATTTTGCTCTAAATGTATTGGATTAAAATAAATAATAAATAAATGTAGTACATTTAGATGACATGTTATAATTACATAATATAAATAATTACAACAGAAAACTATTTAGCGATTGTTAGTTGATTTTTTATGGTTTGGGTGATAACATTTTCTTAGCTTGTTTATCCATGTTTTGCTTATTGACGAAGCACATGTTGTCTTTCCTTACAGGAAGTAGACAGCAAGTCCCTAGAGGAGACCTCCCTAAACCTGCAGCACAAAGACGGCGCCACAGAATGAGCAGTGAAGACCTACAGAAGCGCTACAGAGAGCACCGCAGGAGACACGCCCTGCGCTCACCGTGATGGGCCAGATTCAACACCTACACATACACATGGCATTCCACACTCGTACTGGCTCCTAACAAAGCATCTCAGCTCAGCTGCAGGGTGAAAGGGGAAACAATAAAGGGATGTGTGCATTTTGTCAGAGTTTGACTGGATTAATGTGAGTTATTCGATGCAGGAAACTGGAGTTAGTGTGAATCCTCAGACCTGATGCAGCACACATTCAACACAGGCTCTGTCACTGTTACACTAGACTAGTAAACATATCATTACCCTCTTATTGAAGGAGTGGGGGAAGAAGCCACTTCCTTTCTGATGATTTTAAAGACTTTTCATCAAGCCTTTTTAAACCTGCAGCTAAAAGCAAAACATAATTAATCTAAGATATCAAAACAAATACAAAACATATTTTAGTTCATCTTTTTTTTTTTTTTTTTTTACATTTCTTTCTAAATTTGCTCAAGTAGCTCAAGATTTTTTTAAATGCTTTATGACCTCTTAAAGCTTGGTGTTCACAGACTTGTGTGATGGGGCACATTTTATTTATTTCTTATGCTACTGTGGTTTTGAACTGTAAAATGATAAAGTTGCTATTTTTCAAAGACATTATATATATATATATATATATATATGCCTTTTAATGTACATAAAAATGTCACTTGACGCCACCTACTATAGGACAGCTGAAAGCTTACTGTATCTGTGGTTCTGAATGGAATAATTATATACTGTATTAATTCAATTATTAAATTGCTTTTTCCGCCCAAGTTTATCTAATATGCTAAAAATGATGTACATATTATACTTATGGATTATGGTGCCACCTATTGGGGAACAGCTCAAATGTAAACTTTCATCTCTGATATTGTCAAAGGTGTTGGTTTAAAGAGGATTAAGATAATTGTCAGTCTGTCAGTAATATTTTTTATTAGAATAAAAAGTGCATTTTTAGCTAGCATACAGTAATAAGTCAAATGAAACTGAACTGCTTTGTAATATGTATTTACATCTAAGCTACCAGCATACATGAACCAGGTTACAAGCTAATGGTTAAAAATGGTTAACCTTACGGGCCCTTTAGAGCATGCAACAATGGAAAAACGAATGCCTCTCAAAGTTTTTCCATCTTATGACATCTCTTTGCTGTAAAAAATATTTTCATGTGTTCATCTATTATAAAAATTGATTAAAATCCCTTTGTTTTTTCAACATACAAAAGACTTAAATAGATCAGTTCAACAGTGTCCAGTGGTGCTGCATGGGATATGCAGGGATAACAGCATTGTCTCTTGATAAGCTGCCTGCAGAAAGCAGTACCATCACAGTCTCTCACTGAAATGAAAGCAGGAAAAGTGGTCTGGCACAGGGAAAGTGTGGACCAAGACTTTAGGCTGAAGACGGTACCTTCCTTCCATTCCCGCCATAAGCCCAGGCAAACAAAGGTGTTACAGTTTGGGGCAGCCAGAGGCCCTGCTTAGTTAAGAATGTACATCAGGTCACATTTTGTGCTGTCTGTCTGTCCATTTCCATGCCTAAGTTGTTGATTTCTTTTCCCACTCCTGTAAATAAAGAGATTTTGTGGGTTTAGCCAGGCATAACTGAGCTCAGCGCAAACATTAATGCCATTAATGAAAAAGGATGACAGAATGTCACGTTGTGTCTTTTTTCCATGCTAAAGAAAGCACATGGTAACTGTTTATTCTAAATATGACATTCGCTTCAAGAGTCTGTTTCTCTTGTGTCTCAAATTGTGGATCAAGGGCAGAAAATATATTCAACACATATTGAATATACTAAAAATAAAACAGAAGCACTGAAAACTGCTCTGTTACCAGGTACTATAACATCTGGGAGAACATTCAGAAACTGGTGGTATGTGTTTGTCCTAGACCTCAAGGGGTCGTCAAATGGGAAAAAATACATTAAATAAATGAATAAATAAATAAATGTATTATAAATAAAATATATATTATCAAAATATAATAATATTGAAGCATTTACTATAATATTGTATATGTTCTCCTTATCCACACATACAGCTCTGTGGTGTATTGTGAATTTTGACACATTTCTATTAAAGCCAGTGTTCATTTTTAGATGCTTCACCTATCAGTGATTAAAACATTAAAAAGCCTTTGTATGCAGTTATATTCTGCCTTTTACAGTTGAAAAAGGCTAAACAATTACCTTGGCTTTCTGCAGTACATTTCCTTTGCTGGATGCCATGATGGACAAAGGCCTATTCTTCAGTGCTGTAACAGAGTTGACAGGTGAGGCGTCTCCATTGTTTACAACTGTCACTGGGGCTGGAGGGGCTGTCTTGGGCTGAAAAGAAAGGTGGAAACATATTTACATCTACTACTTAGGGAATACAATTCTTTTTTTAAAGTTTAGTATAGATGAGGTGACAGAAAATATTGCATAAAATAATTGTATGTATCACAAATCTACATCTTGTGAGTAGTCACAGTAAGCAGTATTTGAGGGTCATGCTGTGGTAAGCACACTCACTGTGGACTGGGTGTCCAGTAGACCACTGTCCACTGTCGTGCCTAGAGTAAATGGTCCAGCTTCCACCTTCCTCAAGCTCTCCTTCACCTCAACCAGCCTGAGCTCCACCTCCACCCGCCGACGCTCTGCCTCCCGACACGCCTCTTCCCTCTGCTTCAGATATGTCTCCAGAGAAGCCTGTTTAGTGGGATCTATGAAAAGATACAGTAATGATAGAACAATTTATATATATGTTTACAAATAACATAGTTTGGTTTCTAATTTAAAAGAGTCTGTTGTCTACTGATCTATGTATGAATGGCGTCTACTAGTGTATTCAGCAACAACATTTAACATTAAGGAATGTCCCCTTATCCCCACTGCTTATGCAAATCCATGGTTACTAAATGTTAAAAAGCGAACAGCATTTAAAATGCACATGGTTTATTAGAAATGACCTGCAAATACTCCAATTCTGCTGCTGTTTGCCATTGAGGTAAAAAAGAAGAAGAAGGAGAAAATGTCCACTAGAGGACACTATTGTACCTTGGCATGAGCTCGACTCCTCTTTTGCTTCCCGTCTTTCCTTCCTCAGTGTGGCCAGAGTGTTCTTGACCTCTTCCCTCTCTCGTTCCAGCCGGTCTCTCTCATCTGTGAAGCGTCGCACGTCTGCCTCTGTCCGGTTCTTCCCAAGTTTCACCTCGATTGACCCTGAGCATGCTGCAAAGGCCAGAATGTTGACGAGATTTTTCAGTTTTAGATACAGAAAGCAAAAGTCTGAAGTGCATGACTGGAAAATCAGCAATTGACAAACTTTTTAGGTCACTGACAACTACATCTTGACCAAGTTTATGCACCCCCTCGCCCCTGCCTCATGCTTTTACAGCTGCATTTTACAAGTCTTATTACATGCAAAAAAACATAACAGCCATAAATTCCAATCTAATCTAATTTAATCTAATTTAGGGTTAGGATTAAAATAATATAATATAAGCATTCAAATACATTTATAGTGAGGGAGGGTGAGGAACAAGCATTATTATATAAAGGGGGACATGTATGACAATATTTAAAATATTGGTATTATTGTCCATAGAAATAGTTTATTATCATTAAAGCACTTATATGCTGAAATAGATCACAGCAAAACATGATCATATAAACAACATGACCAACATTCATATGAAACAAAATGCAGGGCACAAACCAAAGATCAAAGCATTTGAGTCTGAAAATAAGGTTCGGCTATGCACATTTACATTCATACATATCTGCATCCAGTTTAATCATACATAAAAATGATTTACTACTATTTATAATCGTTGCATGATCTTGCATTTATCACTGCAAGAGGGTGGTGATACATGGGGTCAAGCTGTGAAAGAAAAGGAGTAATACTTCATTTCTCATGTCATTTCAGGATAAAGGAGAACTAAAAGTAAAAATAATAATTAAATAAACAGTTAGTCAGTGGTCTTGAGTAGGAAAACACCCCAAACAACCAATTTAGAACCAAATAATTCAGCTGAAATCTCTCTCAACAGCTTTGTCTTTGATGATATAACTGCAGTTTCTCCTTCAGCCACTCTATGATCTAGAGTATAAAATACCAGATCACTTCACTGCACTGGAGACTAACTACAGTATATTAAAATCATGGTAATTTTTTTTTACTTTAGTTCCCGTAGCAATGCCTGTATCTCTGGGGCACCACACTTTGAGAAACACTGTTCTGAAATGAAATTCAAATAGTCAACATGAAAGCGCTGTTGGTTGGTTTGTTACCTGGCACTGATGGCTTCAGTCTGTCCAGGAACTTATCTGTGCTTGCAGCTCTTCCCCTGGAGGTTGGGGGGCTGTGGGGTGTGTGTGAGGCTGTGAGATGTTGACTCTGTATTTGGCCTCGAGGAAAACTGGGGCTGTGAGGAGTGCCCTTCTTCTGGCCATCTTGACTGGGGAGGCTGAGCCGCTGGGGTTGGGGTGATGGGTGTTGATGGTGTTGTTGGTTCTGTGGCTGGGTTTGGGGCTGGGTACAGGAACTGGAGGATGTATCTGGCTCCAGATCTAATCTGGGAGGGGTGGGTGGAGGATCTATGCACTCTGTAGCGGTGGGTAATGACGTTTCATATGCTGAATCTGCAGGTTTAACATCCTAAGAGTGGGAAGAAAAAATGTGATGCTTTGAGAAATACAGCGGAAGCCTGTGAATGTCTAATACAATTTTCTGTCTAAGGTGGAATATATGATTTTTCACACACTGCAAACATAATATGATAAATCTGTTTTTTCATCATTATATTATATTACATAAATAAAACATAAATTGCAAAAATATTCAAAAAATCTTCAACTAATTTCTACCAAAGTTAATTGATTTTGCCTTTTTAATTGGGATATAATTTGGCATGTTTAAAGAAATAATGCTGTTTTGCTTGTTAAATAATTTGTGAAACATGCACAATTCTCACTAGATAACATTACTTAGACAGTACAGGGGTCCTTACATCGGGGGAGTGTGACATAAGTCGAAACTTGTTTAAATAAACAGCAATGTGTGTAATGCCTCCGTCAGTCCACCAGAGGGAGACATTCACCCACCTGAGGCTCTGTTATGCCTTTTTCTGAGCGTTTTATGCTTCCACTTTCAATTTAACAGGGTGTTGGGGCAGCGACATAGCCAATAAATTCTGTATGTCGAGTATGACATAAGTTTAGGACCCATGTATATCTAGAAGTAGGTTTAACAGTTAGATGGAGAAGGTTAACATACACCATACACTGTAACAATACCCATTGGTAAAACACATCAATGCAACATGAAGTGTTTTACAGATATGTAGGTGGTTCTCAACTTTCAATGCACCCTGAACTATGTTAATTTAAAACAGAGTTAGAATTAGCCTTGTCTAACATTTCACATTTCATATGTGTCATAGCTATAATTAGCAGATAGCTAATTACAGCTATAGCAGATATACAGCTTCACTCATTTATTGTTGTGCAGCTAAAAAATATTCCATAAGTATCAGGACAGAAGCAGAACATGATCAGGGTGTAGGTTCCAACCTCATTTATTGGCTCTTGCTGCTCAACAGTAGGTGTTGGGGTGGGGCTGGGATCCCTCTGTGATGTATGAGCAGACTGGGGGGACATTCTGCCGGAGTTTGTGTGGAGGAAGGAACGGACAGGTATAAGATCCAGATACACTCGGTCCTTTCCATCCTGTTCTGTGCTTGCAACACAGTCACTGCTGCCTTCCTGACCATCCTGACCATCCTGCACAGCAAACACAGCAGAAGATTAAAATAACACCACCCGTCAGTTAATACAAACATAATGCTGACACATCAATGACTCTTAGACACTATTTTTTTTCCCAAATACAGCAGAGATGCTTCTGCATTCTTCTTTTTAAGGGGTTAAGCAGAGTAAAGTCATAGAATCAAGAACTTCACATTGTCACTGATGACTAGAAAAAGAATCGTGACCTGTCTAAATAGTTAAACCCAGTGTAATGTTTCTCACCTCCTGTTCATTTTCTGTGGATGCCACATCATCGTATATGTCATCAGTGTCAAGAGGGTTTGATGGGGGGCTATCTGTGTAGGTGTTCGGTTCAGAGTATCTCCTTTGCATTAAACTGAGGCAGACACAAAGAAACTTTTCATTTTCATTTATACACACACACATATATATATATATACTGTGTGTGTGTGTGTGTGTGTGTGTGTGTGTGTGTGTGTGTGTGTGTGTGTGTGTGTGTGTGTGT
>JBBIGC010000104.1:31872771-31888661 GCA_037576955.1 Lepidarchus adonis | reverse complement strand
CACACACACACACACACACACACACACACACACACACACACACACACACACACACACACACACACACACACACGACACGTCTACATACAGTGTTGTCTTCCAAATTGCTGCTGCAGCTGTTGTTAATCACCGGCTGCACCCTGTGGATCTGTGGATGGGTCTGGAGTTCAAAGCTTTCTCGCTAGGCTCCACTAATTCACCCCATTCCCCTGTCTGTCTATATGCTCCCCTACAAACCTCCACAGAACTTTTCACATAACACTTAACACCCTCTCCACCCCCAACACACATAAAGAAATGCTCACACACTGTTTTTGAACTTCAGATGGTAATTAATACCTTGGCTCAGACTGTGATTACAGCATCAATAAAAAGAGAAATTATTAGGGATTTCGGTTTCTGCTAACAATGGGAATTTATGGTCATTCATAGGGCCTATAAAAACAGGCATAGCTGTTTTACTAAGCGTGAGAAACATAGTAGTTTAACTACTATTAAAACTAAAACCCACATTAAACAAACGGCATAAAACACAGGTGAAGTCTGAAAACAGGATTTGCACTGTGGTGGATCAGAGAGAACTGAATTATATTCAGTGTATAGATGACTACTCTTTAGGTATAGACAACTACTAATAATACAAATCAATATTTTTTATTAAGACATCAACTGTAATCTGTTTTTTTTTGCATATAAATTTCATATCATACTCCCTCCAGAAGCAAGTGGATTGAATCTGGGTAGTGTGTGTCAGAGTGTGTCCATATGTTTTTTCCCATTTCCTTAGCAATTATGAAAGTTGTCTGCAATTAAAAACTTTCTTATTAAAAACTAAACTTATTATGCGTTATAAATCAAAGTTGTAATGAAGCTGGTAATTACTCACTGTTCTGGGTGGTGGAAGCTCTGGAAGACTCTTCTGTGGTGCAGAGACATGTTTTCCAGCTCTTCCATTGGCCTCTGATTCCAGTCTGTAGTCTGAGTGGCATTTTAAGTAGAATAATAAGAGAAGAAAAAATAAAATAAAATAAAATACGTTAACCAACTGTCAGATGTTCCTTGAAATACACTCCTAGACAGATACATCATTATAGATTGATATAAAGTATTGATTTAAAGAAAATGTAGAAAAATTTACCTTCTCAATGTAACAGCAATGCTAAGCTGTGAATCTTACAGAAAAAAACAGAACCCGAGGGACATCTTTTTATATGCTTTTTAGTATATATTATGTAGTAATATAGTATTTGGTATATGGTATTTAGTAAATAAACTTAATTATGTCTATAGTGTGCCAGTCGGTCTACGACTGCATCTGTCTATCTGCACCACATACAAATCAGGTTCAGTATTTGGACATGTGATTTACATCCCTTTTTATACGTCAATATTCAGTTCAATATTTGATCTTTTGACTAGGAGAATTTTTGGATGTTCGTGCAGGAAATCAGCAAAAGTTGGCAAAAGTTGCAGTGCAGTTGCTGTAACAAAAGCTCTTGTACTGTTATTGCTTATTGTCCAAATTTGGATGAAATATACTTGACAATAATGTCCTTGAAAATTTCACAAGTTATTTTCATTCTGGCTCGTCAGGTGATGTCTTCTCAATGTGCTATGAAATGATCAAAAGACATCCTTTGGATGGTACTTGGCTCATTAGATGAAAGAGCAGATTGTATGTGGTATGTACATTCTCAGTGCAACAGGAGAGAGAAAGAGAAAGTGCAAATGAACGCTGCTTCTGCCAAACCATCTGTATAGGCTGCAAGTCGTCTACTGTTAATTTACGAAGCCTGTGGCAGTATTTTAAGAGCCCGTGGCCATACTCAAGCACTTCCTATCAGACATTCCTCTCTGACTTCCTTTCCAAATGCTAACATCTGGGTTGCTGTAAGATGAACATCAAACTTGCAGAGCAAAGAACTTCGAATCCTTGAGCCTTGAGTCTGAATGATGGTACTTTCCCCCATTGCATTTTAGTTTTCTATTTCTCTCTGAGTCTGATTCCATTTCTTACAGAATTTTACACAACATATATACTGGAATTAAATTCATCCTCCTGATGATCTAATGTTGTGTAAATATTTGTAGAGCAGAGAAACTTGACTAAAGGTATGTCACATTACATTGGCAGAGCAACTTTTTAAAGGTTCTGAACCTCAAAAGGCATCTCTGCTCCAAAGCCTCTTTCTCTTTATTTCCTCTCAGTGTGCTGCCCTTTAAAAGGGGAGATTTTCTTGCACAATGGTAAAAGCTGTTAATCTGGTTGATCAAAGAGCACTATCGCATCTGATCCACACATACGTCTTGTGGCTGAGACAGCTGTAATGCGAATGTTAAGTCTAGTTTTCTGTGAGTCTCATTCTTCAGTGAAATCTAAACAAAGCAGCCTGGCCTCAGATGGGGGTCTGGCTGTGAGAGGGGAGTTATTGAGAAACAGACAGGAAATAGTCGTGGTGAAGGGCTAGAGGGGGAGGCAGTAACAGTTATCCCACAACCTATCACATCACCCTAAATGACACAGGCAGTGTTAAATGTAAGCTTTCTGGAAACAATATGTGTTTAATCTGCAGCAAAACAGTTTCTAGAAACCAAACCACAACACCTTGTGTTTATCTCACTGGCCTATTTACATTAGACCATTTTTAAAACAGCAAGTTAGGGACCATAACTAAAACATGTCTTCTAGATGAAAGCTGATCAATACACTCACCTCTTTCTGTTTTGTCCTGGTTCTGTCCAGTGACAATGACTTTGTTCATATAGATGTATTCTTCATCCCCTCCTAAAAGACAGCAGGATCAAAAAGACTTATTATTGCCTTATTATTTATTCTAATTATACTACCTTACTGTATTACAAATCACAGTTTCTAAATCAGTATTTTTTCACTCACACTTACCATCTGACACTATTTATACTCTGGTATTTTTATCTACATTTTTATCTATATTTTTATCTTACTCCGTGTGTTGTTTTTTTTTTATCTTACTCAGTGTGTTAGTCCATGTATGTAATGTCTCTCTGTGTAGTTGCTGCATAAGCAATTTCCTCCGGGATAATAAAGTTTTTTCTGATTCTGATTCTGAAATAAAACAGGATTTTTGATCAAACTTACAGGAATCTCCATATTGATGTATATTAAAACTGTCATCACAATTTAAAATATCCATATAAGTGAGCTGGCATATTTTAAGTTCACTTACAGTTTTTACAAAAGCAAAAACAACAACAAACCCGGCTTGAAAAACACGCATTTTTACCACATAGGATTTGCATTTATAGACAAGCCACATGTAGGTACAGCTACTGTGTACAATCTGTGTCCATTTTATCAGCAACACTAATCTGCAAGTGCATTTTTAAAGCCTACATTTGACCACATTCACCAATGTTCAGCACCCTACAGGACCATTAGGTGAACAGGAATTATTTAGATGGTGGATCGTTCTCAACACAGCAGTGACACAGGGGTCGTCGTGTTATGTCGAATACAGTGATTCATGGTTATGTTGCTGGCAGTCTTCTTTTTTTGCACAGCATTTGCGACATAAAAACAAAGTTTGAGTGGGAAATAGTTGACGAGCAGAGCGCCACAATGCATTGCTCCCCATGAAACACACCACATCCCACAACAAACGCCTACAAGAGAGACTATTACTGTTATGACTGTTAGCTATATGCATGCTACTCTTTCATGTTTAATAAATACATGCCATCATTACATGCTTGATATATATATAGTTGGGTTCATAAGGTTACATACCCTGACAGAATTTATGATTTTTTAAACATTTTCATAGAATATGAATGATAAGACAAAAACTTTTCTTTCACTCATGGTTAAATGACCCTGATCAAAAGTTTACATACCCCAGTTCTTAATACTGTGTATTGCCCCCTTTAACATCAATGACAGATTGAAGTTGAGGTTTTTTATATTGTCACATGGTAAAACTGGCCATTCTTGCTGCAAAAAGCCTCTAGTTCCTGTAAAGTCTTGGGTTGTCTTGCATGAACTGCACATTTGAGGATCTCCCCAGAGTGGCTCAATGATATTGAGGTCAGGAGACTGAGATGGCCACTCCAGAACTTTCACTTTATTTTGCTGTAGCCAAAGATAGGTCGACTTGGCCTTGTGTTTTAGATCATTGTCATGTTGGAAAGTCCAAGTACGTCCAATGTGCAGCTTCCAGGCTGATGAATGTAAATTTTCCTCCAGTATTTTTTGATAACCTACTGCATTCATCTTGCCATCAATTCTAAATTTCCAGTGCCTTTGTTGCTCACACATCCCCAAAACATCAGCGATCCACCACCGTGTTTCACAGTAGGAATGGTGTAAACATGTAGTGTTTATGGTTGTGGCCAAAAAGGTTCAATTTTAGTCTCATCACTTCAAATGACTTTGTGTCAGAAGGTTTGAGGCTTGTCTCAAGTGCCTCCTTATTGTGCATTCTGAAACAGCCACACCACATTTTTAGAGAGTGCTGTATTTCACTTGAAGTTATTTGTGGGTTTTTCTTTGTATCCCGAACAATTTTCTGGCAGTTGTGATTGAAATTGTACTTGGGTCTACCTGACACTGGATTAGTTTCAACAGAACCCCTAATTTTCCACTTCTTAGTTAGAGTTTGAACACTACTGATTGGCATTCTCAATTTCCTCAATTCTTTTGCTTTTCCCATGACTTAGAATCCCAAAAATGTCAGTGCAGCACTGGATGAAAGATGCAAGGGTTTGTCAAGAGTCCATAAACTCATTGACCTTTTATACACACCCACTAATTACAAACAAACAGAACACAGGTGAATATGGTTTCCTTTAATAGCCATTCAAACCTGTTTGTGTCAAGTTGTGTGCATGTTATCAGGCAAATCACCAGGGTATGTAAACTTTTGTTTAGGATAAGTTGGGTAGTTTCTGTTGTCATTATGATTTAAAAAGAGTAAGCACATTTGTTTGACATTAAATGGCTTCAGCCAACCACTAACCATGAGTGAAAGAAAGGATTTTGTGTTATCATTCATATTCTTTGACAATAAGGTCATTTTAAAGTTGATGGCAGCAAAACATCTCAAAAAAAGTTGGGACAGGGCCATGTTTTCCAAAGTATAGCAGCCCCACTTTTTTAACAACAGTCTGTAAATGTCTGGGAACTGAGAAGACCAGTTGCTGGACTTCTGGGGGAGGAATGTTGTCTGATATAGGAATTTTAACTGCTTAGCAGTCCTAGGTCTTCTATGTCATATTTTTTGTTTAATATTTCACTAAATGTTTTAAATTTTTGAAAGGTCTGGACTGCAAGCAGATTATGTCAGCACTGGACTTTCTTACTACGAAGTCACACTGTTCTAAATAGATGCAGTATGTGGTTTAGTATTGTCTTGCTGAAATACGCAAGGCCATACATACAAAAAGACGTTGGGGCATGTGTTGCTCTAAACCTGCATATACCTTTTTGCAATGATGGTGCCTTTCAAGGTGTGCAAGCTGCCAGTTGTATAGGTAATAATGAACCCCCATACCATCAAAGATGCAGGCTGATAACAAGACAAATGGTCTGAAGGATGCAACATCCACGTTTTCAATAAATAATTTTTAATTTGATTTATCTGACCAGAGAACAGTTTTCCATTTTGTCTCAGTCCAATTAGGTTAGAAAATTAGATTTGGCCCAAAATATGGCTTCTTCTGTGAGAATAGAGCAAGACAAGAATTTCTGGAAGTGTTCCTGTGCCAGTGCAGAGATTCCCATGACAGAATCATGCCTGTTTTAATGCAGTGCTGTCAAAGGGCCTTAAGGTCACAGGCAACTAATATTGACTTTCAGATTTGTCCCTTGTGCACAGATAATTAAATCATTTTAAAAAACAACATAAAAAAACAATAGTTTTTAAGGTCCATGCCTTTTTTCATTGGCCAAGAACACCTGTATATACATTTTTCTTAGCTCAAGGGTTGTATGCTGATCATAGTTGGTCAAATGGCAAGTTGCAACTGTGTTGTCATGTCCCCACAGATGGACATTTGGTTGCTTCTGATCTAGTTCATTCATAAGCTCAATGATTTTATAGTACAATTCTATTTTCTTCATGCTTTCAAGGAAACCTCCTCATCTATCAGTGATTTTACACTTGAGCTATTCATTTTGTTCTTCAGTCATCTTCTCCAGCATACAGTACATTTTTGTTAAAGAGAGAAAAAGACACTTTCTGTCTTCTGTGCCTGAGCCTGACAGCACCTCCAGGGCCTCCACCCACTATACACTTCAAAGCCAGGCCAGTGGGGGGCACAAGGGGTTATATTCTATCACAATAAAATCGTGCTACAATCCCAGCCTGCAGGAGACTGCAGTATTGGCTGGGTTTAAAGGCACAGTCACAGAGTATTTAGAGTTTCTTAATAATTCTATGAAACTGTATACAGCATAATGGGGAAGGTGTTAGAATCTGCAATAATGTGGAATTTGGCATGCTATGGGTAACCATGAAAATATAGAAGTGTCAAATGTGGGTCACTCTGCTTTGATATGGTTATGAAGGAAAAAATAACAGCATGCTTAAAACTGAAATATGTTTTACTGGTACAGTGAAAACAGATTGGGATTTGGAGGATGGAAATGAAGGCTATTTATAAGTTGCTGCTCAAAGGAAGTGAGTGTCCCTGGAGGATAAAAACAGCCTTGGAAAATGATACAGTTTGGAGCCAGAGGAGGAAGCACAGAAGCCTAAGACCAGAGCACAGAACCTTACTGACATGTCTATACAAAACAATTACAAATACACACAACTACTTTTCATTGTGAATATCCACAAAAAAGGATGCAAGACAAAGTTGCATAAAACAATTGCTCTCTATGAAGGAAAATGGTGGTCATGAATAAAGAACAGTATTTGATGCGCAATAACTGGAGTGCAATTATGTAGTACAGAGGAGGCTCGGACATGTTCTGTTCTTAGCTGTTTTGGGTTTGTTTACCATTTGAAGACTTGTAAGACTGTAGCAGATCTGTGAGTAGACCTTTCTGCACAGTGGCATTCCCACTCAGGTACTCTCCATCCAGGAGCTTCAGAAAACGTTGCAGTTCCTCCAACAGCTGCTCCAGCACTGAGGAACACAGAGATCAGAAAAAAGCACACAATGACACTGGATGACAGCACACATACACCTTGATTAAATATCAAGCACATTGAATCAAGTACAGAGTTACAGTATGTTACAAAATTGAGGACACTCAAAATATTTTCATGGGACAACACTGAAGATACTTTGATACAATTTAAAGTAGTCAGTGTACAGCTTGTATAACAGTGGAAATTTGTTGTCCCCTGAAAATAACGCAACACAGCCATTGATGTCTAAACCGCTGACAGTTAATATATTCCATACTTGCCATTCTGTGATAAGTTTTCCCACCCTAGCACCTCCCTTATTTGTCTCCTTTTCAGCCTCCATGACACCTGCTTTTAGATCTGTAGTAAGCAATTCTAGCCTTATATTCTAGTTAATAGTAGGAGCCAGTCAAATCCAATCTATGTACTTTTAGAACTTGGGTAAGTGAAGAACTGAAATTTTGCGATAGTTGATCTATACTGCTAACAGCCATAATTGAATTTGGTATTATTTGTATCAAAGGACAATTTTATGCTCTAGGGGAAATCTTGATTGAAATGTGAAATTCTGTGGCCAGTAGTGAAATTTTTAATTTTTTTTACGCTTTTCTTACTGTAATAATACATAGATTTGGTTGCTCTGTATTTGTTATGTTGGCTGTAACTATCGTACACAGTACGTGAGAGTATGTCGCTCGCTCACCTGGTTAAGTCATAATTCCCGCTCGCTGAAGGTCGCTAGTTTACTTTGCTTATGGTACTATTTTTATATCAGTTAGCGAACACAGTTTAGCCTCAGGTATTCTTCAGGCCTTCTTTCATTCAGCATCGTATAACCATGGTCTTTGTGTTGTGTTGTACTGTGCTGTTTAATGCCTCTTTGAAGCTGAGGAGGCTGTAGACTGGGGGTGAGCTGTAGGTCAGAGGTCATGCTTGGTCAATGGCTCTGCTTTGTCACCCAGTCTATGAGTACATCCCACACAGATCCTCCAGGGGTCAGAGCTGAGCCGGCCCAACAGACCCACCCTGCCCAGGCTATAAAGCTTCTCTTTGTGTCTCTTTTATTGTCATGAATAAGTCTGCTTTACGCCTGAGCCCAATGTATGAAACAAAAGAAGGCCAAGAAAAGTTGGCCAGATTGTCATGGGATAATAACACTAAAGAAGGTAATAAAACCTTGAGTACAATCTTAAGTTTAAGTCCAAACACATCCCAAACTGAACTCTGTCATCACATCCTGAACACTTCACAAACAGACTCAATAGTAATTGTCTTCATTTAACATTGGAAAAGTTCCTAACGGTCACTTTCACACTCCTGTAAATATTTAATCTGTTTGCCAGCTCTGCAGTTCGTGCTTGCTCCCTGCTGACAATCAGATCTTCTTCAGGGAGAATCACTGCACCTCAAAAAGATCAGAGACACTTTTCTGCAGTGTAAGGGAAAAAGAACAGTAGCAGCTTTGCCTTCGGGACAGGCAGAGCCCAGTTTTCTCAGAGCTTCTCTATATTCCAATCTCACTGCTGAGTCAGCCTACAGAGAATGTAAGCAACCATGTGTCATTACTTTAGAAACACACACCACATGTTACTGCTGTATTATATCCACATATAGAATTACTTACCATGCATTAAGAAAACATTGACTTAAGCCAAAAAAAATGAAACATTATTATTTGGCTCACCTAACCCAATTCAAATGCAGGAAATCTATGTAATACCTGTAATCCATGTTCCAAAAGAAAAGACAGAAATGAAGAATATAATGCTAAGGCAGAGGTGATTACCTCTGTTATTAAGGAGCTTTTAATTAAATTAAATTACTATTACTCTTTTCAAAACATGTTAATGGACATCTGCTGTATTCTGTGTCATCCCAAGTCTACTTGGACAACAAATAGTATAATCAAATATGAATGTGAAAAACATGACCCTTAACACAACAGATTTTTTATTATTCTTTTCCAATGTATTTAAGGTTCTTATGTAGAAAATCAACAGCTACTTTAATTCATTTTAAAATTTACCATCAAGCCTTTTTTAATGACAGGAAACAAACAAATGCCTTTGTCTTTGCCTTTGCTACCCACAACTCTCAGTCTCCACCTCTGCAATCTTATAACCAGCAGAGCAATTCTCATTTGTGCATACAAGTTGCAACACAGCCACAAAACCAGTATTGAGATGTTGTGAAAAAAGCAAACAATGAATAAGTGCAGGTAAGTCATACCTGCAACATTTTTTGTATTGTTTAAAATACACAATACATAATCCTTAACTGGATAATTATTTACAAAGTAATGCAATATGGACCATACAGTCATGTGAAAATGTGCATTCCATAGAATCCTATGGGGATTTTTATTAAACATATTTGAACAAACTGTTCAGGTAAAAGATAAAGATAATGATCCAACTAATGATATAAAATTTAACATTTTATTCTTTCTGTAGTAGAATATACATGAACAAACAAGTACACTCAAAAATAAATACACCATTAAATTTCAAGCTTCAAGTCAATAAAATCTGAACCAGTTGTTCCGAATCAGGCGCCACTGATTAGAACCTCCTGCAGGTGGAATCTGTCTTAATTAAACCTTCTAGGGTCTGGTGTTCTCTTGGTATTGAGGTATGTGGATCATGATGCCAAGATCTAAAGAACTACCCTCTACCTTCAGAGAAAAGGGTTGTGGATGCCTATGTGTCTAGCAAATGCTTTAAAAAAGATCTACAAGCAGTGTATATTTCAAATGGCCACCACCAACATACTGACCCCAGCAAAATCAGCCCAAGAGCAAATCATCTGATGTGAAAAGAACTCTCCAAAACACCAGACCTCCATTAAGGGATGAGTAGGTAACTCTTGCAGTTTTTGGTGTAAAGGTGAATGCATTTACAATCAGAAACAAATGACAAATTTGACCTGTATAGGAGAAAAGTCAGGAAAAACTTCTCCAAAAAGATTATTAAGATTATTAATTTGGAAAGAGCAGTACAAGTGAGAAAACCATTAAACATCTTGCAACAAGGGATTTTGAATGGAGGAGTGATCAATATATTTGCAATTTGATGTCATAGACTCTATTTCTATAGGAGGCAATAATCGCTTATGACATCACTTGTGAACTTACTTTCTCCACAGAAAAATATTACACCAACTGATATTGTGATATAAACAATTGAACAAGCTACTTTTTGGTTTTCTTAAATTATATCAACCTTATCTGAAGGTACTGTATTAAAGATGGTTAAATCAACCATTCACATAGGATGTACTTTTTCTCATTACGGTAAATATGTAAGATCTGAAATTTTATCCCAAAAAGCCAAAATATTGTTAATGAATTTTATCACAATAATCTTACAGTCAGACAATACCACTAAAACTGGGAGAGTGAAGGCTCCCATGTGCTACCAGTATGCATCTTTATGTACTACCACTAAGCAGGGACAGCTAGGAGGTGAGACACATACCATTAAGCACCATCATGCAGAGAGTGTTGGGGGCGAGGGAGAGCCATCCTAAATAAAGGCTTTCTCTTTCGATGGAAAGAGAATGGATAGAATTCACAGTCTTTGTATGACATATGCCCCCAAAACTCAGAAGCTCCAAGACTCATTTTAAAGATTAAAATATTGGCTCCATCAGGGTACTCTCCCAGGGTCCGACACTCAGGGTTTCGAAAAAATACTGGAAAAAGAAATAGGGGTATTGTCCATGTTATAATTATTTTAATGCACATTAACTAATACCAAATTAGATAATTTAACTAGCACAGGCTAATGCACATCTTGTTTTCTATGGTGTACCTTCACTTCCCATTGTGATGTAAACTGATTTTCTCTCAACATTGCCCCTGCTGTGTGTTTTTACAGATTGACTTCGATGCCCTTTTCCAGAGGGACCCTGGGAATGTGAGTCAGCTGACTCTAACCCAAAGCGGCCTCATTTTCCATTGGTTACAGCTTTGGCTAGTTGCCAGCTACCAATTCACAGGGTTGATGCACTGAAACTACAACACCACATCCCCGTAACTACTGTAAGAGCTCCCGCTTCCTCAGAATAATGAAACCTGTGCTTCAATAAGGCACGTAGTTTCCTGCCATGCTTTTATTATCTATAAGTCCTACTGCAGCCAGCTACATGCTCAGGTTCCCAAGGTGTGCAAGCAGTCAAACTAATTGCTAAACAGTTTCAGAGAGATTCCTGAAAAAAGAAAGGAAGTATTAGGATACAAGCAGATTGTGTTTAACTTCTGAGTGCCTGCTTGCCTGTCTCTACTGGCCACCGGTACCTGCTTTGAGACAGTGAGGGGATTTCCTCCTTGTAAAAATGAAACACTTCTTCCTTCTCAAACAAAGATAAATCACAGATAAGAGTGGAAAGATTTTTGTTTTCACTTCTTGTGTGGGGTCATATATACTGTGAATTTCATAAAATCATAAACAGAAGTGAGAAAACAATGCTAGATAAAAGGTTCTACTACTTTGAGTGATCATACTTTTCTGTTTTGTGGGCTGTTGACCTGATTTTAGACACATACTCAAGACTACATGTAATTTAAAGTTCCTTGTCTTTCAGAATCAAATACACATCTTGTGTCACAGCAACAGAGTAATAAAGCGCAGTTTAAATGTAGGTGTGTTGGAGCAGCCTGTTCCTGCTTAGCTCTGAAATACATAATGGTAGCAAATGTGTCTAGTATACTTAGCACAGCCTCAGGCACTATATCATTGTACATCATTTATTTGATTCCAAAGTTGAGCCGTGACTCCCTAAAATGATGGGCTGTCAATCATGTGGGCAGTTCGCCACAGTGTTAGAGCACTATGCTGGTTTAATGACTCTTAAAAGATGGCAAGCATGGCTGACAGCTACATGTCTGTAGTGCAACAAAACCACACAAGTGACCAGATGCACGTCAGCAAACAATTCGCAAGAACTGTGTTAAGAGAAGCCATACTTGTTCTGATTTCCTGTTGTCAGTACCACAGAGCAAAGTTTAATTCATATGATGTACTGTGATATTTTACACTTAAAAAGTGTACTAGCTACCTTACTGCTTATCAAAATTATTATTCAGAATGTTAAAGAGCCATTCCCAGCTTATAACATTAGCATGATATTTGTAGTGTTAGGCACTATTATGCAGTTCTCCTTATTAAAATGATACTCTGGATTCTAGGCGATACACAAGTTGGATAGAGCAAATAAGTAAAAGAGCTAAAATTGGCAGTTAATGTGAATTAACCATATTCATAATAACAAAACATTTTCAACCTAATAATCTTCTTGACACATTTTCATTCATTTCAAACATGTGAAATAATTTACAAAAATTAATTTATTAAATAATTTTTTAACCATCATATTTTTTCTTAATCTACTTAGTTTTGTAGATTTGTGCAGAATTTGGGTTTACCAAAATAATGAGCTCACAGATATTACCTCATAATTTAGAATCCACTTACTAAAAATGTGTTATTAAAAAAACTGCTCAGTCAGTAGTGAGACTTTCCCCCTCAGGTACCACCATTCAACACCCTTACCTGTAGAAAACACTCTTCTGGAACTGCAGTCACTGAGCACAATGTACTGTATCAGTGAGATCCAGTCATACTGAGATCCTAAGAGTATTACCCTTTTAATAAAGGTCTTTAAAATTTAAAGATCTTCAATAAAGGTATTTAAATTTTTAATAAAGATCCACCCAAACCACAAAAAGAAACACACCAGCCTCTTTGAAGATTCATCTAATTGAGGGACTGCTTAAGGAGCGAAATCCTGTTTTTCTGTTGGTCAGGAACCTACGAGTCCTTATAAACACACACAAGCTCTAAGGAACTGTGAGTCAGCTGAAACAAAGCAAGTAATGTATCACTGCTTATGGCATTCTCAGCAATGTACTGACAGCTGGTACATGCACAAACTCTAGTTTGCCCTTTGAACAGTGTGTAGGGCTTTAAGCTGTGAACTTGGAACATAGTACCATGGTCTGGCTGTCTGGCTCCAGTCTATGCATTTTTGCTTATTTGAGTTGAGCAATCAGGATTAAACCACTGGCTAAAGGAAATCAGATTTTGTTTAAAAAAACCTGCAACAAAAACTCTTTTTCTCTATTTCTCACAACTACTCCTTATGAAATGCAGCCAAAACATTCTGTTTGGCCAGGCCCTGTATAATCATGAGTTCAGAAAGTGCAGCAGTTTTGGGTGAAGGGTTGGGGTGGGGGGTAGGACCCGATGCCAAATACATCAGCACTTTCTTTCATCCATAAAGAAGGGCAATATCTTCAATGAACGTTTGCCATAGCACAAAAAAAAATAACCAGCAACTTCTTTAAGCCTAAAACAGACAGTTTAATGATAAGGCAGAAATTCCATTTAGCATTGTAACATTCATCTGAAAATGTTTTATTTATTACAGTGCCGTTCATATGATTTCTTCTCTTCAACACATTCAATACTGAAATATCTAAAAGAACTGAGCTTTTATGGCCAAAACAAAAAGTGAAACTGTGCTGACTACACTAGACTGAATGTCTTACTGTACAGCAGAGTACACTCAGAAACAGTCCTTTATGTCATATAAAATGTAACTGCTTGCAATTTTATTGAAAAATATGCTTAAAATTCAATTTTGGCCAAAAAAATGTATCCTGTTTAACTGATGATTGTTTGTAATAAATTCTGTTATTATTCACCAATAGTCAGTAGCCTTGCAGGTCAGGTGTAAGTCAGCAGTTGCCATGCAGGCTGTGTTGTGAGTTCAGGCTGTGCTCTCTGAACTTGTTCCAGCCATGCTATGCTGGTTGCAGGGAAGCAAAACAGGAACAGATGCAGCAGAGTGCCTCCTGCTGTAACAATAATGGCTTCACTCAGCCTCTCCCTCTTCTCCTTTTCGAACAAACACTCCACATGTATAAAAGCCAGGGGCTGCTTGCCCTCTCCCACCTGTCCAACCCTGCCACTAGGATGCTTCTCTGCGGCTGTTTCTGGGCTCTGGTGATGCCTTGGTGGACAGATTTCATGTTATTTCTCAGTATGTGCTCAGATTAGTTACAGTCACCCTTTTCACCCGCATAAAATCTGCTCTTGATTGACATTTGCTGCACATATGACAATTATGAGTAAAGGCCTTGGAGGAGTGACAGTGGCTTTGGATGAAGCCTTTGTTTAAAAAGGGATCCGAGTTCATTTCTGTGGGTGAGTCACACTGTGAAGTGTGCCAGTTGAATTCGTCACTCAGGCCTTTACACAGACACGTCTGCCCAGGTCTCACAAACACACAGAAAGTTAGTAACTGGACACAGGAAGTAATTTCAGTTCATTTCAGGCATATTATAAGCCCATTTTCACCATCTAGAACCTTACTCTGGAAGATTAGATTATTAGTTTGACCAGTGAAAGTCTTATCTTTCTATATATTGTTTGTTTCATTAACAGAAAATACTGCAGGTAAACCTTGTGCCTGTAACTAAATCATAAAATTTTCCATTATTAGACACAACCTCAAATGTTGAAACCATTTGTGGTAAGCAACCCTTGGTGGCAATGATAGTATCCAAAAGTCTAAACACGCCTGGTCAAATGATATGTGAACATATGAGTACAAGCAACAATCTAAAATGTAGTATTTTTCTGCATATTCTACTAAAAATTAACCTAGAAAACCTTTTTATAAAAACTATTGCACAGGCCACATTTAAATTACATTTTAATTAATAATACATTTTATTTCTAATGCACTTTTCATTAAAGACCAATCTCAAAGTGCTACAAAGTAAAATCAACAACACTTAAAATCAACAAGGGTAGGCCTTTTTTGAAAAGGTGGGTTTTCAGGCCACATTTAAAAGTGCCCATGGTCTGCGGTGCCCTTGGGTGATCTGGAAGGGCATTCTATAGGCAGGCATTGTGTGAAGCTTAGTCTTTGGGGTTTTGAGGAGGTAGGTGGAGGAGGAATGGGGAGAGCATGAAGATGTCTAAGGAGTGAGGAGATTACCAGAGTGGGCAAGGTCATTTCTGTGTGCAGCTTGCATGCTCTCCCCATGTCTATATGGGTTTCCTCAAGGAAAAATACGAGTATCTTAGGTTGTCCCTATGTGTTACTGTATGTGTGAATGTGTTTGTCAAGTCAATTTAATTTTACAACTGACGTCACAAAGCAGATTTATAGAGTCCAGGTCCGAGCCCCTAATGAGCCAAAGGCGACAGGCAAGGAAAAACTCCTTAACTGTAGGAAGAAACCTTGGGAGGATTCAAGGCTCAGAAGGGGAACCCATCCTCTACTGGTCGACACTGGATGGTAATAACAGTCAATAAATGTAAATAAATAAGTAAAAAAAAAAATAAGAGTAACAATTTTGTCTGATTTTTTGCCCTGTGTTCTACTGGCAACCTGGCGACTGACTGTTTAAACAATTCGATAAGTAAAGATTCTATAGTGTTTTCTTTGGGTGGAGAAGAGCTGCTATATTGCTCAATACATTCCTTTTTACAGCCTATATGCAGATAACACCATAGTCTATAGATAACCAGGCAGCATAGTTGCCCAACTGATTATAGCTCTGGTTAATGTAACACATATTAAGAAAGCATGTTTAAGCTGCATGAAATTACCTTTAACATGTCGCAAGTTAGTGAGGTTAAACATTCCACATTACACTTTACAGCAGCTGTGCACGACTCCAAACAGATTGATACACACACACACACACACACACACACACACACACACACACACACACACACACACACACACACACACACA
>JBBIGC010000104.1:31796690-31811271 GCA_037576955.1 Lepidarchus adonis | reverse complement strand
CAATACAATCTTCTTAGTCATAGAAAACAGTGCAGGTGCTACAACATTACTCTCTAAAAGAGAAACACATTCTATCTCTAAGTGCCTATGAGTAAGTCTAAACCGACGGTAGGCGCTACAGCATAACCAACATGGCCCATTCACATATATTATACATACATATGATATACGAGTCCAGGACATTATTCATTGTCATTAAATGTTTCAGCATCAGCTGATGACAAGTTTCTCAAGTGCTCCTCCACCTAGGACAAAGTACGACGCAAGTAGCATATTTAATTATATTGTTGCAAGTATATATTATTGCAAGTAGTATGAACACAAGTGAGTATAAGTGTGAAACTGTGGGATCTGTACATACAGGAACCCCCTCAAACATCTCACAGCTTAAATAGTTCTGCATTGAAGAGTGGGGCAAACTTAGTAGATGCTGAGTATTTGATAGGATGTCGTTATTTTTTCATACGACTATATGCTAATTAAGGTGGTCTCATAGTAATGGGAAAGATTGAGACATTAAGTCATAATGAGGAAATTTTTGGTATTGTAAATTACTAAAATAATTTTATAAATACATATAGAACTAATGGACATGATAGATACAGTAGATTGATTGATTAATTGATTGATTGATTACTGATCCTGAGGAAAGTGTAAATACTTTTAGCCAATAATTTATTTGCAAATATTAGTTCTACACACTATACAAATAGTAAGTGCACTGTACACCAGAGTTAGAATCTTACATTCGAAATAATGTAATATAACTGGTGCATACAGTGATGTCAGTGTAATAGCTATTGTACAAATATTAATACCACTTAATTGAGGAATCGAGTTTTTCTTGGCTCTGACACATCACCTGAATTTCATTGTTAAATGACTGAATCAAATCTGTGAGCAAAGAAATTATCAGGAACCATTCCTTCAGCGATTCCTGGTATAAAAACATTCCCCTGGCTCTTGGTCTCCACATTCTGCCAAGTACTATAGTGCAAGGGTCTAATTCATACATTTTCTATGATTAAAATTCATTAGCACAACACTGTGCTTTGGAGATGTGACATCGGCTCTGTATGTCATAGCTCTGTTAGATGGTGTATGGCATTATTGCCAATATGGCAGTTCAAAGGTGTTGCAGAAGGTTGAAAGAGGCCAATATAACTGTGATGCAGTAGTTTCAGCGTTTGCCACTTGGTGGCACTACAGAGCTAGACGTTCATACTCATGTAGGATATACCCCACACACTGAGATTAAAATCATTTAAATGTAGGAGCACGTGAAAGGGCGTAATAATCCTGCAGGTCACACGTGTTGCATCACTGAGCTGGTTTGACGGACAGAGCCTTTCAGGAGCCAAAGAGCTGCGCTTCAGTGCAGTAAGAGGTAGATAAGGGCCATTTCTGTCGAAGACATGCAACATATAAGAATGGTTGCTTCCAGTATTTTCCTTAAAAGAACAGATTCTTACATTAAAATTCACTTTTTCCTTCAGTCAGTCATTTTTCTGCTTGTTTGAATGAAAAAAACTGGGGGAAATATAAATATGCAGGACAGGAATATACACAGCCTGATCTAGAAAATCAGCTCCATATTTATTGGCACAGTGAGGAAAGATGTATAAAGAGGGTCATAAATGGGATCATGTAGGTTTAGATTTTTTCTCTCCCATTAATAATAAAATCATTCACTTTAAAAACACATTTTTTATGTTTACTTGTGTTGTCTTTGATTAATATTTAAATTTGTTTGGTGATCTGAAACATTTAAGTGTGACAAACAATGGAGGGCGAGATCAGGAAGGGGGCAAATACTTTTTCACACCACTGTATCTTATTGTGAATACAATCTGCTTCTCCTGTGTTCCCCTTTACTGGTGGAATGAACTGAACAAACACGTCAGAACTGCAGAGACTCTCTCTACCTTCAAGAATCACCTAAAGACTCAACTGCTCCATGTCTACCTCAGCATCGAAACTGCAGATACACACAATCAATCTACAAAATTGTTTCCAAGCACAATTCCCTATTTATTGTTCATGTTGCTTGCAACATGTATGTAATTTAATGTATTGGGATTACGTCTTGCTTTTATTGATGAGAAGGAATGTCCTGTACTCCTTTTAACTACTCTTTATAATCATGTAATGATAATTATAGCTCACTTTTTCAAATCTTCCATCTATATCTAATGTACTATACTTATCTGAAACACTTGATGACAACGTCACCATGATGAATGTCCTGGACTCTTTCAGCACTAGATAGTAATAATTAATGTTGTTCATGCTGTAGCATTGTGTCATCTGTAATAGACTTGCTTATAAGCACTTAATGATAATGTGTAACATGTTATTTTCTTCTCACTTCTCACATCAGTGCTGTCATGTCTGGACTAATGCTCGATTATTCCTGTACCTGGAAGTCGCTTTGGACAAAAGTGTCAGTAAAATGCATAAATGTAAATGAACTCAACTGAGAAAATTAGCCGGGATTTTTTTTATTTTTAAAAAAACATTTTACCTTAACAAAGCTGATCCTATATATATGATGGTTATATAATTTTAAATAATTAACATATGCAATTTCTTGAAACACTGGAGATCATAAATGTACAATAATAGGTTGATGAATAGGCACACAACATTGGAATGGGCAGTTTTTTTTTTATTACTTGTGTAACTGTATGTGTGTGTTTGTTTGTGTGTGTCTTTCTTTTTTTCTCTCTCTCTCCATATTCACAATAAAAACAATTACACTTGTGTATTCATATCATACTGTACATACTTATGTGTATTGGCACATATGGACAAATGTGTGGTATTATTCTTTAGGTTATACTCAGGATTTTACACTTGGGGTTTCTACCACCTCATGCTTCCAGTACATGACCAGTTAAGCTGTTGGAAAGGAGAGGCCTCTTTGTGTAGATTCCTTTTCTCTTTTGGTTCCTTTTCTGATCACAGATATGGTAAGAAAAGAACACGCACTTCAGAAATGTTACTGTTGGGGTGGCACCATATGTTACTGTTGCAGGGCTATGAGTCTAATAATAGCATAGCAGCAAGAAGACCAGCAGGAAAAAAGGAGAAAAAAGTGTCTGTGTGTGCGGATGCTGTCATGCAGTATTGTGGTTGAAATTATGGCTTTAGTCCCATGGTGTGGGTGGTGCACAGTGGAAAGGGCAAAGGGTGTTATTACCCAAAGCCGACTGAAAGCTAGGAAGATGGGTAAATTTCACCATGCAGGCCTATGAGCAAAATAGAAGCCATAATGTACTTCACTTTTTCACAGTGACAATGTATCATTTCATCATAAAAATTACCCCAGCTTCAAACTTGGTCAATAGTGCTCATACTGTGCAAAAACCTACGGCACTGTAACATTAATATAATGTAATATGTCATTAGTATAATGCAATACATAATTGAAGAAACTAATAAAATAAATAATTGAAGAAATAAATAAGAAATAAATACTAATTAAAACACTATCATATAAACACTATATTCGTTGATCACATAATCAAAACTGTAGATGACAAAACATATTCATATTGACCATTAAAAATGAATGTTGACCTAATGAATAGGTCAGACACCCCTTGGAATGAGTGAATTCAGATGACACAGATGTTCACAGATGTGCACTCAGCTTGTATAATCTCAAAAGAGATGCACTGCCAATGGAACAGGATGCCCGAGCACAGCGGAACATAAGCCTAAGGTCACCATTCCTAATGCCAAAAACCAGCTACAGGGGTGTGCAGCTCTCAGACATTGTGTTGTGAAGAAAGAAGAGCACTGTCACATAAAAAAAAACTTTTGGGATGACCTAATCTTCTTACATAAGTACATGATCTCAATAATGTTCTTGCAAAATCTCACACCAATGTTCATCTAATCTAGTATAGCCTTCTCAAAAGAGTCACTGTGGTTAATACGCTTATTTTCAGTGCAATGCTGTATGTATAGTTGTCTACAAACTTTTGGCCATTTCGTACAAGTGGCAGCCTTCAGTTAATTCCCGTCTGTTCCAAGCACCACACTGAGCAGTGCACCAGAGCGGCCCTAGTGTCTCTTTAAACACACGACAGTGCCAGGTGCGCATGCGCAGCTTGTCCTGCGTTGAGTTTGCTCCAACCTGAGGAGCGCTTAGCCGAAGCCTGCTAAAACCGCTAGCCGAGGCTAGTTCAGCCCGGGTCCGGGGGTGGTCGTGGGACCAGGCTGTTGAGGCACTGCGCAGTTTTAAAGGAGCGGATTATAAGGAGGCGTCATGCTACCAAATGCCGACGAGTCTACTCGAAAGCGCGCAGTCCAGACGGAGGAGAAAAGATGTGCGAGTCGATGAATTGTCCGGGTTTGCCAAATCCCTTACCGCTACGGAGAACACCAGCAACAACATCCATGTTACTCATTGCTGCTGCGAGCGCTACGTTACCGTGCTTCGGCCTTTAACGCGAAGGGGTGATCATTCGTATTGAGCAGTATGGTTTAAAGGATTAATTGGAGGTTCGTAAGAAGTAATTGTCGTGGTTAAAGCGTTAGAGGCTAGTTCGCTCTCTCTCTCTCGCTCTCTCGCCCGCTACTGGAAGCGATGGCTGGTTGGCCGCAGTGTTTGTTAGTGTTAGCTAGCCAGTTGTTTACGCTTTAAAATGGCTGCTGATGGGGTCTGCTGTCACAACTGAAGGAATAATATTTTAAAATATTTTGAATGTTGAATTTCTACTTCGAGACAGTTGTTCGGATGTGTCTCTTTCAGCAGTTTTGAGCGCGCGGGGGAATTTTCCGCCCGTAACTGCAGGAGGTAACTAACGTAGGAAATTCCTTTTCCCTGTTGGGGGGGAAACAATGAGGCGAGCCACCAGCTATTTGTTCGAATGATGTGATTTTAATATTCAACCCCTTATTTACGATTGATTTCATCGGCACCCATTGTGTTTTTGCCACATCTTGAGCTAATAAATTGCAGTTAAAGGAGAAGGAGCACTGAGCGCTGAGTCTCAATGGTTTCTAAGTGGATCCCCCCTTACTAATTAAAACAATCTGGGCACGACAAAAAACAGGGGCATATCCCATTGGAAAGTCCGCTGTATAGTCCTACAGCAAGATGGATGCTGTGAAAATGTTCAGGACTGAGCTGTTAGCTCTCAGACCGAGCGCTGTCCCCTGGTTCGGACTGCAGGCGAGGAGCAGATATTTCTTGCTGTGTGCAGTCTTCTACCTGGTGCTCATCACGGATGCATCTCCCTCCAAGACGTGCGAGAAAAACTGTCTGTCTGGGAAGTGTGTTAACGGATCCTGCGTGTGTGATCGAGGATGGGTCGGGGACCAGTGTCAGCACTGTCAGGGAAGATTCAAGTGAGTATAAAAATGACACTGCGACCTTTTGTTTCCTGTGTGCTTGGAGGTGAATCGTGTGTTTCAGCTCTTGCTGCCACGACTGGTGTCTCTGCTTTAGCACATGCAGTTCAGCGCATGCGCAGGGGAAAACTTGAAGGAGTTGGAGTGAGTTTGTGAAAGATCATTAGATGAACGTGACCCCAAAAACTCAGAGGTGTGGTTAAAGCAGTGGATTGTAAATAAGAACTATGCTATAGCTGTCACTGTTTGCTGTTTCCCTCCTGGTTGATCATCTCCATGTAGAGGAGCTCAGAACGTGATAACTGGGTTTTTAGGGTTTTGCAGTTCAGTTTGTGAGCCTGTATGAAAGCTCTTTTAAAATGATGGAGGATGTTTACAGAATGTGATGATTGTCATTTCATGTTAAGTGATGCTTTCTTTGTGCTTGAATACCATCTTGCGATTTCACTTTGTATTCTTATCTTAGCTGATTGACTGATAACCTGTGTTGTTGTCTACATGGGATGTTGAACTCGTCCTAGATGAAAACTGAAAACAGTTATACTTTTACAAAAATCTAACAAGAACCAGTGTTTTTAGTATGTATATGCGCTGTGTGAATAATGCAAAACAATTGAGTTTTCAATCAACCCGTTTCATGGTTTAGTTTAGTCCAGCTTTCATCATTCAAGTTTAATGTACATTTTAGAAAACCCAGTAGAATTATGTTCAAAAAGTGAACGAAAGTAATTACAATGAAAAAATAACCCATCTTTTACACATTTCTAATGTGAAAGTCTATATATTTTTACTGCATCAGCAGTATTTATTCAGCAGTGTCTTCAAGCTTGTTGAACTTTCATGAATTGGTCATGTCTGGAGAACTTAAAAAATCTCATACAGGAATCATCTAGTGTGCCGTTAGTGTAATAAAACTTTCCTAATATCAGTTGGAATCATAGTTGCAATGGGCTCATAGCAAAATACCCATGTAGACTGGGCTTTATCAATGAGTCAAAAAAGAACAGCTGGTTTGGGTTTCAGTTCAGAACCATTACATCACTACAAAATAAAGATTCTTTAGACAACCACTAACATGTCTGAGCTTTTCAACTACATGTGAGTTAAAATTGTACTAATTGTATTTTTTGTTGGTTCATTCCATTAATTGGACAAACACATGAAATGAAATGCATTCAGTTGAGTGCTACTTGGAAAGTTAGAGGTAACTGACTATTTAAAATAAGTTCTGCTCAAGTAAAAAAAAAAAATAATAATAATGCAACATGGTTCACTTGCATGTGTGAAGCAAAATTAACAGATTCCATTTGTTCTGAATCAAATATTTTGGTTGCGCCTCAGGCTGACATGAGACAGCTGTAAAACTACCTCAAACACTTTATTTACTACCTAGTGCACTGTACTTAAAATGACCTAATTGCTCAAAACAATAATAGAAATAAACTAATAATTATTGGATAACAGGCTTGTTGTTGTGCAGGTTAGTTATTAAACCTCTTGAAATGTCTCATTCATAGATGACATCAATTTTGTTTTATCTTCATATACACTGATAAAAAACTATATGTAATTAGATTTTTGACCACATTGACCAGCACTGTTACATGTGTACTCATGATGTTAGTGTTTCACCTGTTATTTAGCTCACCAGCTAAGCTCTTAATCAAGTACTGTATGTCTCAACTCTGATTTATTACATATTTTCCCAAACCTCATTATGCAACAAAGCTTGTAGTTTTCTGTGCAATGTTCACACAACAAAACTAAACATCCTGCTTTTAAAAATGTTAACACTACATAGCCACAGTAGTGTAGTGTGAACAGAGCAATGACTACAGTCACTAACTACAGAGTTTTTCAGTTCGACTCGTCTGTCTGGTCTTTTTTTCTGTAGAAAAAAAAGTCGCACAAAACGATCGGACGCTGTCATGAAACTGCAGCTTAAAAATGGATAAAAATAAGTACAATGAATTGCTCGTTCTAAAAACCTTTTATGAAAGAAAAAAGAAACAGATTCAGGTCAAGGAATGGATTATCACATGTAGGCATTATGAATTGTCTGTTCTAAACAATCCTAGTGAGAGTTATTTGAATGACTTCAGTGTATGAGACATTCTTAAAATATTTAATATGCAATGAAAACCAAACTAACATGCCTGCTAGTTTTGTGAGTTCACTGCGACATAGCCATGCTCTCTGTCATGTTTTTTGTTGTGGTGAATGCCTCACCTCTTTCCATCAACTCCTGTCTTGCATTCTCAGTGAATTAACTTGCTGGCTACTGGCCCAGATACAGTGGGTATAGAACAGAATCACCCCTTCAAATTATTCCCATTTTTCACTTTACTGCCATAAATGAAAACACAAAAAATATTTCTTCCCAGCTTTACTTAGTCAATGCAACCTATAACATCCAACTGAAAGACTTCACAGCTACGGTTCAGAAATATTATAAAAAGACTTACTGACATTAATAAAGGATCACCCCCAATGTCAATATTTTGTTGAACCACCTTTTGCATTAATGGCAGCTTTTAGTCTGTTAGCATACATCTCTATTAACTTTGCACATCTAGACTGAGCAAGATTTGCCCGTTCCTCTTTACAGAACTGTTCAAGTTTGGTCAAATTGGCTGGTGAGTGTTGGTGGACGGCTCTCTTCAAATCTTTCCACAGATTTTAATGGAATTTAAGTTTGGGCTCTGACTGCAACACACAAGAACCTTAACGTCCTTCTCTTTTAGCCACGGTGTGGTAAAATTTTCTGTTGTCTTTGAGTCGTTGAAAGCTGAACATTCTGCCCATCTTCAACTTTCTGGAAGATGGTAGCAGGTTTTACTCAAGAATTTGATAGTGTTTTGCTCCATCCATTTTACCTTCTACCCTAATCAGAGCCCCAAACACTTGTCACGTGTTTATTATGGACTTTACTGTGCTCCCTGGGATTGATAAAGCCTTCGTGATGTTTTTTATATCCATCTCCTGCCTTATGTCTGTCCACAACTCTATCCCTTTTGAAATCTTTTGAAAGTGATTTGCCATCCACAGTTGTTTGTTGCCATTTGCACTACCCAGCAAGGGAATGAACAGCTGTTTTTATGCTAATCACACTAATTACAGTTGATCACAGGTGGAATCCAGTAACCATGGTCTGCATTAGAAATGGTGGTTACTTACTTTAGGAGGGTGTGATTCATTCTAAATCTCAGTATTTCTTCTTCTCTTTTTATTTTTATTTTTTATCAAAAAACATCTGAACTGTAGCTGTGATTTTTCACTTTGTTGTTATAGATTGCTTTGAACAAAAACAAAATATTGTTTTGTGTGTTTTTATTAAGGGTTGTAAAGCAAAACAAATGTGAGTATTTCAAAGGGGGTAACTTTTGTACTATTCCCACTGTATTTAACAGACTAGATAACTGATTAGAGGCGAAGACTGGTCTGCACGCTTTTTTCTGTGGCTGTTGATTGTTGATCAAACATAGAATTGTACCTGATGAAGTACATTTGTTGGGGACCTGTCTGGAACTTATAATAATGAAAATATAATGTCTAGTTTTGGACACATTTAAAAATCAAACTTTGATTTATTCAACAAATTCTTCTATGAGTAAAGTGATGGTTATGCTTGTTGTAATGGGTATAAGAAAAACGTGTAAAATGTTTAGTAAGGACGTCTAAGTGGCTGTAGCTTCTAGCTTTTAGCAAAGACAACTTTTTGGTGCAGTTGCACAATTGACAATTATTGTTCCAAACATGATGAGCTGTCTAGTGACTACATTAGTCCTTCATGAGAAAATGGATGGATTCCTTTAAAAGACACATTTTCTCCAGAGTTTGTGTCCTTTAGACCTCAGTGCCAAGTTCTTTAGATAATACAAATGTGTGAATCCAGCATTTAGAGAGGAAGAGTAAAGTAAGAAGAAGAACTGAATGAGGGCGCTAAGTATAGGGTAAAATCTGTTAAAAATGGCAATTGGGCTCAGAGAACCTGAATGTGAAATATATACCCTACACAACCTCAACATATATTTAGAAGATGATGTCTTCACTAGTTGTCTGTTGTTGTTGTTTTTGATATCATGTAGAGTAATTGTACAAGTATAAAATGTCATCTCACCGTATTGACAGTATAATCTTTGACCTATTTATATATGCACCTCAAGCTTAATGAGCATTTCAATGTCTTGGATGCTTTCACTTGAATTTGTACTATTTAAACATTATTTGCAGTTCTATTTTTAAACATTTGATTTTTCACAAGTTTCTCATGATTAATGTTAGGATTGCTTTTTTAGGTTTGTATTTTGTTATATTTATAACACACTATTCTGCATACACAGCCATTGGTATGATGTTTATCATGTATTTGATCCAATTAAGCTTACACATAACAAGAATTTGATAGAAAGCCCTGACAGTTTACGAGAATCTAAGTGGGGGTGTCAACTGACCAACCATTTTTTCATGGGCCAAAATGACAAATAGCCTTTGTGTTTGTGTGTATATGTATGTAATACTGTATGTGTGTGTGTTGTCCCTTTTACCGCTTGAAGTTTTTTGTGGTAGTTGTGCATGAGGCTCTTTATCTTCTCAGATGGTAAAGCTCATTCCTGCTGCAAAAAGCCTCCAGTTCCTGTACATTATTGGGCTGTCTTGCATGAACTGCATGTTTGAGGTCTCCCCAGATTGAGATTATTTTGCTGTAGCCAATACTTGGCTACAAGTGGACTTGGTCTTGTGTTTTGGATCATTGTCATGTTGGAATTCCCAAGTACGTCCCATGCACAGCTTCCGGGCTGATGAGTGCAAATTTTCCTGCAGTATTTTTTGATAACTTTCTGCATTCATCTTGCCATCAATTCTGGCCAAATTTCCTGTGTCTTTGTAGTTCATACTTCCTCAAAACATCAAAGATCCACCACCGTGTTTCACAGTAGGAATGGTGTACCTTTCATCACAGGCCTTGTTGACTCCTCTCCAAATGTAGTGTTTATGGTTGTGTCCAAAAAGTTCAATTTTAGTCTCATCACTTCAAATTACTTTGTGCCAGAATGTTTGAGGCTTGTCTCTGTGCTGTATACTTTGTGGCATTTGTGCAGTAATGGCTTTCTTCTGGCAACTTCTGCAGCCCATTTTTCTTCAAGTGCCTCCTTATTGTGCATCTTGAAACAGCCACACCAGTTTTTTTCAGAGAGTCCTGGATTTCACCTGAAGTTAGTCATGGGTTTAGTTGTTCTACCTGACTGTGGTTTGGTTTCAACAGAACCCCTAATTTTCCACTTCTTAATTAGAGTTTGAACACTGCTGATTGGCATTCTCAATTCCTTTAATATTTTCTTATATCCCTTTCCTGATTTATAGAGTTCAACTACATTTTTCTGCAGATCCTTTGACAATTCGTTTGCTTTCCCTATGACTTAGAATCCAAAAGAGGTCAGTGCAGCACTGGATTAAAGATGCAGGAGTCCAGACACTCATTGACCTTTTATACACACCCACTAATTACAAGCAAACAGATCACAGATGAAGAGGGTTTCCTTTAATAGCCATTCAAACCTGTTTGTGTCAGGTTGTGTGCATGTTATCAGGCAAATCACCAGGGTATGTAAACTTTTGTTTAGGATCATTTGGGTAGTTTCTGTTGTCATTATGATTTAAAAAGAGTAAACACAGTTGATTGACAATTAATGGCTTTAGCCAAACACTAACCATCAGTGAAAGAAATGTGGTGGCCTAGTGGTTAGGACATTGCCTTTGCATCTGGAAGGTTGCAGGTTCAAGTTCAATACTACTGTGTGATCTTGAGCAAGTCACCAACTTCATTGCTTTCCGGGTGCTGTTGGTGGCTTCCCGTTACTCTATGTGTGCTTGTGTAGTGAGTTAAATGCAGAGATCACATTTTGTTGTAGTGTTTGATGGTGTGTTCACAATGACAAATAGTCACGTATATCTCTTTGTCTTTTGCATACTGCATACACATCACCTTTGTTTCTACCTTAGTCATATTAAAGTTTAGAGAATTAAATATTATTTATATTATCATTATGTTTCTCCTTATGTTTGCTGTCTCAGTTTTTATGATGGCAATTTGCATATACACCACAATTTTATGAAGAGTGATCAGATGAATCAAATTCCTCTTTGCCATGAAATGAACTAGAAAAACAATCCCACAGAGTTTCAGCTCTGCCACACAAAGACCTGGTGACATCATTTAATTGATTTTCTCATCCACACAGGTGTTAATTTTTAACTGGTTGGTGTTTTTACCCATGTCTGGCAAGTGGCAGGTGCTACTTTTGAGATTTCATTAGAACTTACTCCAGTGACTTTATGTAGCCATTTTGTTTTGAAATGTTCACAATTTTTGTTCATAATGTTGTGTTGAAAAGGACAAGGCTGGAGATCACTATCGTGCTGATTGAGTTAGAATAGCACACCTACAATATCAGGCAGTGTAACGTGTGCTTGTGTGTCAAAGTCCATAACAGGACAGAAGCAGAGCAGACATAGATCAAAATGCTGTAGAGCCTCTCTGATTTATTACATGACTGTTTTGGTACAAACATTTACCCACCAGTGTGTCGGATAGTGTTTTGAGGTTTTCCAAATAGAAAATCTATCCACGTATGGGGCTTGTTCATGTAGAACTGTGGTTTCAACATTTCAGGGATAGAAATCTCCTCACAGGGTAAAACCTTGTGCCATTGTGTAACCCAATGTGAATCACTGTTATGAAGCACTTCTTAACACAGCTCACATCTTATTAAGGACCTTCCTGAAAATGGCTATGTTTGATCCTCTTTGTTCCCATTTGAAATGTATACTGTCTGTCATATATATGTTGAAATTTGATTACAAAATGGTGGCTGTAATTTCAGCCTTATTCTAGCCTTTCTAATCCACTAGCCCAGAGATGCAGCATGCAAGAAATTTAGTTTTATCTATGGAACAGTGTTTTAAATACTTATTGGCTAAAATAGATTTCCACTAGCCTGAACTGCATGTGTGTTTACTACCTGTGGCAAATACTGTGGCTTATTGGGCTAGCTTTGCCATGGATATGCATTCATAGATGTACCTACAATTTTTTGGCTTAGACAGACACTGACACAGTCAACAGCATGGCCATTTTAGAACAGGCAAAACCTGCCAGCACTCTGTACAATAAAATACTGTCCCAATTAAAACTACATAAAGAATGTAGCACTCTGGAGCTTAGAGGCTGACACTTTTTTTTCTGACAATTTTTAACAACGTCTAGTGGTTAATGAAGCCCAGAGTAACTCAACTTGGTGTAAGGTTATACCATAGTTAATTATTATTATATTTACACTGATTTGTTATTGAACATGTGTAACCCAACACCATTTGTTTTACTGACATCTATATATACAGGCAGTTTTTACTGACAAAAGTACAAAGATATTCAGTAATTTCCCTGACCAGCTTAAGTGTATTTGGTTAAAATAAACTTTTGTGGAATTTTGAATTTGATCACAGATTTACAGTGTTTCTATAAGGTTGAAAAGTACAGAATGGTTTGGTGGCTAATTGGTGGCAGATGAGGTGTTATGATTGGGTATAAAAGTAGCCATCATGAAAGGTTTAGTCTTTGCAAGCAAGGATGGTCCATGGCTCTCCCCTTGTGCCAAATTTTTTTGAGATAGTTGTTAGTCAGTTCAAAAGGAACATTTCTCAATGCAAGATTGTGAGAAGAATCAGAGAAATCGGAGACATCTCTGTGTGTAAAGGGCAAGGTTGGAATCTGTGACAACTATACAATTCTCGCCAAATAGAGTAACAAGGAGGAAGCCATACATCAGCTCTATGTAGAAACTCCAGTGAGATCTCTGGGCCCAAGCTCAACTCAGATGGACGAAAACATTGAAACAGTGTGCCGTGCTCACATGAGCCCATATTTCATCTTGTTCTCAGAAAAAAGTCAAGCTCTCTGTGCCAAAGATGAAAATGTTGGTACTATTGACTCAAAGGCACATGTTAGTATTTTTAAATCCTAATATATGAACTGTGTTTACAGCAGTTCACTGACATTCTCACTGCAGCTCTAAACTCCCTGTCCATCTGGAGAGCTGCGTTTTTAAACTATACTTTCATGTATGAGGTAAAAATAAAAGCCACATTCTGACATTTTGTACTAAGCTTCCCATGTATTTATTTGTCTGTATATGCATGCGTGTCAAAAAGGATGGTGCTTTATTCAAAACCCTTTATTTAATCACTGCAGTTATTATGAAATTATGAAAGTCTTTTGCAATATAATAAATAAATAGACAGACACGTTAGTAAAACATGCATTGTTTTCTGTGTAAAAACACTTAAATATAATATTAGTTTAAATGTTTCACTGGTGGTGTTGATTTGCAGTTTAAACATTCAGCAACAAGCAGAAATGTCTCATGATAATATAACCAGAGTAAAAAAGTAATGAGGACTTCATATTGAAGTATGTTTGTATTTGTTTACAAGTGGATAAAAGTGAACAAGCAAATGCATCACCGCAGCTGAGGACATCAGTCAATGTGACATTTATGTTTGTATATTCTTTGCCAGTCTGTCTTCACCCCACCATTATCTGTAAAATGCCACTTATTTTTTCTGTTAGCCATACTGCAGCTGTGCTTTTTAGTTTTCCTTTTTGTTTGCTCTTCTCTGGCAATGTGCTACTTACAGCTAAATTTAGCATAACAGTAGTGCCTGGAGCAGGAAAATAGGTGGGTAATATTGGCAGAAAAGAGGTGGAAAGCGTTACTTTTTGGGAGTAGCAGTGAGCACATGAGTTAGCAGCACCCATATGGTTGTAGAACGCAGTTCTGAAGGACTATCAATTTTCTTCCTTCTGCAGAAAAAAAAGTCTTTGTGACTGGAACACAGAGTTTTCTGTCTGTTTTACACTTTGAACAGAAGATAATTGACAGGTTTGAATAGAATACATTTAAACGTCCTATTGGTCAAATTACGCTTTTTCATGAATTGGTGTGTAGAATTCCATATATTTTAAAATAATTTCTGCATAATTGCTGGATTTTTGTGACCTGTTTAACAATAAGTTTGATACAAAGTTCTGCCTAATACACATCATTAAAATCCATTCTTGATTGAGTGGTCCCAAGGTTATAGTTTTGGATTTTTCATTAGTTTTAGTTTTTATTTCGTTTTGACTTTTTGTTTTCAAATTGAGTTAGTTTTAGTT
>JBBIGC010000104.1:31785700-31796590 GCA_037576955.1 Lepidarchus adonis | reverse complement strand
GCAATACATCAAATTAAAGAGTTTAGTTTTTATCCGATTAATCGAAAAAATAATCTCCCTACTAATCGATAATCAAAATAATCGTTAGTTGCAGCCCTATGCAAAATATAAGTTGATATGAGCAGACTACTCTGAATGACTTTCTCTGCATTTCACAATTACATTATGCACAAATTGTAAAGTGAGTTTGAATTCTATCGGGTCAGAAATGGCTTGTGTATTGTATGCATCTGTTAATCCTAAATTACTTAAATATGTAATCAGCATAGAAAAATAATTTTAGAAACCACTTTTTGTTGTAGGCAGTCTATGATGCTAAAATTGTGTGCATTAGGACTGCATGATCTGGGCAAAATACTGTATAATCAATGATAGTTGCATATTGTGATTGATATATTTAAAATATGTTATAAATATCATATATTTATCATGTTAAAGGGTTTATATCAGCTTTCTTTAATTTAAGGCTTAAAGTATGTAAGTATTGTTAAAGCCATGCAATTGTTTTTGTGATGTCACAAAACCCGCACATTTACATATAGCTCTTCTTTATCTCACAACAGTTTAGCCCAGTCTTTTCACAGGAAGATTCTAAGAAGCTCTATGAGGGTCATTTTCATATTGAAGCTTTCTGTAATATCAGTATTACAGAGATTTGAATAGTCTTAAATGATAGGGCCTCACTAAAATACTATGCAATGCAACTTTGTGATTTGAATACACTGAAAACTGCTGTTGTTGCCAGTAATAATTCTGCAAGGATAGCTGTAATAATGCATGAATTGCTGTTTCCTTGTCTAAGAGAAGTATGTTACAACCCAGTAAGTTGGATCCATGTTTCAAAACTATTTAAAGAAAAGTATGTCCTTAACTTTTGCTATTTCAGTAATTAAGTATTTTTAATTTTTTTCGGGACATTATGCACCTCATTGTTTAAATCTTATTATGATAAATTCAGCAGAGGAACTTTTTATGTAATAGGCAGTTCAGTTAAATGGGCTTGGTAAAGTCCTGCAGTTTATTCCTTGATTGAATGCCTGAATGTGTTGTGTATGTTGTGTCTGAGGGGTTGAGTAATCGGCCATGCACTAGACTGCTGACTAGTGGTGAGGCAAAACGGGCTTGTATTTGGGTTAAGCTGGTTGTCATGATCACAGTTCTATTTTTAGGGCTGATCTTTGTCTGCTTAGTTTCATTACTTGAAAAAATGGAGCAAAAATGTCTAATTAGACTGCCCCACAGATCTTGTGCTTGTCATTAGGAAAGTGTATAATTTTCAGATGCGGTTCTTCTTTTTTTTTTTTGACTAATGCAGCCTTGTTCATACTGTTCACCTTTTGGCCAGATGAACCTTTTGTGATCAGCTAAAGGTTCTTACCCAGATCAGCTCTGTTTGAATAGAGATCAGTGAAGCATAAAGTTATGTCAGATCACCAGAGTTTCATGCTTGATCTCTAAATTCAACTGATTGTTCTTTTTAAAGATTGATAACATTGTTTTGAAACATTTATTCATGCTTTGACACTCAACTCTCTGGATTTCAGAGCGATCCAGTCACAGGAAACATGCACTTCTTAAAAGGATACATAGCTGTGGACTATTTTTTTGGTGAATTTTTATGTAATAGAATCTGCTTTAAATGGAACTACATATATAACTCACAATAAGTTAGGGATATTGTGAGAGACTTAGTTTATGACATTTTTGGGGATAGGGAGGCAATTGTATTGGGGTGATAGGGCCAATACCAAAAGACAACCTTTCTCAATGTGGCATACATTTCAACATTCTGTGGGTATAAAAAGCTGGTACTATCAGTAAGTCATTCCAAGTTCATCATTCAAACAGCCATGAACACATGACGTCACTTAACGGACACCAGTCATCACCAATCATCACCAGTCGGTGCAAAATGGATTTGGCTCTTGTACATGGCTAAGTCACTGCACGTTTTCACCTCAGAGACATCATAGAACCCATCATCCCCCAATTCTGCCAGCACACCCCCAACTTTATGTTCATGGATGATGATGCTCCACCACATCATGGCAGAATTGTCACAGCTCGACTTCAGGAAGTTGGAGTGTCTCATATGATATGGCCATCAATGTCCCCTGACCTGAACCCCATAGAGCACTTATTTATTTCATTAAAAGTCAGAGCAAATAAGAAAAGCACTCATGTAAATAACAATATGCCTAACTTATTGAGTAGTGTAATTAAGGAGCGTCACTGTTTTTACATTTTCTAGCTATATTCCCTGTCAAAATTACTACCCTGTGGAACTAGTTGCCTAGGTAACAGCCCTAATGCCTACCACTTTGTGTATGTACAGTTGAGGAAATAACTTTTTGACCCCTCGTTGATTTTGTAAGTTTGCTCACTGAAAAAGAACATTCTATAATTTTATTAGTAGGTTTATTTTAAAATAAAAAAATAAAATCTAGAAGAAAATACAGAAAATCACATTAAATAAAATACATACATTAATTTGCATTTCATTGAGTGAAATAAGTATTTGATCCCCTAGCAAAACAAGACTTAGAACTTGTTGGCAAAACCCTTGTAGTCAAGCACAGAGGTCAGACATTTCTTGTAGTTGATGACCAGGTTTGCACATAAAGCAGGAAGAGTTTTGATTCACTCTTCTTTGTATATTAGCTCTAAATCATTAAGGTTTCAAGGCTGTCCCTTGGCAACTTGAAGCTCGATCTCCCTTCTTTTTCCATTCTCCCTTTTCCAGAAATGTTAAATTGCATTCATAGGTATGAAAAGTGGTAACACCAGATACTGTAAGCAATGGTTCACTTAATTTTAGTATGTGATTTTGGATAATTTTCCCCAATAAAAATTATATTTTTGTCTACTTTGTTTAATTGTTTCTTAGGTCATTTGCAGAAATATGGGGCATTCTAAAGGGTTCACAAACCACACCATGTTGATATTCCCCAAGAACAATGACTAGAAATATTTGTCTAATGCCCTATTTCTCATTAATTATCATGCAATAATTTTACCTGACTGATGTTGTTCTGTTTATGCTGCTGCTTTAAACTATTTGAATGCTGTATTAACTGAAGATAGCAAAGAACAAAAAACAAACCTCTAAATATTAATTTAAAGGCTCTTTCCAAATGCTTTTAACCATTTTCTGTATAATTTTCAGTAATCAGATAATTTAAAACAATACACAATCTTAGTGACATGATTTTATCAACTGCAGTGACAAAATAAAGAGTTTACAGGTTTTTGGAGATTTTCACTGACCGAGACCCTTGTGTGAATATCAACAAATGTATTGTTTATATGAATCTGAATTTGGCTGCTGTTACAGCACCGTCCTCACACTATCTTCATTTTGGGGCCTTGCACACATCGCCTCCAAGCCAGAGTACACGTTAGGGTCATGACCACACCGTCTGGTTTCTTGACCTTTTTCCAGAGGCTGTCAACTCTCAGCACAAGAGTTGGTTTGTGTTCTAGTGTTGGGCAAATGTTGTTTTTGTACCTCCAGGCCAGATTGCCCAAAGCTTGCCCTGGAGCCTGGCTAAGCAAAACTCAGCCAACAATGGGCCTGAGTCGCTCAGCTAGATACAGGGCTTGCCTTGTGGATATAGCTGCAGTGAAAGTGCCCTATAAAAAATTAATGAAGACTTAGTGAATAATTGAGCCCTTCGACTCACCTAGAGTTCTCTTTACTATTCCCACTTTCATGGCCACTCTGTGTCAACCTGCCTTCCAAGAATGCAAGTTTCTTTAAGTGCTTTCACCCAACTTAGCTAGAATGGTGTGTCCTTCCCTTTGTACAGACGAGAGGAAGTGGCAGGCCTTGATTATGGTCTTTCACTGCTGTTAAAATCTGTCTGATTATAGACATCATGACTGCAGAACATCGAGACAGCAGGGCTGCATCTTAAATGGTTGCACTTTGCACCAAGAATCAGGGTTTTTTTTCTTGTAAAATATATATTTTGTATATTATGTAGAAGTATATTAAGGTCTATGCTGGTGGGACCACAAAGAAAGTGAAAGATGGCTGTAATAAAGGTGTTATGTATCTGTTGTCTAGACTACAAATTCACAGATTCAATCCTCCAGAAAGTTCTGGGCAATCATTTTAGATAGCATTCTGTTTTCACAAACTGTCATAAGAGTAGGAGTACAGACAGAATCCGTTTGACAATGGTTATAAATCAGAAGAATCTCTGTGAACACCCCTTTCATATACTTTTGATTACCAGCCCTGGTGTTTTCTTAAAAAGCTGACTGTAGCAGTGAAGGTATATTTATTTTTATAGGTCACAGTAAGTAACACTATGTCCTAAGCTACATAAGCATACAGTTTTCACCTTTATGCGTGGGGTTTCACTGTCAGATAATATCAGCCAGTCTACTCATCACTTGATCAAACGATCTCTTTCCAAACTAACTTAATTCTTTGAAAGCTGTGTCTGTGGTCCATTTCTTCTGAAGGACTTCATACACTGAACCACCCCATCTATTCTTTGTTATTCTTGTTTTGGTCCTGTTTCTCAGTGTTTCAAAGTTAGGTTCTGTACAAGTTTCCCATAGCTCTAGCCTCTTCCTGTAATATTCTCTTTACTCAAGTTTTGACGGTAGTTGAAATTTTGAAAAGGAAACCATTATTACTTAAATAAAACCTCTCTTTATACCAGTGAAGCCAATGTGATGAACATCAAGCATGTATTGTCTTTTACATAACTGAATGTTTATAACAAGAAAACTTGAGTGATCAGCTAAGGCATGATTTCGTAGTGATTTGAAGTACAGTGATGGGCACCTTCTGCAGTAATATTACTTTTTTACATTGGATTTGCTAGTTGCTAGTTAATTAGTGCATGTCTCAAAGCACAACATGCTCAATGGAATTTATTATGCACAGGCACCTGTTGAATAAGTTATCAACATTTCATGATTTGCTCAACTGAGCTGTGAAAAATATTTAAGCTCTTTGATATTAATTTATGAAAACCACTCAGAGCAGAATGTGAGTCCTCTGTTGACCACTTCAAGGTGTCTTTTACAAGCACAATAGTTTAGAATGGGTTTCTGGACAAGAGGTCTTACCAATGTCACTTGATTGATTTCCTTTTAGAATTTGCCTGGAGGACTGTGTGGCTATCTGAGCGGGATTAAATGTGTTCAATTAAGAGTGTGTCTCTAGAATATTGAGGTCATTGTTCATCGAGATTCGCCCTCTTAAGCTGACATCAACAAACAATAGGCCCTCTCTGGGCAAACAATGCAGCCTGGTTACTTTGGGCACTGCAGCCCATGGCACAGACAGGTTGAGTGTTCCATGGTGATGCAACGTAGAACCAAGCTTTGTCACTCCACAGGCCCCATATCCCCTCATTGGTGCAGCCTTTGGTCGGGCGGGGGGGGCTTAAGAGGATTGGCTGCATCTTCTGTCTGTGATGATGTGATTCATCATACAATTGCTCCCTCACAAACAATCTGGTGATGAATAACCCCATAAACTAGCACTTCAATTACAATTGCACTTTTAAACTTGCAGGTTTCTTAATTGTTTGCAGGTTGGACATACTTTTAAAGAAGAAGACAAATCACTGCTGTAGCACCTTTGCTTTATGTGCAAGTTTGTAATATGAAAAATATTCCTGCTTGCATATCTCATAAAAAATAGTTTCAGGAATTAAGTAAAATGGGTGGATGGTACATATTTGAATTATGTTTGACTTTGAACCTGGATTTTGTTTTTCAGATTGACCGAGCCATCAGGGTACCTAACAGACGGTCCCATAAACTACAAGTACAAAACCAAATGCACCTGGCTGATTGAGGGCTAGTAAGTGTCAATTTATCTCCTGTTTCTCCCAGTACTGACAGACTATATAGTCCCACTTCTGTTTACAATTATTTAAAGCTACAACAATAGTCACAGTCTGTTATTATCCATGTTGTCAGAAAAGGTGTGGTGGGCCAAATTCTGAGTCACAGTCTGTAGAGTTAGCAGAGGAAAAGAAATGGTTGTTGTAATATAATGTTCTAAAATTTAAAATCTTATTTCACTTGCAGCCCAAATGCAGTGCTACGGTTGCGCTTTAACCACTTTGCAACTGAATGTAGTTGGGACCACATGTATGTCTATGATGGAGACTCCATTTATGCTCCTTTAGTAGCTGTGTTCAGGTAAGTAATTTGCTTAGTAATGTTTTCTTACAGTGAAGCCTGTTTTCTGTGTTGGTGCTGCATGTTAGGATAATGAATTGACCTATTGATCCTGAACTCAGAGCATGATAAATTGCTACTTTGTCTGAGGATGAAATCTTATTTCTGCCTGACTGAATGTAATTGTGACTGGCCTACAGTGGTCTCATTGTCCCAGAGGTCGCAGGGAATGAGACGGTACCTGAAGTTGAGACCAACTCTGGCTATGCACTCCTGCACTTTTTCAGTGATGCAGCCTACAACCTGACAGGATTCGAAATTTTTTACTCGTGAGTACTGCTCCCTTGCAGGACAACCACGTTAATGTTGTTCTGTGCTGTAGACAATTGTGAAAGTTACCGGTGCATTGTGTAATCCTACAAGAGTCTTAGTGTCATCCTCTCTGCCCACTGATATTGTACTTTATTTCTTAACCACTGGCTTAAGCACATTTATTTCATTTGCCTCAATCTTTAATCTTTTTTTCTGTTCATTCCCATTTTTTGCACATTCCCATTTTTAAACAAATATATGATTAGATGTAATATGTACCTTTATTATTTAGTAGATTTTTTTAATCATTATCCACCTTTACAATTTAACTACAATGCAACTTAATGTGAGAATAAATATTAGTTGCATGATTTCTGACACATTTGGTCAAAATACATGTACATTTTTAATTCCACATTTGATGTGTCTCATTTGAAATGAATCAAACTGATCTTGTTTTAATGTAATTTTATTTTTTTTCCCCAAAAGGATAAACTCATGTCCAAATAACTGCTCAGGCCATGGAAAGTGCACTACTTCCAACTCTATTGCGAGTCGGGTGTACTGTGAGTGTGATAAGTACTGGAAGGGCGAGGCCTGCGACATCCCTTACTGCAGAAATAACTGTGGCAGCCCCGACCATGGCTACTGCGACCTCACTGGAGAAAAGCTGTGTGTATGCAATGACAGCTGGCAAGGTACTGCAGTCTCGCACAGTTTTCTCTTTTCTCTTAAGCATTGTGTAGGGCAGTAAGAAAATGGAGACAGCTATTCAGTCTTGCATCCCCCAGAGAACATTGGGGTAGTGAATAGTTTGGCATGTGCGCTGTCTCCCCCTGATGGTGATGCAGCAGCAATGCATATTCTTTCCATCCCTGCAACACTGCAGCACCCTTCTCTACCCTGTGGGCTCATAACCGTGTCTCATGATAACTATGTGGCAAAGCCCCAATTACTTGTGTAAAGCTCTGACATCAGTCAGTCCTCTGAGGACCGGTGTGTTTGGGGGATTCTGCAACTTACTCACGCTATGGCCTTGTGGGAGGGAATGTGGAGTTAAAGAGATTATTAAACATGTTCTTTATTCTTTTATTGAGAAGAAATTGATGAAAAGCTGAATTGTGTATGGGATTAGAATAGTGACACCAGGTGATTAGCCTCCTGCTTTTGTCTCACGAACTGTCTATTTCTCATAGGCCCAGATTGTTCTCTCACAGTGCCCTCTACTGAGTCATACTGGGTCATGCCCACAGTGAAACCTTTCGGAACATCACTAGGCAGAGCGTCCCATAAGGCAGTGGTTCAGGAGAAGGTTATGTGGGTGGTTGGTGGCTACACATTTAACTATAGCAACTTCCAGATGATTCTAAAGTAAGTATTATGTAACTGAAATTGCTTATTAACACTGTCCACAGGGACATGTTCTGTTTCTGCTTCTGCCGGCTTGTTTGATCTCTTAAAATGTTTTTGTTTTGTGCAGTTATAATCTGGATAGTGGCACTTGGAATACTGTAGCCAGCAGTAGTGGGCCTCTGTCAAGATATGGCCACTCCCTTGCACTCTATAAAGTAAGAAAACTGTAGACACACATCTGAGTATTCTGAAGTGGAAGTAGACCAATTTGTACTGCATTAGTTTGACTTGTCTTTTAAATTGGTGCATTTTTGTCATGTTCTCTTATGGTAATGAGTTGCTTGTCATGATCTCCCACATAGACCCAGTTTTGTCTTTTATACACAACGTTTTACTGCACCATTTATCAGTGAAATTAAAAAAGCTATGGAAAGTTACATGCATGTTTACTCTTTTTGCAGGATGACATCTATATGTTTGGAGGGAAGCTGGAGATGGGCTCAGGCAATGTAACAGACGAATTGTGGGTGTTTAACATACCCAACAAGTCATGGTCCCGACGGGTGCCCAGTACACCAGCTCACGGGCAGGTTTATGCTGTGGAGGGTCATTTTGCACACATAGCTGAGGTGGACACAGGAGATGTAGTGATGGTGGTCATCTTCGGCTACTCCTCTATCTACAGCTACATCAGCAACATACAGGAGTACAACATCAGTGAGTGTACTATTGAGTGGGAGTTCACTAGAAAGGACAATTTGTACCAGTAATTAACAGCATTAGTCAGAGGACCTTATCCGCTTTGCATTTTTGACTGATGGTGGTTTCTTCACTTGGAGGCTGCGATCAATAATTAACTTTGGCTGTAGGTATGATATTAGCCTGATTTACGATAACGACTGTTAGGGATTGTTATAAATCACCATGTTGCGGCCACAACGTTGGTGGAGATTTAGCGAAGTTGCATGATCTTATCAGTGGGTGTCAGTGTTGCTCCATGCAGAAAACCTTTTGTTTGCTTTTATGTTTGCAGAGAGAACTTGCTAGGTTAAAGTGAACATTCTGTATAAGTGAAATACCTGTGCAGGATGACATATTACTAAATATACTGTTAATCATATCTGCAATGTTTATTCAAATAAATTTCTCATTGATGTAAATGTCAAATATAATTTGTGAGCTGATATTTGAGGCTGTGTTATGATGATTTTTAGTAGCATGTTATCAGCTAAATTTGTGCCATTCTGATGTCAATGTTGGCAAAAAAACAACTACTTTTTACAAACCCACTGATGGCACAATGATGCTACGTCCTGTGGTGGTTTTAATTGTATAGTGTGTACACACACAAGCACACACACACAAGCACACGCACGCACGCACGCACGCACGCACGCACGCACGCACGCACGCACACAATCTTTTACTCACACAACATAACGATTGCCACCTTATATTAAAGTGTGATGTGTTTTTCCACTCTGACCACAGGGACAAACACATGGCTGGTCCCTGAGACAAGAGGAGCCACAGTTCAGGGGGGCTATGGCCACACCAGTGTGTATGATGCCGGCAGTAAGAGTGTGTATGTCCATGGAGGCTACAAGTCCCTGCCTGCTAATAAGTATAGTCTTGTGGATGACCTGTACCGTTATGAAGTACCCAGTCGCACCTGGTGAGTGGTCATAAATGCAAACATAAATGTCACAGATAATAGCCTTGTAATTGTATGCCACCAGTATCACTGCAGCCAACTTACAGAATTCTTTACATTTCAGTAGCATTCAAATAATAGCTTTTCCCTGTGACAAATTCTTAACAGTTCTGTTGTAGGTAGAATTTTTGTTAAAGAAAGAACAAAACTTTTGTCTTCAACTCCACAACTCCATCAAGTTGCCTTTAACAATCGGTTTACTAGAATGCAGAACAGTTTACTTGAAAAGTTTAACAGTTAAATTTGTTTGAGTTTCGAGTTCCTTCTTTCGGATTTGGCATTAAAGTAGGATAGTTTGATACAAATTGAATGCAGTGAAAGTGGACCTAAACCAGAGACGAAATCTGTGACTGAACTGTACGCTCTTATTGTCACTTGCCAAACTGAGAAAATAAATTTTACACACACTTATTTAAAAAGAAATAGTGTGCTATAGTGAGGATCTAACACTGTCTAGAGTTCCTAAAGGTGTTAAAAATATATGTCAGAACTACCAGTATTAATCACGTGTATGCACCTTTATTGTGCTACGATTGCTGCTTCACAGAAAAGTACCAGAAATTTGGGGCTTTGTCATTTGGAGCGCTGGCTTGAATCAATGGCAGTACTCGAAACTTTTTTCAGCTGCTATTATGAAGAAATATCAGACATGAAACATTAGGAAGGCATATTAAGTTATTTTAACTCTTATTTTCATATAGCTGAGAGTTAAGTCCCTTGCCAAACTCATTAGTATCTATAGCCTATAGATTTTGAAGGGCTTTGAGAAGAAGACCCCAGAACCTATATGGCAAATAAAAGAGGTTTCACCTGCAGGAACTTCTTATCAATGGCATCTAATCTGAAACATATTTACATCATAAAGACTACAAAATGTCAGTTGTATGTGTCATTTGTTGGTATGGACACCTTTATTTGTATGTATAGTGTTTTTAATGTATTTTTTTTTGCAAGACAATGCTGATTGTTTGCATTACAGTAAATGTAGTTAAGTTTAGTTTTCCAAGTATATGGATAGCCCGGTATTGGACTTTTATAAAGATTGTAGTTTGTAGTAATTTGCTACTGAAGATGCAATCGCACTTCACAGGACTACATGCCAGTTTAGCATAGCAAACCACACCGTCAAGGACATTTCACAAAAGTGGTACATGCCTTGTGGAAGCCCTTGTGGGGAAACAAATATTGTACTATTTCTAAACATACATTTCAATATTGTTGACAACAATAATCTCTTCCCTGCTGGTTCTTAGTGTGCAATATTGTGTATTTTGTTTATTTATTTATCCTATCTATCTATCTATCTATCTATCTATCTATCTATCTATCTATCTATCTATCTATCTATCTATCTATCT
>JBBIGC010000104.1:31758507-31778109 GCA_037576955.1 Lepidarchus adonis | reverse complement strand
GTGTGTGTGTGTGTGTGTGTGTGTGTGTGTGTGTGTGTGTGTGTGTGTGTGTGTGTGTGTGTGTGTGTGTGATCTATTTGATCTTTTGTGTTTTGAAATGATTCAGAATTATGTCAAAATTAATGGATATGGCACTGAAGGACTGTAAACGATAAACGCTTGCGCATATATGTGCTAGAGGTTTATGCATGTGACCTCAAAGTGATGTATTGCTTTGTGTTTTTTTTTTCATTTATTTTGATGCATGAAATAATTTAATGAATATTCTTATCATTATCATGATATTCCAATGTTGTTACAATTAAAACCCTATTATTGCATTAGTGTGTTAACAGACAGACAGACAGACAGACAGAGCTGAACATATACTTGTTGGATGCCCTCAGTCTTTGGACAATGTGTACTGTCCACTGCTTTCTCTGTGACGTCTCCTGGCCACTGAGTGTGCTTGTTTTTGCAGAAGTTGTCCCCCTGGGTGGGCCTGAGGAAAATCAACGTGTCCTATTGGGCCTGGGAGGACAACTCTCCCTTCACAAACACCTCTCTGCAGTGGCTGCCAGGGGAGCCTAGTGATTCAGGCTTCTGCGCCTACTTGGAGAAAGCACAGGTCTCTAGTCTCAAGGTTAACCCCTGCAATGCTGATGCTGATGGACTCATCTGCGAAAAAGGAGTTGGTTAGTTCATTATTTTGTCTGTCCCTTTTTTGTGCTTGCCTCCATTATTCTCCATTAAAGTGGTACTTTGGAATGGACAAGGGTGGTTGTCTGTGCACAGTTGATTGTTATTCTGCTTTTTGCTCACTATACTGCACCAAATGCTGTTAACCTGGATGTATTATGATATTTTGTTCTTTAAGTTCTTTAAGTACTAACTAACTAACAATAGGCTCAGAGAATTATTTTGAGATCTATTGTTGCATAAATGTTGTCATATTGACCAGCTAGCCACATTAATCTTGTATATCCAATAGAAACTAAAGAAAAAAACTTCACACAAATCTGAACAAATCAAAAGCTAAGAGTGACTTTTTATTATTGTAATGATGGGACGGTTCCTTACCAGTGGTGCCTAGGCCGGGACTTGAACCTGCGACCTGATCCCAAAGAGCAAGGTCCTAACTACTAAATACTAACAATGACAATTCTAGATCTGTATACAAAATATAAGATTAATTCTACATATTAAGTACCCATCATGTATTTTATTTATAGACTGTTTATTGTTTTTAAATCTGGACTTTGTTCTTTTCCTACAGAGAGTCGGAATGCTCGTCCTTGTAAGACTCCCTGCTCTCTACATGCAACCTGTGAGAACTGCACCAGCCAGGCCACAGAGTGTATGTGGTGTGGTAGCACCAAGCGCTGCGTGGACTCCAATGCCTATGTTATCTCCTTTCCCTATGGCCAGTGCCTGGAGTGGCGGACACAAGACTGTGTGTGTGAGTGTTTCACATATTTGACCACCTTGACCTAGAGCTGTCCAAGGCCAGAACTCTTTTTATGATGGCAGAGATGAAGTATATAATCTTTTAATTGATTATGCTCTATTTATAGTCTTTATTTGCAATGATCACAAAGCAAGTGCAATGTAGCCAAACACTTGGCTCAAACTGGGACATATTATTAAGTATAGGTATTTTACTTGCTTCACTTGGCTTGCTGACATTGTCTGTGGCCAAAATGAAAATAATGAGCATGGACACTTCATGTGCAGAGCATGCGGAGAGAAATTGACCAGATATGAGACTGGTTGCCATCCAGCTATTGTCAGTGGCTGTTCTATATGGGTTTTGAAATAATGACCCCCTTCACATTATCTGAACAAGCTCACATGAGTGAGTTTACAAACTGCTGCCTGGGGATGGGGATGGGGTTGTTAGTGTCCATGGTAGGTGAATTCATTACAGATTGATTTTGATTTTTTACATTTAATTTTTTAATGCCGTGGCAGCAAATGATGTGGTGTTATCGGCTGCTACAGAGAAATGTTTCTAGCTGAACCACTTTTTAAAGGCAGCTGGACTTGAGACCTGCTAAAATATTGGTCAAGACCAGTGATCAATTTTGAGACAAGTTTGAGTCCAAGATCACAGTCAAGTACTACAGCTCTGCCCTTATAGTGTGTGTGTAAGATGGTGAAATGCTGAATGTGTATGATTGTGATGTGGTTTCTTTAATTTAATGATTTTTTCTGCTAAGTGTCAGTATTTGAACAATGGAATGCCTGCAGTACATAGAGAAGAGTAAAAAAAAGAAGAGAACAGTAAATATAAGTACTTGCAAAAGTTAAGATGTGATTTTTCTGTTGGGGTGAGTGAGATGGCAATCTGTGACTGCTGTCTGTGCTGGGTGTTTTGAGTGTTTGATGGTGTCTGAAGTGTGACTGGCTGTAAATGTATTAGAGGGGAAAGAGTGATGGACTCAGTGCTGTGCTAAAATGGAAGTGCATCAGGAGCTTTGCACAGGAGAGACATACAGTAATGATCAGCAATACATCCCAGACAATGACCGATTGGAGCTCATACTGACCAGTGCATACCGACCCCCCTGCACTGGGGGGCCTTGATTTCGAGTCACACATGCAGTTTTATGGCAGTAACTGACTGGTTTTCCTGATATATTCCCAGTATCAACACATCTTTACTGCCGTGCACTTATTAAAAAGGCTAGGTATCTTCAACATTTTCACTATATGATGCATATCATAATACAAACTTCATGATACAGTGACAAAACACCCAGGATGTACAACAGATTATTTTTTATTTTTGATGATAGACACCAACCACCTTCTAGGATTGTTCAGGTTAGCTTTAGTTTTAGCTCATTAGGTCTCACAGATCATGGCCCAAAGTATTTAGAGGCCTTACCATTAAAAACGTAAATTTCTTGGACATAACATTTCAAGACCATAGGTGTAAATATAGAAATGAAGTGTCTTTAGGAATTTATGCACATGTAGTCGAGAAAATTAGTTTCTAGGTCATCCTTAAGCATGCAATTACAATTTTTTTGTATGCAGTAGCATTAACATTACCCCTCAAATTAACTTTATACTCTCATACTCTGAATAAACAGCCTCAGACTGTCATCCCTCCTCCACCAATCTTTACTATTTGCACTTTGTATTGCAGTAGAGAGCATTCTCCTGACATCTGCCAAATCAAGATTTGTCTATTAGACCTCCGGATGTGAGCCACCACTGTTTGTTTCACAGTACAGTGACTGTGTGCTTTACAGTACTCCAGTCAGTGTTTTCTCCTAGATGCATCCAATTCACAATACTGCAACGCAGACATTTAACAAACTGATTTCTGGCAAAGGGGACATCATATAACTGTGCCAAATTCAGTATATCATTCTACGAATAATATTTTCTGTGGCTGTTGCATAGCTGTGTATCAAAGTGTATACATTTATCACTCAATCAATATGGGTGTAACCTTACCTCATTACACCTCTTGAACTCAATAATTAGAATGGTATCAACATAATTTTGACCAAATAATGTACGAGGAGGCAGTCTCCGTACATATCCATCATGAAAACATATCACTTCCCCTGTCTGCTTAAAAAATATATATACTTTCTGTTGTTAAAAGATATCTGTTCATTAACTAAAATTTCAAAATTTGTTATAATGCATTTATCTTTAACATTTGTGAATACATTGTCATTAATTGAAAGCAAACTTGTGCTGAATGCATTATTACATCTTTACTTCCTACAACATTTGCTGTCTGTTTGCATCACCAGGATATGTTTCTATAAGTGTCTCTATCTCAGACAAAAGCTCCTCTGTTGCTTCTCATTAGTGAAATTGGCTGGCTTCAGATCTGCTCATAATATGCAATTAGTGTTTTAATTTGTCTGCTTAAAAGGTTTAGATTTCCCTCTTGGCCATCTAAGAAAAGGCTCTCGTGGCAGGCGTTGGTTTACCTGAATAAAAAATTTCTCAAGCATGGATGCTTTTAAATCGGAGAAGTCTTCTCAATAGATTTCTCTGAAAGAAGGTTTTGGAGTTGTTTCTAGGGTATACTCATGCACTAGTTATTATTGTAATTGGAAATTACATCACATTACTCAATTAATTTACAGTCCAATCAGAGTGTTGTTGTGTTAAGTGGTTGCACATTGTTCACTTACGAAGGCAAAGTAATTCTAAACATTCAGATGTTAAGAAATGTTGGAAGTCCAGGGTCACTCAAGTAGAGCTCCCAATATCTCTTATTTCTTCGTCTCAGTGTCAGAGAGACAATTTCACAGCAAAGACAATGACGCTAGGCTTGTGTGAGTGCATGACAGTCCCTCCGTTCACTGATAGAACTGCTATTATGCTCACTCTGATGGAAATTGAATTAAAACCTCTCAGCCAGAAGTGGGTGGTGCGAGTCTGTAAATCTGTCTGACTGAGGGGAAACATTTTTGTCACCAAAATGTATCTTTCCATCTTGCAGAGTGATGGTTATGTACCATTTCCTAGCTGCTCTCAGCTTGGGCCTGTGTCCCTCTGTCACTGCCCTTTTTTAATATTTGCTCCTATGTATCACTTTTGTCCCAGATCCTGCAAGGCACTTTGTCTTTGTCAGGACATGCCTGGATTGGAGCTGCATGGAAAGCTCAGTCGAGTATGCCGGTGACACACTTACTGTATTTGATATAAGAACTTACTGTGAGCTCTCTTATGTATAGCGATATCCCAACGAAGCCAGAATGACTTTTGGTGGTCAGGGGTCAGCCCACTAAGGTGAAATGTGTTGCAGTTATTGATTTTAATTAGTTGATTATAAACAGGTCAAAAGGTCTATGGACCTGAAACTATTTCATCTGCTTTTTCTGTTGTTCATACGTTTGCATATACATCAGCATATTTAATTTTTAAATCTCTTCAGATTTACAAACACACTGTGTTCTGATTTTGACTAAATATGACGAAAAATGTTTTTATGAAATGAAAAAGTATTTGGTCATCGCATATAAATAACATTAGTAATTTCTTTTGGCAAGCTTTCTTCTATACCTCAACGTTACAAGGGTCCCTCTGATGGGCTCAAAACATCGAAAAACATTTCAGTGAGAATCCACTTTGACCTCTTTTAGAAATTAGTTACTTCAATTGTATGTATAGACTGTAAGTTATCACCTGAGTGAAGTGTCCATTTTTCCATTTTTTTACCATGGCATTAAAATGTCCAGTAACATCTCCTGATACATTGCTTCATTCATGTTTTCTTTATTGACGTAATGTTTCTGGGTCATTTTCATAGAAATAATCCTAAATCAGGTCCTCTTACCTCCAAACTTCTTTTGAGTGTGGTGTTCTTTGGATCTTACTTTTTTTTAATACAATCAGCCAAATAATAGCGCTCCTGCTGCTGGGTTGTTGTCCTCCTATGCCCTCCTCCACTTCTCCTGGTGTACTGGCCTGTCTTCTGGAAGCGCCTCCATGCTCTGGACACTATGCTGATAGATGCAGCAAACCTTGCCATAGCTCACATTGATGTGCCATTTTGGATGAGCTGCACTACCTGAGCCACGTGTGTGTGTTGTAGACTTCGTCTCATGCTACTGCTAGAGTGAAAGCACCGTCAGCATTCAAAAGTGACCAAAACATCAGCCAGAAAGCATAGGAACTGAGAAGTGGTCTGTGGTCACCACCTGCAGAAGCATAGGAACTGAGAAGTGGTCTGTGGTCACCACCTGCAGAACGACTCCTTTATTGGGGATGTGTTGCTAATTGCCTATAATTTCCACCTGTTGTCTATTCCATTTGTACAACAGCATGTGAAATTGATGGTCAATCAGTGTTGCTTCCTAAGTGGACAGTTTGATTTCACAGAAGTGTGATTAACTTGAAGTTACATTGTGTTGTTTAAGTATTCCCTTTGTTTTTTTGAGCAGTGTGTATATTTTTTTAATTTACATTTGTTTATGCCAAGGACAATTTTAAAAATAATTTAAAAGTTTTCTGTGTATAATTTTAGTTGTTTACATATACTGCCCCCTCCCCACACATGTACCATTAGACCATGTTTTTACCTTTCTTGGATGGTTATTTGGGATTCATTTTTCATTTTATTTTAAATATTCTAACACATGTGTGGTGTCTTCCATGATGGCTATATGATTGTATATTAAATCTGCAAAAACAGCCACACAAAAGACACACAAAGCACAGCCACTTGTTCTCATGGTGCTGAAGGTTATGTGAACAAGTGGTTGTGGGCCTTTTTGTCCTTGTTGTCGTTTGATTGGGTGTCACCTCTCTCTGTCGCTCTCTCTCTCCTCCCCGTCCTCTCTGACTGCCTCCCTCTCTCGCTCTTTGCTGTCATATGAATCCGCTTTTGTCTGGTATTGCATGTGGTGGTGATTTTAGATGAGGGTTCAGCTGAAGAGGATGGTGCTGAGATGTGCTCAGCATGTACATGATGTGAAATTTTATATGTGACTGGCAAGTCTCAGTCCCTATTGGATGTATGGCTGATATGATAATTGCAAATCTCAGTTTAAATGTAGCAGTTTGTATGCTTAGTTATTTTCTTACATGTAGTGATTGTGTTGTCATTACGAATCTGTATGTTAGGCGTGAAGAGAGTATGAAACTAAATGCAAAAGATTTAGGTCTCAATCATAACACAATGGTTGCATAGGTTGAACAGGGTGAAATCACAAACCAGGTTGCAATATCTGGTAACTGACTGGTTTCTCTGAACAGTGAAATTGCTCATTAGGATTTGAACAGGCAATTTGACTGCTACCTTCTTGATTCTAAATTGACAATTTTGCTTACTCGTGTTACCTTCATTCTTTCTGTCTTTCTTTCAGCTCAGAACTGTTCTGGTTTCCGGACGTGTGGTCAGTGTCTGGAGCAGCCAGACTGTGGTTGGTGTGGAGACCCAAGTAACACAGGTCGAGGACAATGTGTAGAGGGCTCATACCGGGGACCCATGAAGAACCCCACTAAGCACACCCAGGACATGGTTTTGGACACTGGCCTCTGCCCTAGGGAGAGAGGCTATGAGTGGGCCTTCATCCAGTGCCCTGGTGAGCACAGATAAATGAAGATTCTATTTCCTAGAAAGATTGTGGTGTTTTGTGAAACATTAATTTTATAATTTTACATTTTATTAATGTAGAAAATCTGTAATTTGTGAGAATACAAACTCAGATGCTTAGTAGTCTATGGTCACTGTTCTTCATTTTCAATGGAGGCAGAATTTGATCCCAGTGCCCACTGTTTACAAAGCCGCACTAGTGTGCGCAGGCCTGGCATTGTCATGCTGAAATAACCTTTCTAGGGAGGAAAAGTCACCACGAAGGCAGCATACAGTATCTCATAAAAGTGATTACACCCCTCACATTTTTGTAAATATTTTATTATATCTTTTCATGGAACAACACTGAAGATATGACTTTGATAAAATGAAAGGTATTAAAAGCTGTATCAGTGCTGCTGACGCTGGGGAGCTACAGTTAATTGAGGGAACTATGAATGCCAACATGTACTGTGATCTAATGAAGCAGAGCATAATCCCCTCCTTTTGGAAAATGAGCAACAGGGCAGTAATCCAACATGATGGTGACCCCCAAAACACCTCTAAGATGACTACTGCCTTGCTAAAGAAACTGAGGGTATTGAGCTATATTAAGCATCTGTTGGGCATCTTCAAACAGAAGGTGGATGTTGTCATGGAGGAGTGGAAGAGGATTTGAGTGGCAACCTGTGAGGCTCTAGTGAACTCCATGCCCAAAAGAGTTAAGGCAGTGCTGTAAAATAATCGTGGCCACAAAAAATATTTACACTTTTGGCACAATTTGGACATTTTAACTAAAGAGGTGTACTCACTTTTGTTGCCAGTGGTTTAGACATGAATCTTTGCATGCAAAGACTGCACCTTTGGTGTACACTCCTCCTTTTTTAGCTTGTATATTCTATGCATTTTTCATTTTCATTTTACCCCATTGCAACTCTTAGGGTGTTTTGTAGATATGCATTTCTGAATAAATCCACACACAAGAAATGCATGAAGTCAGTCAGCGAAGCATTTGTCATTTGTTTTGTCAGGAAAATTTGCTAATTGCCAAATGCTATTTTTCCAGATATTGAGTTTGTTAATACAGTTTATCATTATGCTGTCAACCCATCAGTCAACAAATCAACCCTTGCTTTATATGTACAGAGAACCACACGTGTATAACCACGAAAACTAAATTTCTGGTCTGTGGAATTCTTTTCTTCTATTGCAGCATGTCAGTGTAATGGCCACAGTACATGTGTAAATGGTAGTGTGTGTGAGCAGTGTCGTAACCTCACTACTGGCCCACACTGTGAGACCTGCATGCCTGGTTTTCACGGAGACCCCACCAATGGAGGAAAGTGCCAAGGTCAGTGATTTGAACATCTTCAGGCAACAGAGGCCATTGTTGTCCTTAACACTGCTTGCTACCAACATTTAGCTTGATAAATGTATGTTTTCCCATCATACTATAGCCCAGAAAATGCAACAGAAATGTTTTTAATGTGTGGTTATTTTAGGTAGTATGTCACATTGTCAGTTAACTCTGTAGGCAGAACATCTGAGCCTGAGACTAAACTGAAATATAAAACTATGCACATTCAGCTATATATGCAGCTTTAACACACTAGCAAACTTAATTTCACTCATCTGCGAAATGTTGGCTCAAATAGTTGGCTCAAAAAAGACCAACAGGACACACTAGCTTAAGGTGTTCTCATGGAAACTATGTTTTCTAAGTAATTCTATTAAATTTGATGGTGTGGGAAACCTAATGTGCTCCATGCGTTAGTCCTTGTATGTTTTCTTGACAAGAATGAAATGCATAGAAAATAAACTGTATATTCTGCTGTGTGAAGGGTACTGATGTGGGCTCACTGAACTTGTCTCATTAGGTACTGCAACTAGTTTTAATTTATCTGCATTAAAATTTAGTTCAAAATATTGAGTATTTGGAATATTGAATGATGCACCCAGTTTTATGAATTAGATCAAATTATGAATTTAGAATCTCATTATGCAAATCAGGTATAGGCAGCAACGACTTCGTTCTCACATACTAGCAGGATTTGTAATGTTTTGCGTAATATGTTAACATGGATGCTAAAGGGGCGGAGACAGAGAGCGAGAGCCACAGGGATGCGTTTTCATCCCCTGCATCCCCTGGCCTCTGAGGTGAAGGTCAGTGGTTTGTGAGTGGGGAATTGCTAATGCATCTGTGTTTGTTATTTTTATTTCCATCAAGGCATTTCAATGGCCTGGGGGCAGAGCAGTGTTCTTCTCTTCTCCCCATTTTACTGCAGAAATCTGGGCTCTAAGACCAACTCTCGCTCATAATTGTAATCTGAGTAGCTTGTAATACAGTTCATGGAAAACACAAGATGCCATGTTACAAAGGTTGTATTCATACCACAGTGGAAAAAAATCTGCTTTTTGTTTGTTTGTTACGTGTCAATCAGAATGAGCATAAAAATGAGAATGTCTGGGTCCCTGCTCCCCCGGTTGTATATTCACATATACAGGTACATTAAAAAAAATGTGAATCGTGAAAAAGTTCAATATTTCTTGATATTCCTTTCAGAAAGTGAAATCCATATATTGTATAGATTCATTACACATGGAGTAAAATATGTCAAGCAATTTCATTGATTATGGCTTTCCGATAATAGAACAAAAAAACTGTCTCAGAAAATTTTAATATTGTGAAAAAGTCATGGTGGCACACCCTAATCAGCTAATTAATTCAAAACACTTGCAAAGGTTTCCTAAGCCTTTTTAAATGGTCTCAGTCGAGGAGACTGAGGAGGGTAAGCCACAAAAGGTCATTGCTAAATAAGCCAGTTGTTCAGAATGCTGTACCCACAGACATTCATAGAAAGTGGAGTGGAAGGGAAAGGTGTGGTAGGAAAAGGTGCACCAGCAACAGGGACAGCCTTGAGAGGATTGCCAAGCAAAGTCCATTCAAGAATTTGAGGGAGCTTTACAAGGAGTGGACTAAGGCTGAAGTCAGAGCTTCAAGAGCCACTACGCACAGTCGATTACTAGACTTGGGCTACAAATTTCACATTGTTCTGGTCAAGCCACTCTTGAACCAGAGACTACTTCAGAAGTGTCTTACCTGGTCTCAAGAGAAAAAGCACTGGACTCTTGCTCAGTGTCCAAAGTCCTCTTTTCAGATGAATGTAAATTTTGCATATCAATTGGAAATCAACGCCGCATTGATACAGTAATTCATGCAAAATGAGGCCCAACCAAGTATTGAGTGCATAGGAATGAACATGTTTTTTATTGTATTTATTTTTTAACAAGTCTGATGATTCAGTTTAAAATATCCTTTTTAAAATTTGTAAATATGTGATATTCTAATTTTCTGAAACCATGAATTTTGGGTTTTATTATCTGTAAGCCCTCCATCCATCCATTTTCTGCCACTTATCTGGAGTCGGGTCGTGGGGGCAGCAGCCTCAGTAGGGAAGCCCAGACCTCCCTTTCCCCGGCCACCTCCTCCAGCTCCTTTGGGGGGGACCACAAGGCGTTCCCTGGCCAGCTGAGAGATATAATCCCTCCAGCATGTCCTGGATCTACCCCGAGGCCTTTTCCCAGTGGGGCATGCCTGGAACACCCTCTGAGGATTTCTAGCTCCGAGGATTCCTAGCTAAGTGCCCAAACCACCTCAACTGACTCCTCTCCACGCGGAGAAGCAGCAGTTCTACTCAGAGTCGCTCCTGGATAACACAACTCCTCACCCTATCTCTAAGGGAGAGTCCAGTCACCCTACGGAGAAAACTCATTTTGGCCGCTTGTATCCGTGATTCTTTCGGTCACTACCCACAGCTTGTGGCCATAGGTTAGGGTAAGAACGTAGATTGACTGGTAAATAGAAAGCCTTGCCTTTCAGCTCAGCTTCACCTCTCTTTCCATTTATCCCTCACTTGTGAACAAGATCCCAAGATACTCTTCTACTTGAGGCAGCACTATGTTCCGAACCCAGAGAGAGCATTCCACCCTTTTCCGGGAGAGAACAATGGCCTTGAATTTAGAGGTGCTGACTCTCATCCCCGCTGCTTCACACTCTGCTGCGAAGCACTTCAGTGGCCCATTGAAGCCAACAGAACCACGACATCTGCGAATAACTGAACCTGACCCCCTTCACCCTTTGGCTGCACCTAGAAATTCTGTCCATAAAAGTAATGAACAGAATTGGTGACAAAGGGCAGCCCTGGCGGAGTCCACCCTCAACAGGTAACGGGTTTGGCTTAATGCCGGCTATGTGGACCAGACTCCTCCTGTGCAGCAAGCCCTGTACCCCGTAGTCTTGGAGCACACCCCACAGCATATTCCAGTGGACACGGTCGAACGCTTTCCACAAAAAACATGTGGAAAACTCCCATGCCCCCTCTAGAATTGTTCCTCTTAAATCTGAGATTCGACAATCAACCAGACTTTCTTCTCCAACACACCTGAATAGACCTAACCAGGGAGGTTGGAGCACATCCTTCAGTCTTCCTTCTTGAAAAGGGGTACCGTGACCCCGGTTTGCCAAATCAGAGGTACTGTCCTCGATGTCCATGCGATGTTGCAAAGACGTGTCAACCAGGACAGCCCTACAACATCCAGAGCCTTAAGAAACCCAGGTTGGACTTCATCCACCCCCGGGCCCCCACCAGCTCGGAGTCTCTTGACCACCTCGGCAGCCTCTGCCCCAGAAATAGACGTCCCTCCTCTGCAGTCCTCCTGCTCTGCTTCCTCTGGAGAAGACATGTTGGTGGGATTGAGAAAATCCTCAAAGTATTTCTTCCACCAATCAATCACGTCTCTAGTTGAGCTGCCTCAGGAGTCCCACTGATCATCCAGACCAGATATGACTCCTTCTCAAATTGACGGCCTCTCAAACCCTAGGTGTCCACCATCGGGTTCGTAGATTGCCGCCATGAGAGGCACCAACAACAGAGCCACAGCTCAGTTCTGCCACTTTGACAATGGAGGCTCTGAACATGGGCCATTCAGACTCCATGTCCTCTGCTTCCCTGGGGAAGCAATTGAAGTTCTGCCGGTTAAAGATCTTTCTGAACAGTTCTTCTTCTAAGTATACGCTTGGGACTGCCTGGTCTATCCGGCAGCCTCCTCGGCCATTTGATCCAACTTACCACCAGGTGGTGATCAGTTGACAGCTCAGCCACTCTGTTTACCTGAGTGTCCAAAACATAAGGTCGCAGATCAGATGAGCACTTATGGACACCCTTATGTTCGAACATGGTGTTCGTTATTGACAAACTATGACCAGCACAGAAGTCCAATAACTGAACACCACTCTGGTTCAGATTGGGGAGGCCATTCTTCCCAATCACCCCCTTCAGGTTTTACTGTCATTGCCAGCATGTGCATTGAAGTCTCCCAACAGGATGATTGAGTCCCCGGGAGCCGCGCATCGCATCACTTTCTCCAGAGACTCCAGTAAGGCCAGGTACTCTGAGCTGCCATTCGGTGCATAAGCACAAACAGCCAGAGCCCTTCGGCCAACCTGTAGGTGCAGAGAAGCAACCCTCTCGCCCTGCGGGAAGAACCCCAACATACAGGCCTCGAGCCGAGGGGGCCAAAAGCAAGCCCACTCCTGCCCGACGCCTTTTACCCGCAGCAACTCCAGAGTGGTACAAAGTTCAACCTCTCTCGAGAGGAGTGTTTCCAGAGCCCACACTGTGCGTATAGATGAGCCTAACTATATCTACCCGGTACCTCTCAACGTCCCGCACCAGTTCAGGCTCCTTACCCGCCAGAGAGGTATTATTCCATGTCCCAACAGTCAGTTTTGGTAGCCGATAGTTGGTACACCAAGGCTCCCGTCTTCGGGCACCTCCCAAAACACAAGGCACCCGACCCCTATGGCCTCTCCTGCAGGTGGTGGGCCTAGAGAAGAGTATCAGAGTATCTGTAAGCCACAACCATCAAAATTCCAAGAAATAAAGGTTCGACCTATTTTCCTCTGTGTAAAGAATCTATATAATATATGGATTTCACTGAATCTGAAAGTATTGTCAGGAAGTATTGATTTTTGTTTTATGATATTCTTATTTCTTTTTTAGATGTACCTGTAGTATTGCAGTAGTTTATACAGTAAACAACTAAATTGCAGTGTATGCTGGGTACTGGTGTCAGATTGGTTTAAAAAGTGATTGGGATTAAGCTCATTGTACTTGTTGAAGTGGGAACCTTTTCTCAATATTCTTATTTTTTTTATATGTACTTGTACATTGGAGATGATAATTATTTGATGCCTTGCAGATTTTGTAAGTTTGCTGATTTACAAAGATTTGAACTGTCTCTAATCTTTATGGTAGTTTAAGCTTGTTAATGATCTAAAGGCAGGTGGGACCACAGCTACCAAGAACACCATTGGTAAAACACTTCAACATAATGGATTGAACAGCTTAATGGATTGAAATCTTTCAGTGCTTGCAAGGTCCCTCTGCTCAAGAAGGCACAAATACAGGCTCGTCGTAAGTTTTGTTTTGGGGCTGTTTTTCAGCTAAAGTCAGCAAACTTACAAAATCAGCAGAAGATTAAATAATTATTTCCCCCACTGTACTGCAGTAACCACTACAACAAAGGTAATATCAGAGCTGTCAAAGTGCCAATTGTGATTTTTTTGGAATCATGGAAACAAATAAAAAAAATCAGGAAGGGGACAAACACTTTTCACACCACTGTATGTCTAAGATCATTTTCTTGAAATTAAGTTGTCTGAGTAATTTACAAGTCTTCCTTAACTATCCTGGGGTTTATGTTATGAGAATAGCACTTTAAAATGTGCAATCTTAATGTGTGTCTTCATATTTATTATCATCATAGTTTTAGTATCATATAATTTAATTATGTATATAATTCATATAAATTATGGACAGGCTTAAGATAAGAATGTGAAACAATAGCTTTTTTCTTATTAGTATTCTAGCTCATCGTGATCAGTACCTTTCTCTGAAATTTAGACCAATTTTTTCTGTAACAATGTAATATGTTTACATATGTTTTGTTGCCACTTTATTTATAAGCCACATTTAATCTGATTCATTGTATGATAGTTATAAATAATGAACTATAAAAATGTCCACACTACTTCATATAACTGTGACTACTCCAGTCAGAGAGTTTTAATCTGAGTGAAGGATCAGAATGGAGAAGTAGGGTTTTGTTAAAAATAGATTAAATGTCTGGGAGACCACTGAGGCACTGAAAGATTGATGGATAGAGTTGTGACTCAAGCCAGTTTGTCTTGCCACTAATTATGCTTATTGGCTGTAATGTATAATTATGTCTAATGTCGTTAGATCTCACTGCAGATACATTTTAGCGTCTTGACTGTTGAAGTAGCTTGTCGACTCATTTACTCTTGTTAAGATCAAGTTTTCATTTCCTGACAAGCCAGCCATCTGCAGGTTTAATTAGTGCAATTGCCTAGTGCAATGATGCTCTGTGTTCGGATCATCCAAGCTGCTTCTCTCGCTCTCCCCCCCCTTCTCCCTTCTAGCCTGTAAATGCAATGGCCATGCAAACGTGTGCCAAGTGCTGACGGGGAAGTGTTTTTGTACCACCAAGGGGATCAAAGGAGACCAGTGTAACCTGTAAGTATTTCAGCCACCCCACCACACACACCTGTTCTCATTTAAAATATTCCTGTATTAGATTCTGCCTTTCACCTCAGAACCTTAGCTAAAGCTGACCCATGAGGTCACATCTGTAGAGCTGACTCTGTGCATTGTGTGTAAAGAGCTGACTCGAAGAACTGAAACGCAGCATGATCTTCAAAACCTTTAATACTGCTAATGGCAGTTGGGTGTGTGAGTGCAAGTGCATACAGTATGTACTGCCTTTCTTTAGGAGAACTGGGTTCTCTGAAAAATTAAATAAAATGCCTTCTTACCACTGTATTTTTATTTTGTACAGCCTTCTACCTCTTTTGCTTATTAATGATTGTGTGTGTATATAAATAATGTCAACGTGATTGCTGCATGAAAGCCTCATTTTTATTTTATTTTAGTTATTTATGCAGCATTTTATTTATTAGTTGTTTGTGTGTGAACATTCATCTTTGTGTGTATGTGACTATGGCAACTTGCCCTCGGGCATGCCTCTGTGCTGCTGGTGTATTTATGCACTTGTGTTCATCAGGAGGAAAAATTACTGTGAAGGTAGTAGGAAGGAGGCCAATGCCCGTTTACACACTCTCCCTCCCTCCCTCCCTCCCTCCCTCCCTCCATCCCTCCATCACTCACAACAACCGGTTGCCATTACCTCTCCTCCCGTAACGAAGCTTGTGCTGAACCACAGGGACTTGTTCAGCTACATACAAATAAGATGTCATTCAAACCACTTGATTAAAACTTGATGTGATGCATTGACCGCTAGCTTTGCCTCCTTTGTGTGTTCTAACAGTATGTGATGGAGTTCAAGCTTAATTGTGAGGTTTCCATTTATAGCAGTTAGCTGAGCCTGCAGTGAAAAGAAGTCCATTACTCCAGCTCTGAGCAAACAGCTCTGCTTATATGCCAAAGATTAGTTTTATGACAAAAATAGATGCAATCAAAAGAAAAATCAATCATTTAATAAAAAACCCATATTATATAGTGTGTGTGTGAGAGAGACTGGCAATGGTGTCAGCTAATTGGGGATTAGGTTATAGAGCAGAAAGAGACAGTGAGTATCTTTGCTGTGTATCTTTGCTATGTGGGTTTGCACTCACTGGAGATTAAATTAAGATACATGGAGTAGAGTCCATTATGTTTTACCTGTGTGTGTGTGTGTGTGTGTGTGTGTGTGTGTGTGTGGTAGCTTCATTTCTGAAATGTCATCCAGATGAAAGGCAAGGGGAATGATGTGTTCAGGCTTTAAAATGCCAGCAGTGCCGTTTGTGCTCTGTAATGTTGTCAAATTACAATTTACCTTGTATTCCCATATTTATCTTACACTCTAGAGAGGTGTGTGTGCTAGGGGGTGCACTGAGGGGTTACAAGTCTGAAGTTCTGTATAAGTAATTTTGTTACTTATAGTTACTTATTGTTACTTGTTAGTTATTTATATTTAATTTAGATATTTAATCTGATTGGTAACAATACAGGGGTCCTTGACAAAGATCTTTGTTCTGCTGAGTGTGACGTAAGTCGAATTTTGTTTAAACAAACACCAATGTGTGTAATGCAACAGGGCCATTCCTCTGTCAGTCCACTAGAGGCACACGTTCACCCACCTCAGGCTCAGTTATCCCTTTTTCTGAGCGTTTTATGCTATCTGCTTTCATTTGTCGCAACATAAGTCATAGACCCCATGTACTGTGAGATACAATTAAAATGGAAGAAAATACTTTTTAAAATGTTTTGTAAAATGTAGCTCTACAAAAAATGCAATTTCTGGTGAGAAATAAATTAGGACATCACCTTTTTTCCCAGGTAAAATGAGTAAAATCGCACATAGGTGTAGTACATCAGGTGCATTATTATAAAATTTCTTATTTCGCATTTTGAAGGAGGTTTGCCCTATTTAAACCTCAGACATTTTAATTTGGTATGCTCCTGACTGTTGGGGTGAGAGTGAACACCATGGTGAGATCAAAAGAGCTGTTTGGTGTGTTCAGAAACATGGTTGTAGCAGCTTATAAGTCTGGTAAGATTTAAAAAGATCTAAAAAGAATTTGCAATCTAGAAAATAGTCTACAAGTGAAGGACAACTGCCAATATGCCCAGGTCTGTCTGTCCAAACAAGTTCACCTCTAGAGCAGACCGCGAGATGTCAAGAAAATCTCCAAAACCCCTAAAATGTCATGGAAAAACAAAATATGTTGATGTGAAAGTGCATGTTTCTAACTTGCATGGGAGGTATGCAAGGAGGAAAGCTTTGCTTTGAGGAAACCTTGAAGATAAACTTTAAGGCCAGACTAAAGTTTGCCAGAAAGAATGTAGACAAAGACCTGGACTTCTGGAATAATGTTCTTTGGACAGATGAGTTTAAAATTTGAATTCTTCTGAAACCAGAACCAAGAACATGTCTGGTGTAAACATAGAATACACATTTTTAAATATATAATAAATAAATAACTCTCTGAGATAAATAAAAACAAGACTACACCATCATATATAAACATTTCTGAACTGAACTGAATATTTAATAGTTTTAACTTTTTCACATGACTGCATATTCTAGATGATATGCTTCTTTCAGAGAGAAAGAAAGCAAAAAAGCAGAAAAAAAGCTGAATTAAAGGGGCAACTGCAGTAAATTGTATTGTCAAGTTGTTGCAGCACGCTTGTATGACTTATTTTAACCATAAGAATAATTCTCCATCACATTCACTAATCTGTCTCTGTTGGAACGTTTTGTACAGCTTGGCATATTTGTTTGCAAGATGCATGATTATGTTGGATGTGTTTTACAGCTGTTTTTGTGGTTTGCAGAGACTTTCCTCACTGTCAGCTATGTTAGGAATTGATACCATATTTTACTTTTTGCATCTGACTGGATTGTTGGCAGGAGCACTTGCATATGAGAGGAAAAAAATGTTGGCAGCCCACTATGACTGCGCGGAGTGAAACCAGAGTGTTACCCACATATTCACACTGCCTTGCTGTCATAGGCAATAGTGGTTAATGTTATCAGAATATTGGTAAAATGCTGGTAAAAATAACTTAGGAAATCAAACCAGCTTTAATGGCAAATTTTCATATCTGTATGCCATACAACACTTTTTCAGAGTCTGTTTTTGCTGCTATGTATCTGTAAATAGTGCACATGTGCAGTTTTATAGCACAGCTTAATGTGTTGAGCAGGCTGATGGCTGATTTTTTTAAAAAGTAAAAATCTAGTTGTGTCTGCTCTCTTGGACTTCTGGCCACATTGCGTTGTGTTTTAATGTGAACTCAAGATTTGGAGAGTAGCAACTCTTTTTGCTTATCTGCTCTCTTTGCACAACTTTCTCTGATGCATTCTGGAGCTCATTACTTTTAATGATACTTTTTTCTTCCTGCCTATTATGGATTGGGTAATAGTCATATTATGATTAATTATAGTATTATGATGTTCAAGGCTTTGAAGTGACTGAATTCCCATTCAAATAGAGAATATTCTGCTTTTGACATACCTTTAACCTTTTTAAGGGAAAAATCCCTTACAGACAGGACAAGTGCTGTTAAAGAAGAATCATTCTGAATCATTTTCATAATATTTGAGGGTGGTTTAAATGAACCTTTGTGATTTATTAAGGACAACTGAGATTGTTTTGCATAAATATACTTTATACATTTTAGATGGCATGTATGCCTATGATCATCTTACATTGCAGACATTTAAAATATATATTTGATACGTCTAGCTTCTGACCTGTGAACCAGGGCTGCTGAGCATAAACTGAAATGTTTAGTGAAGAAATCGATTTTTATGGGGTCTGTGTCTTTGTGTGTCAAGTTAGAGATCTCTTCACATATGTTGTGTAATAAATGGCTACATAGTAAGTCTGTAATAAAAATGGTGGATTTATAACAGTTCATTCTAGTGCTGATTGGGAATTTTAATGCCATTATCTGGCATTATTAACCAGGCACATTATTATTACATGGAATACGTTTCTAAACCTGCCTTTTTCTTCTGATTTCTTTCTATTTCATAATGTTCCTTTACTGTACTCTTTAAAATGGGTTTAAGAAATGATGACGTGCTTTTTATTACCATCTAGAGTAGAATTATACCTTAATTAGAAATTATAATTCAGAGTATTTCCTAAAGAATTTTGTTAGATATGCACATGAAATCATAGCAGCTTTACAGGTTTAAGTACAGTTTGCTTGTTTAATTGAATAAAACTGATGCTGTTTACTTTGTGATCTTGTGGATTAAAATACGTTTCAGTAGGGACATGTTATGATTTTAGGTGCAAACTGTAATAATTTTTGAAGTGAAGAATTGATTACTTTCCATTTTACTTTAGTCCTTACTTTTCTGGGCAATTATGCATCTTTTATAACTTCTACCCCTGAGGTTCTGCACAATTTTAGACAATACAGATGCACAATGCAAGATGAGCCTAATGATTCCTCTGCCGCACATTACTCAGTTGCCTTAATATGACCATATTTACTATTAGGGTTGACTATAACATTTAAACGCTAATTCAGATTGTGGTTGAGATCGGATTTACAGGCAAATAAGCTAAGCAAGATAGTCTCTCTCCTGGCAGAGGATGTCTGCTTCTCCCCATAGAAAGAGCAAGGTGCTTACACTGAGAGCTCATCAGAGGCAGCAGATTGCTCAGTAGAGCATAATGATATGTAATTTGCTTATTGTGAAAGAATGCTCAGTATGTGATGTGGTGGTGTTTGTTTAGCCAATTTGGTAGTAAGGTGGAGGAATCAAGTGTCCTGTCTTACAATAATGAAGATATGAAAATAAAGGAACACCACAATAGACATTTATTACTTAAGACTGATTTTGATGTGCCAGACACTAGAGCTCTCTTTCTCTCTCCCTCTCTCCCTCTCTCTCTCTTTCTCTCTCTCTCTCTCTCTCTCTCTCTCTCTCTCTCTCTTTCTCTCTCTCTCTCTCTCTCTCTC
>JBBIGC010000104.1:31736788-31758407 GCA_037576955.1 Lepidarchus adonis | reverse complement strand
TCTCTCTCTCTCTCTCTCTCTCTCTCTCTCTCTCTCTCTCTCTTTCTCTCTCTCTCTCTCTCTCTCTCTCTCTCAACACTTCTCTTCTCTAAGGTGTAGCATTCAGGAGAAAAAATGGTTTCTGGTTCTGGGGGTGGTACTTTGAACTTTTGTTATTTTTTTCAATCAGAAGAAATCAAAGAGAACATGAACAAACCTTTCAGGAATAATTTTGTACTTGTCAGCTAATTATTAAACCCTGCATGAGATACAGTAGGTGGGGTATGGTAGAACAGTGAAAAAACTATACTGAAGTGCTGCTTCTTGCTTTTCAGTTCTGCTCATTCTGATTTTTCTGAAGTATTTACTTTTGAAATAACTGTAACTATAACAGAAGATCAGATGCTATTTATCAAGTAAGGCAGTAAAATGAGGCAAGACTTTGTAGAGACCTTATTCTGTTCTCTCACTTACCATAGTGTTGTACTGTCACTTAACCATTCCATGAAAATTTCTTTTGCAGATGTGATTCAGAGAATCGTTACCTTGGCAACCCTCTGAGAGGAACCTGTTACTGTGAGTATACTGATCTCTACCTTTTTAAAGAAGTAATGTGTGTAACTTAATTCATTAATGATTGAGATCTGTTTCATCACTCATTAGATTACTATTATACATTACACATTATTTCCTTCAAAATCATGAAATGAACACTACACTAAGAGATCTCTCTGCTACAAGTGAATACCTTCAGGTACCATGGACAATCATTTTTACATTTTCTTCTCTTGTAAGAGAACAGAAATCCACTAACTTTAAATTTAAAGTAGAAGCCACTGGGAAGTTTCTGAATCCCATGAATATATGTCACTACATAATGCTGATCTTCAAATGGTTACATTCTGACATCCTAACATGAGACATACATAAGTGAATATATTACCAAAGTAATTTTTTTTATCTGCCCCATATCATTTTAAGACTGAATGTTTAAAAAATGGCTTTATTATCCAGTATGAAAAAATGCATGCATTTGCTAAAGATAATGGTGACAAGGCAGAATGTTACTGGACAAGTGATTTGTGGGCACAGGAGACCAAAATACAACTAACAAAATTGAATGGGGTAACTTAATTGGATAGAGACTGCACTGTGAAGCATGATGGTGATCGAATAATCATTTGGGCCAGTTTTGCTGTGTGTGGACCAGGACAGCATGTCATCAATCATGGAACAGTGAATTATGTTTTACCAGTGAAATTCTTAAGGAAAATATCAGGACACTGACCTGGATCTCAAGAGAAACCAGACAACAGTTTTAAGCCTGCAAGTCTTTCTTTTTTTTTATCAAAGAAAATTTGAATTAGAATGAATTAGTGCTAGGAAATATGATATCAACTTGATCAAGATAAAAATTATGCTTTTCTGAACATTTAGTAGTATTGTCAGTTTTTAAACGTGCCATTTCAAAGGGAGCATGAGTAGTTTTGCTGAAGTGAACTCATTGTACTGTGATCTGGAAATGTAGAATAAAAATAATTTGCACTCATTATATATATAAAAAAAAATGTAGTCCCACTAGTTTGTTCCATCTTAAAAGATGATTTTTTTAAAAAAGTAACCCAATACTGAAAGCAAAGGTTTATATACTTTTACCATTCACTATTCTGGAATATTGCAGCATATTTCTTTATAATTAACTTTTTTTTAAAAAATACGATCTCAATCCGTAGCATCCAAGTATGTTAGAGACATCAACTTTGCTGGTATTCTGGATGAAAGTCCACAAAAATATTGTCTGACATTAAACCGGTCCGTGGCGTGAAAAAGGTTGGGGACCGCCATTTGGGTCATTTTTATGCATAAAGGTTTCATGGAGTTGCAAGCACCACTATACCTACTTTTTTACATAAACATATTGACAGAATTCAGCTTCTGCTCAGTTCCTACTGTTGTAAGGATATATACTTGAGTACAGGAAATTTGGCAGAATTATTGTCTGTGATAATAAGGTCAGATGCTGATCATCAGATGTGCTCAGGAATTGCCTGAAAGAGATTTGGGAGAATGGGATGACGCTGGAATATTCCTTAAAGGAGCAAAACATTGTCTGGTTCCAGTTAAACTGTAACTGTTAAAACATGCAGTAGTTTGGAATGGATGCCCAGTCCATCTCTGTTAAACTGAAAAATGGGATCTGAGGGTAGGTGTGCTAGGGGTTACTCAGTGTTTGTCGCACAAGAGATGTGACTGTAGAGCAGTGCTTCTCAAAAATGCCAGGAGGGGCACGTGACCCAGGGGATAAATGTGTTTATTTTGCCATAGTAGAATGAATTGAAGGGAGGCAAAAATAATATAAAGGTAACTGAAAAAAATTGAGAAGCACTGCTGTAGAGTGTGAACATTGCCCCATACTGTTTGAAGGGTGCAGAGCTGTAGCACTAGGTGGCAGTATTGTGGTTTGTCATAAGTGATAGTTGTGAGTGCATGTTTGCTTTTTACATTCACTATCAGCCGTCATCATGGAGCCCATTTCGTCTTAATGCAGTCAGAAGCATTTAGGACATCAGATTTCATTCAGTCTGCAGAAGCTGCCAACATTATCCCTAAGCTATCATCAATCCACATTAAACAAACCCATCAATTTATCAATCACTCTCCTGCCACTCTACTCCTAGTATATCTTTTAGATGGAGTGCATAGGCTCTGAGCGGCTGCTCCAATTACTCTGATTAGAGGAGAGCTGGTGTGTCCATGTCTGCCTCCACTCCACTTCTCTCAGAGTATGTTGTACTGCTGTTGGCGAATGGACTGGAGATTGAGTTGTGGATGTGAGTGAAGTGAACGATTGAGCTAATTAAAGACTTGAATAGAAGTTTTGGCAATAGTGCTAGGGGACAACTACCTCCCTTCCACTCTTTCTCTCCCTCACTCTGTTGCACTTGCCTTTTAACCCTTTGCTTGCTTAAATTGCAACCATGGTCCCAGAAGCTGCTAAATCATCTGTTGCCATAGCTTTCTTACCCAACTGAATGTGCAACATTTCTTTAGCACTGAGTAGAATTACTAATTAGTTGGTTTTCTTAATATCCCCCTCTTTGGAAACACTCTGGATGTCAATAGGAGATGGTGTAACCTAGTCTGGCCCTGCGGGGAAAATCTATACAGACTATACAAGCTATATGCAGTTCATTCAGGGTCATATCTGTTCTTGTGACCTGCATGTATTCTGTAAAGGCTGTCCAGGCATTTTTCTTGCATTCACAACTGGAACCTAACCATGAACACTAATCTATGGTAAAGCTTTGAATAAACTATGAATGAACCTGAACATGCCTAATACAGAGACATATTATATTAGTAGAATCAATCTTGTGGGCATTTAATGGACATTGGTCTTAATTGCTAATTTTCATTTATACATTCAAAATGATAATTCCATTAAGAATGTAAACAATGTTAATAATGTTTTTATAGACAGAATGGTTTGATGTGAAACCGTGCTTTATGGAGAAATATATGTTGCATGTATATCCAATTTAATTAAGCCCAACATCTTCAAGTAGTTTTTATAAATGATGTTGATAATGGAATAATATATTTTTGTCACACAACACCTTGCTTGTGCCATTTTGTTTGCCAGCTTTTAAAACTAGTTTCTAGCCTTAAAATTCATTTTTAAAAATAAAAAAAGGTTTTCTTCCAACACAATTTTTAATTATTTAATTTAATGACATGGGGTGCACTGATATTGGAACTGTGGGATTATATGTCTAACTGGTATTTTTCACGTACATAGTTACCAATGTCAGTACCAATGCTGATACATGAGCATGAGTAATACGAAGACATTTAGAGTAAATCTACCCATATTAAAATTATGATCAAAAAGCATGTATTTGCAGTAAAATGGATAAAACCAGTTTAAAAAAAAATTCTGTCTACTTTCTTCACTTTCAAAACTATTGACAGCTTTTTGGCAACTGTCTGCCAATACTGATCTCAATCTGATGCTTTGATTTACAACAAAGACTGCAGATTCAAAGGAACTTCTGAAATGAACTGTTGATTTTTTTTTTTGCATAACAAGGGAACATCACATCACTGGCCAAGAAACAATGGAACAATCATTTTCCATATACTCAGGTTCTTTAAAAAAATCTCAATACAAATGGTTAAGATATTTACATCTGTATTAGGTAAACATGCAAAGGTGCACTTTAACTAAGTTTTTTAATTATTGTTTAACTTACAATCAAATCTACTGGTCCAAAACAACAAGAACTGTGCTTCTGTGAAGAGACTATGAGGCTAAACTGTATGTACGGGGAGAAATGTTTCCAAGCTCAAACTGAAAACTTTCTGCAGTTTGGTGGGGTTTCTAAATTAACATTGAGGTTTCAGTTGGACAGTGTGAGGTATATGTGACACTGGGCTTATTGTGTTTCTATGGAGGGCTGTTAAGGGATTGTTTTTCAGCTAAAACGGCACTGGCCTTGAATATTCCAATCATAACAACCTTTTAATGGGGTGTCTATGTGTCCTTCACTTTATTGGACAGGTAATTACTCATTACTAGCCCGGTCACAGCAGCAGTCCAGATAGAGGCCATTGTAAAGACGATGTGCTCTGTGTTTTGATAGATCTACCCACTGCCTGTTAGGATACTGCTGCAGACAGTAGCAACATGACATTGGCTGTGAATTATGAATTTGAGTGCTTGTTTTGGTATATGTGAGATTCTTTTTTGCATAAACCAAATTTTCATGCTTTAAACATTTGTAGATGTCTGAGAAACAATTGAGTTCTTTTAGAAGGCATACTTTTACAGCAGTGACGCATTCAGAAAGGAGGTATTCATTTAAAATAGTTAAGGTGACATGACTCATGGAGGCACATTGAATTAAGTGTTTGAAATAAGAGATATACTCATGCCAGTCTTTCATTATGCTATATATTTAAATGAAGATGCAAGTGTGACCCCATTTCTGGGGCGAGCTTCTTTGCCAGTGTTAACATTAGCAACAGCTGCCTTGATTAATACATTTCATTTTGATTTAACTTGACAATAATTAATGGACTAGATTGTGCCAGTATAGGGGTAGGCAATATCTACAGAACATAACTTTAGAACACTTCAAAATAAGTTAGTGTACTATTTCCTCTGGTTTATGATTCTGGTTTATTAAAGGGGCAAAAGGAGTACTATTAAAACTATGAATATGAATATTTTAAGTTTACTTATCGCATGCAATGCGGCACTTCCATCTTTAATCAACCTCAATTAAGCTTTTGTGATTGTCAATAAATAAAATGCATGAAATGGCACAGCCTTACTTCAGTATATGTGATGTTCACTTTTAAACAATAGTGTCTTTTGGACCTTTTTGAACAGACAATCTCCTGATTGACTACCAGTTCACCTTCAGTCTACTTCAAGAGGATGACCACTACTACACTGCCATCAATTTTATGGCCACTCCTGAACAGGTTAGTCATTGTCCACTGATTTTTCCACTGCATTGTTATATCGTCATGCCTGTTACTGTCTTATTTTGTTCTAGTATAAGATTTAAACAGCTTTTAATTAATTTTTATAATGTTATATAATGAATGTGTTATCCTGTGTTTATCAAATCTCTATTGCTGGTCAGTCAACAAAAACTGTTCTCTGATGTAAATGGTATAAATATGAATATGAAGTTTAATCAAGTTTTTCATTGCTTTGTCTTTTTATTCATTTTAAGACCAACAAAAATTTGGACATGTCCATCAATGCTTCAAACAACTTCAATCTCAACATTACTTGGTCTGTTGGATCAACAGGTACTTTCATCTTGATGTTTTCTGTAATTCCCACTGTGTTACTGTGGTATACTTTGTTTTGTTTCCCAGATACATGTGTGTCTTGTATCTGCGTGATTGTGGTATGAGTTTGCAGTTCTGCTTTGCAGCAGACATTTCATTATACTTGCTCCTATTATTTATTTTCTGATCATCTTTCATCCAAAAAGTCACCAGCCAGTTCTTGCTGTGACTTTGACATTTTCTCTCCTGTTAAACAGGTACACCCCCTCTCCCCCTCGACCTTTCTCTGCTCTGTCATTAATATTTGGGGAATCGTCTCCCTGTTTAAAAAAAACTCTCCCCTGAGAAGGACTCCTTACAATAGTCTGGCCAACAGCTCAGAATTCTGGGCCTGAGATGTCTTCAGGAGTACTGAATGATTTCAATTAAGATAAACGTTCCCACAGAGCAGCACTTGGCTGTCATTTTCAGGCCTTTGTTTCATAGTGGCGGTTTGGAATTGTGAATGTGTGGTTGAAGGGATTACAAAGTGGAGGGAAAAAAAGAAAGAAAATGAATTAGGACAATCTTCTTTTAAAATGTTGTCTTTAGTGCTGTGTTTTCTTAAGGTATTCTAATGGAAGGGCTTTTTTAAGATGAAATTGTTTATGCTTATGATTATATAGTTGCTAAAAATGTGTAAATATATCTTCTGCCTTGTGCTCTCTTGTAAAGCGATCGCTTCTTAAATTTTTCTAACAGCCGGAACCATCTCTGGAGAAGAGGTCCCTATTGTTTCCAAGACCAACATTAAAGAGCACAGGGACAGCTTCTCCTGTGAGAAGTTCAGCTTCCGTAGCAATCCCAACATCACCTTCTACGTCTATGTCAGCAACTTCTCTTGGCCAATCAAAATACAGGTAAGAGCACACTCCAGTTACGGTAGCTTCATTTTTATGGTGATTTTATTTATACTTGCTGAAGGACATATGGATTCAACTTTTTACCCCAAATTAAATTTTTGTATTCTATGTAATCTATGCAACTCAAGTCAGCTTGCTGGAAGGATTGTTGGGTATGAATTCTCTGCTTATTTGACTTTAAATGACATTAAACTTAGTGATTAGTGATTTCCGATCATTGTGAATACACCACTGCACCACAACGAAATTTGTCCTCTGCATTTAACCCAGCACAAGTGCAGCAGTGAGCAGCTATCAACAGCACCCGGGGAGCAGTGAAGTGGGGACGGTACCTTGCTCAAGGGTTACCTCAGTGGTGCCTGGGTTGGGACTTGATTTTGTGACCTTCTGATCTCAGGGGCAAAGTCCTAACCACTAGGCCACCACTGCCCCAAAGACAACTTCCTTCGAGCCGGATATTATGAACGATATTATAAACGATATTATGATAAATTTTTTTATTTTAATCAGTTAGTTACTTTCTGTTGCCAGTAAAGAGTAATTTGCAGTTTCTGAAGCTCTTCTTACTTTCAAAGGATATGTAGTCATCATCACTTCAGGCTTTATAGATTACAGAACTGAACACCTTATTTATAATAGTTGTTTGAGTTCTGCTTAGCTTAAAAGTACACTGACAACATTTTCATTCTTTGATGCTTTTAATCTTTAGGTTGTGTAATGCTTTGACTTGTTTGTAGCTTAGCCTACTGAAACATGACAAAGGAATTTGCTTGTTTGTTAGTAACACGTTACTTAGAAAGTCTTGTACTAAAAAAGTGCAAAGTTTAAATAAAAAAAAATGAGACATTTAATGTTGTAACGCAGTGCAATTTCATGTGATTCTGTATTTAAATAGTAATAACAGAGTTCCTAGATTTGTAGGAATGCTATGTTGAATCAGCAAACCAATGTCAGATGTCAACTGGAAAGTGGAAATGGAAATCACCAGTCATTCTGTTCTGTGAAATGAAAATTATATTGATTACTATACTTTAGAATGCACTTGGACAAAAAAAAAAAACAACTTAAAAAGATCCATGGCTTTGTAATGTGGAAATCAATTATTTAGATATGCTCAACGACGGTTTTACAACAATTCTCCAAAATATTCATTCCTTAGTCTTATGATCCATAAAATTGAATCAGCTTATGTGGGAGTGTATTACTTTGCCAGATGCTTAGATGACTGCCACGTAATGACAGTTTTAGAGTGATGTTTAAAGATGAATGGGATTGCTAGGAAACATTAAAGTTCAATTTAGAAGGATGTACATTATTCTTTTTATGAAATATGTTTGCTGTCTTTATTGCCTGTGGGCATACACAAGCAAATGCACAAATAGGAAATAAAGATTTAAGTCAGCGTCATTGTTTGCTGTCAGTTCACTTTTAGAAGGGTGAAAAATGATCTTAGCATCAGTAGTGAGACCTGCAGCTCATTGTCTGATTTGTCCCCGTCATCCACAACAGATTCACTCACCTCTTTTCTCAGTAAGTTCTCAGCACGTTGACGTCTGTCCCTCTTTGTAAATGCAGCATTTTCCTGAAGTCCCTTTCTTACTGTGGCATAAATAACTGGAATCACTGTAGCGTTATGTGAGCACAGAGACTTGAGCAGAAAACAGTGTGTTCTGTCCAGTCCTGAGCCCCAAGGGAAGTGACCGCACTTGGAAGCTCATCCGTTCTGACTCTTCCTTGCAATGTTTCTTGCTGTCCTGCCCATGTCGGGCTGTGTGGTGCCCAGGGCTGGCTGACATCAGCGCTAGGTGCCATTGAAGCCTATAGGGGCTTTGCTGGATACGAGGATCATAGAAATTTGGCGATGTGGATGTAGATGCATATGTGATCTGGCATTGTGAGCTCACCTTCTGTCACTCCAGCCTTAACATTATCACCCTGCAGTAACGACACATCAGTTGTTTTGACATGCAGACACTAACCTATGGTATCATTTTGAGGTTAGGCCAAAGTTTTCTTTGGTATAAAAAATTGATTTTTTTTTAGGATTATGTCTCAGTTTATCATTAATATCAGATAAGTAGTGGTACATCAGTATACTGTAATTGATGAACATTTGTACACCTCTAAGTCTATCATCTGCAAAAAGTTCTGTCATTTCCAACTGGATGCTGCTTCATCTGCAACAGGGCTTTCAAATAAAGTAATTTAGCAGTTTATTCATGAGATTGCAAAATATGTCTGCAAGACTGCTACAGATTTTTGACCCAGTTGTGCATAACATGCAGTTCACTCCTTGGAGGACTCAAATGTTCTTCCAGTTGCCTTTAACAAGGTGACAAAATTTGTTTTTGGTGATTGGTCCGGTAGAGTTTGAATTTGTTAACAAACAAAAAAAAAATATTTTTTTGCCTGCAGATCTGCATTTCCTTTATTCATATGATGATGCATGTCAACCCAGATCTAAAATCTACTTGGTGTTCTCTAGCTCAGGATAGTCCTTATTTTCTCATTCGTGTTTACTAGGTTTTTGATCAAACTTGACTCTACTGCTCTGACTAATGTTTTAAATGCCTTTTTTATGCTTGAGAAGGGGAACTCCTACACTTACCATGGAGTGATATAAAATGCCTTCCCTTTAAATCATAGATAGCATAAGTGTTTTCAGAAATTTTTCTATGGGATAATAACAGAGGGTTATCTGTTGCTCAGCATGTACATCACTGACCCTCTCACAAGTTTATCAGTTGTCCTTTTTTGGACCTTGTTGGGTAGGTACTATTACTAGGAATGCTATTTAAGAACTGCGATTTTGGAGATGCTCTTACCCATTCATCTGGCCGTCACAGTGTGGCTCTGGTAAAAGACTCTCAGATACTTACATTACTTTGTGGTTCCAACACAATAACTTTAAGACTCTTCACTTGCTGTCTGATCTCACCACTGATAGGAGATAATCAATGTTATTCAATTTGCTTGACAGTGGTTTTGATGTGGCTGATCATTGTGTTTTATTTACAAAAATAAGAGCAAAGTCATACAGTAATATAAGGTTATATAAAGCATAGAAGAATGATCCCAAGCACTATACAGTGAGGAATAAAGAATATAAATTTAATGATCAAATTTAGAAAATAAATCAATACTTTGTGTTCAGGTATGGTTATTGAAAAAGTGTACTTAGTGCATCAACACAGGCTAGGGACCCACATCAGTTAATTAATGCATTTATTTATTTAGTACACGAAACATCGTAGTGAATACAGCACTGTACAATACATTGGTAAAGATTGGGAACCTATATTTTTTTGCTTCTTGATTGTATTCTTTGAATAAATGGAAGACCATTATTTTCACATACATCCTGTATGAGCATCTCTCAGGGAAATTGTCCTGTCTTTAGTTATGTTTGTTTATTAATTGAACATTTCACCTTTAAATGTGAAACTTTAATACACTGCACTATTATTATCAACGACAATGTGTGTAGTATTTAGTAATGTATGCTGCACATTACTTGTTGAGACACACTCCACTACTAACACTACCAGCTAATGTTGATCAGTATTCATATTTCCATGCCTTTATCACATGTGAGATGAGTCTTTTAGATTAGGTTAATTTATTTATGGACCCTTTTCAGCCCTCCATTTTTGCTGAGCGGCATTCATCCAGTAATAGTTTTCTATTAGATTTTCCAAAAGCAGAGTTGCTTATTTACCATGAAGGAAGAGCGCATCGTTAAATCAAATGGCCTCTGTAACACTATGAGCTTGTTTTGCAATGGTGTTTATGATCAGAGTGTCCGATCATCATTTATTAGCTGACGGGGGGAAATTGAGATTGCAAATACAAGCACAGGCGTTTGCATATGAATACCTGACCCCTCAGAAAATATGTGAAATGGAATCTGGAGAGGCAGAGTGCTTTGGCTGTGCGGAAACCCAATCTAACAAAGCATTTACTGCACTGCTGCGAGGAGACTGTAGCTGCCACTTATTGTTCAGCACCCCTTATACTGCTGAGATGAGGTCAGCCACTGTGCTAATATTTATGCTCTCTATTCCTGCCACCTGTGGTTGCATTAATTTTAAGTGTTTTGTCATTTTCAGTGTGATTCCACTTGTTTTGTTTAATTCTAAGCAGGGCTGAAGAACCAAATAAAAAAAAGTAGGTATGATAATTTGACATTTCTGTTTTTGTGTCCTAGCACCAAGTATTTTTTATAATTAAAATATAAATAAATATTCAAAAATCTTACAGAGCCAAAATCTTTAAAAGCCCCATATTTCCTGAGATTAACTCCTAGTCATCACTGGTATTTATTTTGAGAAACATGTTTATAGAAAACTGCTGGAATTGTGTGCCACTGGCTATTAAATCTGTTAGAGGTGGGCAGTATGGTTTTACTGTTATACATTTTGTTATTGTGATACACAACAAGGTTGCTGCACAAAATATGTATTTTGTCTTAAACACTGACTGCATGTTTTGTTACCAATAGTTTATTTTATCTCTGGAAAAGCTAGACAGTGCAGTGAAAATAATAGAGTAAACAAATACATTCAAGATGTACAGTTGATCCAAACATGGAAACACATTTCTGGACTGAACATTGAAAAAAAATTGCATCCCAGTGTAACTACTGTTTATTGAGAATGCAGAATTTACATAAATTCAATCAACGATGAAACACTCTTCTGTATAAAGTATGCTTCCAATCAAGATAGGCACATTTTGTACAACAATTATTTTAACTTTAAACTAAAATATGCAGTCTTTAAAGTTGACCCAAACATTATACCAGCAACATTTTCATTGCGTCCTGAGCTAAACACTGCCATGACAGTTATGTAAAATGTACCTTTGCTGACTTGATGTGTTAATCTAGATATTTACTTTAGTATCTACAACTTTAGTAGCTGTAGTGGCAGAGCATTGCACCTAATTTATAGACTGTGTGAAATGTTTTTTGTTTGACTATGCAAGTGGGCAGAAAACTGAGATTACTCATATTCAATATGCTAACATGATAATTAGTGATCAAGCAGCTGTTGTAAAGGTTTGGCATCATTTTGGCCACAACACAATGACAACAAATATAAAAAAATGAAAGCTCACTGAATACAAATGTCTTAAAAATATTTCTTCCCATTTGATTTTCTAAGCTCTTGATTTCAAATGATTGTTTTAACAAGTGACCGAAATCCCTACAGTTTGAAAAATCTAATTAAAAAATGCTGAATGATGTCAGTCACTTCTGCCTAAATGTGTTCAAATGAAGATCCTCAGCTTGCATTTTTATATAAAAATGGATGAATCATCAATTATTCTGAGAGGTCTCTAAAAAGGTCCTGTTTATTGTTCCATTTAATGAGTTCCAGCAAAAAATATCTTGTCTTCCCTCAAGGTCTTTTGTGCGCTCACATGTAGTCTGCTTTAGTTGTGTAAGTGTGTGTTTGGGGGGGGGACTGGACTAAGAACAAGAGCATGGGACTTACTAATGTGAACATGTTTAGCTTTACATTTACATTCAGACCTAAAGATAGAGCATTGATCTATTTCTCTCTCTCTCTCCCTCTCCCCTACCCTCCCTATTTATCTGTCTGACTGTCTTTGAATCTATCTATAAATATATTTATCAATAAATATACACTACTCACAAAGTTAGGGTTGTTTGTTTTTCTGGTGAAATTTATGGAAAACAAAGTTTGCACTACAGCGATATTATATCATGAAAGAATGGCATTTTAGTAATAGCATGCAATGGTGATTTCCTCATCTCAAACAATTATTTGAAACAAAAGCCAACAACAGTGATGAGTACAGCGCAACAAAAAATGTCAATGTCTCAATGACGTGTCATGTGCCCTTGAGCAATAATGACAACTTGTCAACGACATCTAATGCTGGTCACAAGTCCGTATTGCCTGCTGCGGCATCCCACTCATCTTGAAATCAGGTAATTGAGGCTCTAAGGTACAGATTTACGAGCCTCTGCATGGCAAGTCAGCTGATCCCATATGTTTTTTAAGGGATTCGGGTCTGGAGAAAGTGCAGGCCACTCCATTCGAGGGGCCCCAGTGTTGTTCCCTAGACTTGTCATTGTAACATTTACAAAGTGTAGGGCAGTTCTGTATTGACTAGACACACCTGCCCACACTAACATCACCACAACAGTGGCTGATGCTTAGGGTTCTCCTTGACGTCTCCAACATTTGTTTGTGGCCATCGTTTCTGCTCAACATGAATCTACTTTCATCAGAGAACAGCACTGAGGTCCACTGATCTTCTGTCCAGCGTAAATGCTCCCTTGCCCATGCAAGACGATGATGCTTGTGCCTGGTGGTGTGGTCAGGTTGCCTAGCAAGCAGACCTCACTGATGTAAACTGTTTTAGATGATCTTATGTGACACTTGAAATATGTCTCAGAAAATAAAAATATTGTGAAAAAGTTAAATCTTTGAAACTTATGGTTTCACACCCTAATCAGCTAATTAACTCAAAACACCTTCAAAGGTTTCCTGAGCATTTAAAATGTGTCAGGAGGGTCAGGAGGCTTCACAATCATGGGGAAGACTGCTGACTTGACAGATTTCCAGAAGATGGTCATTGACACCTTCCACAAGGAGGGTAAGTCACAAAGGGTCATTGCTAAAGAAGCTGGTTGTCCCAGCCTTGAGAGGATTGCCAAGCAAAATCCATTGAAGAATTTGGGGGAACTTCACAAGGAGTGACTAAGCAACGCATCACAAGCCACTATACACATGGGCTACAAATGTCACATTCCTCGAACCAGAGACAACCCCAGAAGTGTCTTACCTGAGCTGAGGGGAAAAAGCACTGGACTGTTGCTCAGTGTCCAAAGTCCTCTTTTCACATGAATGTAAATTTTGCAAATCATTTGGAAATCAAGGTCCCAGAATCTGGAGGAAAAGTGGAGAAGCACAGAATCCACATTGCTTGAAGTCCAGTGTGAAGTTTTCACAGTCATTGATGATTTGGGGGGCATGTCATCTGCTGGTGTTGGTCCATTGGGTTTTCTGAACACAGTTAACACAGCATCTACCAGGAAATCTTAGAGCACTTCATGCTTCCTTTTGCTGCCAAGCTATATGGAGATGCTGATTTAATCTTTCAGCAGGACTTGGCACCTGTCCACACTGCCAAAGGTACCAAAAGCTGGTTCGACGACCAGGGTGTTATTATGCTTGATTGGCCAGCAAACTCACCTGACCTGAACCATATAGAGAATCTATTGAGTATTGTCAAGAGGAAGATGAGAGACACCAGACTCAACAATGCAGACGACCTGAAGGCTGCTATCAAAGCAACCTGGGCTTCCATTACACTTCAGCAGTGCCACTGGCTGATCGCCTCCATGCTACGCCACATTGACGCAGTAATTCATGCAAAAGGAGGCCTAACCAAGTGTTGAATGCATAGGAATGAACATACTTTTTTAAAAAACCTGACATTTGTTTAAAATATCCTTTTTTTATTGGTCGTATGCAATTTAATAATTTCTATTAATTGAAAGCCATAATCATAAAAATTCCAAAAAGGCTTGAAATATTTCACTCTATGTGTAATGAATCTATATAATAAATGAATTTGTCTTACTGAAAGAAATGTCGAGACATTGAACTTTTTCAAGATATTATTTTTTTTTAGCTGTACCTATATATATATACAGATATTTTGTACAGAGATACAAAGATATACAAAGTTTTTGGCCCCTTTTGATTTCTTTTTTTTCCCATGCTTGTCACACTTACATTTTTAGATCATGAAACAAATTTAAATATTAGTCAAAGACAACTCCAGTAAATGCCAAATGCATTTTTTAAGTGAAGGATTTTTTTATTAAGGGAGAAAAAAAATCCAGACCTACATGGCTCTGTGTGGTGAAGTGATTGCCCTTAAACCTAATAACTGGTTGGGCCCTTAGCATCAACAACTGCAATTAAGCATTTGCGATAACTTGTAATCTGTCTTTTACAGCACTGTGGAGGAATTTTGGCCCATTTATCTTTGCAGAATTGTTGTAGTTGGAGGGTTTTCGCGCATGAAACGCTTTTTTAAGGTCATGCCACAACATCTTAATAGAATTCAGATCAGGACTTTGACCCCAAAGTTTTCATTTTGCCACTCCTGGGAAGGTTCACCACTGTTCCATGTTTTTGCCATTTGTGGATAATTGCTCTCACTGTGGTTCGCTGCACTCCCAAAGCTTTAGAAAAGGCTTTATAACCTTTTCCAGACTGATAGATTGCCATTCCTTTTTTTTCACATTTGTTCCAGAATTTATTTGGATATCTTGCTGAAAGAACCAGTGACAACCCATCTTCAGCTTTCAAGCAGAAGCCACCAGATTTAGATTTTAAATGGTATATCATTTAAATGGTATTTCAAAACATTCATAAAGCCATGCACTAACCCTAACAAAGTTCCCAGGGCCTCTGGAAGAGAAACAGCCCCACAGCATCACTGATCCTCCCCCATACTTCGAAGTGAGCGTGAGGTGCTTTTTTGCATGATGTTCTGCTAGACACACTTAAGAGTGTTTGTTGCCAAAAAGCTCTATCTTGGTCTCATCTGACCAAAGCACACGGCCCCAGTTGAAGCTCCAGTACCGCTTGACAAACTTCAGTTGTTTGCGTTTATGATTGTGATTGAGAGTTTTTTCCGTGCATGTCTCCCAAATAGCTTGTTCGCATGTTGACAGCACCTGATGGTTGTTTTGGAGACTTTGTGACCCCAAGATGCTATCATTTGTTGCAATTCTTTAACAGGGAGCTTTGGAGAACTTTCTATTTCTCTTACCATCCTCCTCACCGTGCGTGGTGGCAAAATAAACTTGCGTCCTCATCCAGGCTGGTTTACCACTGTTCCAGTTGTTTTAAACTTCTCAATGATTCCTCTGACAGTAGATATGAGCAGGTGCAGGAGAGTGGCTATTTTCTTGTAGCCGTTGCCTGACTAATGAAGGTCGACACATATCTGCCTTACTTGAATGGTGTGTTTCTTTGTCTTTCCCATGTTGAAGAGTGGATAAGACAAATGGCCTCTGTGTCGCATCATATTTATACCCCAGAGAAACAAAAAGCGATGAATTATTAATTAAATGTACCTCAATACTCTGATCAACTTTGTAAACTACTGTAGAAATGACATACTTCAGTTACATTTATTTTCTAGCAGTTGCTTTGGGTGCCAATAATTGTGGAACAGGTGGTTTTATTTTTTTATCCCTTAAAATTTACTTGATTTGAAGGTTACATTTGTCTACAATTTTCGGTGTGGGAGTATGTTTCTGCATTAAAATTGAATTTATTTTAAGGCTTTTAACACATCTTAACCAGGGGTGACAATAATTGTGAAGGGCACTGTATATTTAGAAAACAGTTATGTTGGTCAGTTAAATTATTAAAAATCTTTGTACATCTGTCAGTTAAACATTGGTTCATATGAATTAACATGTCGCAGAGTTTGTTCTTATTGCATTTTTTAAATATCTCAATATATGTCACACATTTTTTGGAAAAGGGGTTGTCCATTTTGTTTGTTTGTGCTTACTAAAGAAATATATTCATAGTTCTTTGTTTGGAACCTCCAAATGATGTTTTATACACCAAAGCGTTGCCTCACAAATGTAACCTTATGTTACATCACTTCAAATTAGCCACACCATATTCTCCCTTGGAGTGTGTCTTTATAGAGAATGCAGAGGCCTGGAATATAGTTGCTCTTTTCATGCTCTGCCTCTTGCATAAGTCTGTTTGCTTTGGAGATGGTTGAGCCCTAATGGAGTGTTATAACTTTCTTCAGCGCTCCCACTGGATCTGCCGCAGCTCAGCTTCTGTGACGGAGCCAAGCACCTAATGAAATGAATGGTCTCTTCAGAGGGCCTGCCCACAGTGCCATTGTTGCATTATTCATTCACTATTTCAGGGTGACTTACAGGCGCGTACATTTGGAACGTTAATCCATTTATTTGTGCAGGGTATTTACCCAGGCAATTCAGTAGCCTGTCTCTTGGGATGCTGTGACAGTGCACTCTTCGACACTGTACTTGCCAGTCTTGTTTTAAGTTTGCTGATGCTGAATTAATGGCTCTCCAATGCTCATTGTTGATCCACTTGTGTTGTATGTTTTAAAACTTCTAAGCTGTCTGAAGGGATCATTCTAGCCAGTAAGCAATCTTAACCCGAAGCTCCTTTTGACTGGCCCACTTGCTCTGTGTGGATCAAATAGCATTGCACAAACATAAAAATTACTGCCAGACATAACCTGGAGATAAAATAAGGGCTTTGGGCTTTTTTCTTCTTTCTTGTAGTCAATAGAAATCTAATCCAGACCATCAGTCATTTTTAAGCTGCCTTCTGGCCATGAGCAGACACTTTCTCTATCTGATCCTTGTAGAGCAATAAGACAGTAGACCATAAGCCCACAGGAAATAATTCCGTAAAAAAGTAATATAGGTAATTTACCTGAGGAATATCAGCTTGGGTGTCTATACTGTTAATGACATCATTTTAACAGTTACAGTGCTATGAAGCCTAAAATCCTAGCAATACCAAGTGGTGTCTTAGGGCACTTATAATGTTCTCAGATCCTAGCTAGTGGCAAAAGCCTTTCTACATGTAAATGAGCAAATATTTTTCAACACCTGTTTTTTCTTTGCTATCCCCTTACAGATTGCCTTCTCTCAGCACAATAGCATCATGGACCTGGTGCAGTTCTTTGTGACTTTTTTCAGGTGAGTCCCCTTGTCTTGTGTTTCACTGTATTAGTAAAGAGGGCAAGATCAATTTTAATCTGTTTATTTGTGAAATTAAATTAAAGCAGCCTGCATTAACTACTTTACCCAGAGTCTTGATATATTGCATGACAAACAAGGCATTTTACTGGGGAAATCTCAGAATATGCCTTAATATTGAATCTCACAAGATCTTCCAGGATCCTAGAGCCACTCTTTTTTTTATTATTTTATTTATTATTTTATTTTGTCCTCAATAAACAACATGGAACATATTCCCACATTGCTAATATGGAATAAGAGGTTTGTGTTATCAGGTGGTAGCATCCCCCGAAGTAGTGTAGACATAATTACTTTTTGAACAGACACTCTGCAGTGGTATCGTCAACAATTTTGAAACTTTGAAAATGAAACTTGAAACTCCTTTATCATAACAACTCATTTATAGAGTACAGCCACTGACTGAATTACCTAGTGGTTTACATACCAACATATTCTGAAATAAAGGTTTAAATTTCACAAAATTTGACATGCTGCATCACTGCATTTTCTGGAAGGAACTTTGTAAAATATCATCCATGGGATCATTGCTATTGACACAGTAATTGAATAACTTAAGAAAATCGTTTTTGCAGTAACTTACCATCACATCACTCCACAGGTTTTCATGTGAGATTCAGGTTCAGGGGCCTGGGATGGCCATTTCATTCTTTATTCTGTGGTCACTGAACCATTTTTTGTGTGGTTTTAGACGTGTTTTGGGTCATTTTTTTACCGGAAGATTCAACCATCTACTTTCTCTCTTTAACTTAATTCCTTTGAACATGGTTTTATAAGTGACAATTAGTCGATGCATTCCTTTACAAATACTATGTTTTATGTATTGCACAAAAGAGCATAAATATAATAAAAATGTATACTTAGTACTTAGGCAGCTAGTAAGTAGATTATTTCTATTGTATTTGATAAATTGGTTGCTAATTGCTAATATGGCAATTGTCCTTTAAGTCTCATTGCACTTTGTGCTTATTATATTTTATTATATTTCTGAAAATTGATTATTACCCCATTGAGTGAGATGATATTATGGTCAGCCTATAAACATTTTTTTGGAAAGTCCAAAGCTATTGGGGTGAAAGCTTGTGTTTGAACAAATCAAAATGTGCAGTGACATAACTTACAGTAATATCTTGTTTGTCACCATTTCCTACATAGACATTCAAAAGCAAGGAAAAGATAATTATAATGGTTATTTTTTAATATGCAGCCGCAGATACGTTTTTGTGTTTTTGTCTGTTACTTTTGTCTGTGTATCATAAGTGTAAGTCACAGTATTGCATAGGCCATATTATAGAACATCACAATCAGACATAAAATACATACAGTAGGCATTACTTGTATTGTTAAAAATCTTTTGGTTTAGTGACTTTGGGAGCAAGAAAAAGATTTTTCTTAATATTTTACTACTGTCTCTGCATGTTTTGTTCCAAACTTTACTAGATTGTGTGCCCATTGCCATATGAAGAATGCATGCATTACAAAACAATAGTACCATGAGTTTGACATTAATGCTTCGCTGTGATCTAAGTTTACTGTGAGAGGCTGCAGCCTGACTGTGTGGAAAAGCTTGACTATCAACTCTGTTTTAATGTTCTTCTGCTGTACTTTAGATGTTATTTGTGAAGCAGTGTGCTTTTGCAGATAATGAGGTAATAAAAAACACAGCATATCTCCTTGTGGCTGCCCCTGAACTGCACATAGCCCAAACACAAATGATGACATCAGCCAAGGAAAGAAATGACAATGGTGATGAGCAAGCAGGATTATCTTCATTTTCTGTCAGTCATCACTCTCTGCTCACTGCCAGCACCTGATCTCTACATTTATCTTGCCTTTAGGTCAACATAGCCACAACACAGCCATAGATGACAGTATGGTAATGAGTAGCTTCTGCCTTCAGTCACCTTAAAAGGTGCCCTTTAACAGCCTGGCAGAAGATCACATCCCATTATTTTGATGGTGCCTATTAAAAAATATCAAATCTAGTTATTACTCTTTTAGTGAAAAGCTGCACTTGAACATTAAAATGTTTCCAGTGGAAATGTGCCATTAATTAAGAATTAGACATTTCATAACCTAAAATTACCCAGTGTTTAACAAAAATGAGCACAAACTCCATTTTCCTGACTGAATTGCTTTTTAACATGCACTTTGTCATTTCTGCAAGTTAATGCATTTGGTTCAGTTTCTGAAATCCATTTGCTATGTTTGCCATCTGACTTGTGCTATTAGGGCTTCAGAGTTTAACAGCACTTTCATGACATGGTAAAGAGGGGTTTCAAAGGTGCTGCTTTGTCTTTTTATGCAGCGTTAGGTGGTGTTGGTATGCATTTCATTGACGGCCATTTCCTGAATGTGTGTATAAATCTGTTTCCCCAGAAGTATGTCTTGAAGGAGCAGGAATATGATGGTTAGAAATAAGCATTTTTAAAAAGCTTGTGCATACAGTCTTATGTAAGGTTTAGGCACCCTTTGATAGACAACAGATTTTGGTGATTTTGTAATTGAAAAGATGGTAACACAGTCTCTCTAGGACAAGGACAAAATACACAATATTTTCAGCAACATTGATGTATAGCCATAAATCGAACAAAAATAAAAACATTATGACAGCACTGTGCACATATTGTTCAATGTATATTAACATAAAATAAGTATGTATCAATGTTTGCTAAAAATATATAGTGTATTTTTCCATGTCCTAGATATACTGTGTTTACATCTTTAAAATTAAAAAATGACCAAAATATGTTATTTATTAAGGAGTGGCCAAACTTTTGCATAAGACTGTAAATCTAGAATTGGACACAAAGCCAAATGTTAAGAATGGGAAAGGCAAATTGCAGAAGAGATCTGATTCAATGGAAAAGTTAAGTATGAAATTCTTGGTTTACAGCAGAAGCCACAAATGCATATCATTTTTATATTCAGCTTTTCTCACACCACACTGCTCTAAATTAACTAAATGAACTGAAAATAATTAGGCTCTTTGTAGCATGTTAGGTACTCACTTAGGTATCCATGGTATACTCAGAAAAACATAGTAATGATGTCCTCTTGCGCCACTGTATTTTGCTGTTCTTGCTAGTATATCACTTGTCCCTGAACCGGGTCATAAAACGGAACACGACACACACCGTAGTGTTTGGATCTCCCTCAGGACTTATTTATTAAGGAGTGAGGGTGAGTGAGGGTGAGTGAGGGTGAGTGAGGGTGAGTGAGGGTGAGTGAGGGTGAGTGAGGGTGAGGGTGAGTGAGGGTGATTGAGTGAGGGTGAGGGTCTGTTCATCCCATTGGGCACTGTCCAGGTTGGCATGGTGGATGGGTAGACTGCGTGTGGACTGGATCTAGACAGGAGGGGCCGGGGGCGAGTCAACTGATCGATCCACTCACTCACCTCCTGGTGCTGGGTGCCGTTCAGTTGGTCACCAGCCAGGGGCTGTTTGGCCAGGGCTCCAGAGGCATGTGTTTGACCCACTTCTTGAGCTGATTAATGTTATAGATCTGGGTCGCACTGCGCTGGACGGGTTGACTTACCGTGTATGTCTCTGGACCAACCATTTCTGTGGCAGTGTACGGGCCCTATTATACACTGCTGCTGCTGTCGCTGGGCCTCCTCCAAGTGTTTGTTTATGACCGGCTACAATCGATCACCCTCCATTGCATTTGTTTGGTTGTTGGATGAACTGCTCTGACAGGCTGTTGGTTTGGGGTGCCAGACAGGGTGCAGAAGTCTGTGATCAGCTAGGACATGAAGGGTGCTGACATGGTGATGGTGCTGTAATCAGCTTATTCTACAATCTTTTTATGTTAATTACAAAACATTAAAATACACAATTTCCTACACATATGAAATAAATTCAAAGTCAGTAGGAAACCTGTGAATGTTCTGCATATATTACGAATTGTCAATTATTATTAATTGACTTGTGTCTGCTAAATATTGCCATTTGGTATTGTGATGAAATCGTTGGGTTACTGTCGTAACCGTGGTTCTCTGATAACATGAGTGAGGTATCTCACTATGGGGAACACCCTCGGCGTGACAGACCACGGAAGCACCAATGACACCACGTCTGTCTGTAAAGACGGACCAATTGCTGCAGCAGTG
>JBBIGC010000104.1:31692962-31730002 GCA_037576955.1 Lepidarchus adonis | reverse complement strand
TATATATATATAAAGAAGAACACAGAAGTGAATTAAATTTATTATAGCCAGTGCTTAAACTATTCAGCCATGTTTGAACCAGGTCTGCTTCAATGAAAAGTTCAGATATGCATACAAAGCAGCAATAGGTTTGTGGTGCTTTGCATTGAACATATGCATTCTCATCCTCCTAATTAGAGTTCCTTACATCTATCATGTATAACATTTGCCCAATATTGCCTAGGTCCCCTACCTATTATGACAACAGAATAACTGAACAGGCATGGATTCACAAAATCTCTCAATGTGTGCTGTGTTACGTATGTGTAGAGTTGACTAAAAAAGGTGCCTGCAGTTGCTTTTATTTATTGTTTGCACACTGAAAAATTCAGATGTCATAGACTTTTTAATATCTGGAATGCTTTACTTGGTCTGATAAAGGTGGATTCAGTGAAAAGGTCAGGTTTAAAAGGCCTTCAGAAACAATATAGTGCAGTTTTAAGCCACAAACTAATTTCAATTACCAATGCAATAGTCAATGTCATGATTGCCAGTTCACTAATAATTTTTTCGTAGCCTGTGTGTTTCATTCATTTATCCATTTGGAGGGATATATCTGACATTGGTAATCGGAAAGGTTGGTCTTTTTTGCTCTCCTACTAATTGACATATGAAAATAAACATGAGTGATGACTGTAGTGATCCAGAACCATATTCATCTAAAGAATTAAAGCCAATAAGGCCTAATGTGGGCAGATGGGCTTCGGCTATTAGCATTCTGCTCGCTTCAACACTCCACTTCCCCAATTCAGATCATCTATTTGTTTCTACCCTCCAGCATCCTCTGGGAAAAAAGGGGGGGAGTTTTATCTTTTAATTTGAAATGATTGAAAAGTTTAAGGGAGGCACTTGTGGAAAATAATTGCCTCAAAAGGTTTATTTTCTTCCCTCTGTTTGTCTAAGTTTTGATCAAGAAAGAGAGAGGATGAAGTGCCCATCATTTTGCTGCAAATCATTCATCAAGGTTGTGCCAGTGATTTTGCTTTTAGAGTTTACGGTAGAGAAATGAGGCTGGTAGCATTTTATTGCAGACTTCCGCCCAAGCCCCCGCCCCCCTACTGGGTAACTAGAAGTTATTTATTGCCTTGTTCTTAGCACAGCGCTTGATGTTTAGTTCTTGGCCACAGCACATTTCAACAGTTTTCTTCTGTGCCCTGTTTGTCCTTTCTGACTTCCCTTATGCAAAGGCAGTGAGATCAAATGATGGAAAGTTTGGGAAACATTATAGTACAGAAATGTTTAAGAACAGCACAAAAAGTAACTGTTGTCTTTCTGGTTTGTTCAGCAGGTCCATCAGTCTGAATGCAGTATGAATTTCCATATGAATTTTATATATTTGCATCCCGCTCACCTTCACTAAAATAATAAAATGAATAATTTTAAGTAAACATAAAAGTTTTTTGAGTACTTAAAGAATATGCATTTGTATCTGAAAGGTACAGGCCATTTTTAATGCACACGTTTACTGTCCTATGTGGTAGTAGAATGCATTTGAATGCCTACTAAATGCTTTACAGCAGGGGTTCTCAATACGTCGATCGCGAGCTACTGGTCGATCGCGAAGACCTCGGTAGTCGATCGCGGAACCCTGCCTATTAAAATAAACTACCGAGCACGTGAGACAACACGTAAAAACGATCCATGAGCCACAGAAAACACTGCAGTACAGATGGAGCCAATCATCCATCCCCACTGTGGCGTTTGGCAGTTGATTGACATACAGAACAGCCAATGAAGCGTCATCAGCCGAGCAAGCGTCACCGCGCATGCTCGGTCAACCGCGCGCTAGTACAAACTCTGCAGTCACCTAGTTAGCTGCTAACGGTTTATTTTCTTCTAAAGAAAGGGAGTAAAAACGAGTGGTGGACTTAAACCAAGTAAGAAACCAAAACCAGACTGTTCTTTAAAAAGTACAACACTGAATATCCACCAAAAAGAGAGGGGATTATATCTGGACTATGCAGCTCTGGCTGTTGATGGTACAGCACTGCATTGAGCCAAACATGTTCATGCTGCTATGCAAGGTAAACAATATATATTTTAAATATAAAGTCTCTCTCTCTCTCTGAATTTTTTTCAATTTCAATAAGCTTTATTGGCATGACCATAATCAGATATAGTATTGCCAAAGCATCTTTAAAGTATAACATTTAACAGAATTGAACATTCTAAACATTTTTTTTCCAAGTATTATAACATTATGGAACTGAGAAGGGGAAAATATTATTATTATTATTATTATTATTATTATTAATAATAATAATAATAATAATAATAATAATAATAAATAAATAGATTTAGAAGGGGGGGTTAATGAAGGGAAGAAAAATAAATAAATAAATATTACATTAAAAAATTGTTGGTAGATCTTTTTGACTTGGTCAATTTAAAAGTAGCTCGCAAGCCAAAAAATTGTGAGCACTCCTGCTTTACAGTAATACGTGAGCACCAGCTCGTATGTGTGTAAGTCTGCTGCTTGCAAGGATGGGGAAAAAGAAGTGGGGTTTATGCTGTTTTTGCGGAGATGTTTGTTAATTAAAAGGTCATGTGGATTGGTGGGTGAGATTGGGGAGAGATTTGGTTGTGTGTGTGTGCGTGTGTGGGTGCATGCGTGCGTGCAGGGAAGGGAGAAAGAGAGGCTGTACTCTGCTCTGCTAATTCCCTGTGTGCTGTTTTTGCTGAGATGTTTGTTGAATAAGAGTTCATGTGGATTGGTGGGTGAGATGTTGGGGTTAATAGTGCACTGTGCTAAGGCACCATCAGTGTGGTTTACTGCTGTGGTTTATGTTGAAGCATTAAAAAGAGCATTTTTATCTGGAGCAACATTTTCTAAACACTTTATTGTAATATGAGACCGTTAATGCATGTTGCCGACTGTTAATAAATCACAGTCCTGTTCAATAAAGCCTCTACAGTACCAATTCTTGCATGAGTTCCGACTTGTGTCAGAATTCGAGTTTGGTCACACTCAGAGGAACCAAACCCTGATGTAACTCAAGGACCCCCTGTAACTTGGAGAACCGTTAACGGGGCAGTCACTAATTGCATTGTCTTACATAGCCATTGTGCACACTTTTTTGTGTGTTTACATTAATGGGGCAAATGTCATTCTAATTTCCCACCACCTAAGTAGTCTAGCACTTAATTTTTCTTTGTGTAACTCTTTAGAACTCCGTAGAACATTCTTGTGGATTCTTAATACTTTATAAATACTTGTTGATCACCGGTGATCAAATATTTTTATACATTGTTTCAGAACAAACACATTTATTAATGAATAATAATACAACGAAGAATACCATGATAATGATATTAATACTATTATCATTGAGCCATACTGTACCATCTATCTCTTATATGTGCAAAGTCTTGTTGAATGTACTTGAGAGAATCTACTGGGGCAAACAAATTCCTTTAGTGTGTGACTTTGTGTTTGTAGACTTGTAAATTCCAGGTAACTGTTCCATTTGCATAACAAAACGAGGATGTGGCCTTGTGGAAGGGCAGTAAGGAAAGGAGGGAGTGCTACTTGCTGGGACAGACAGCAAAGGCAGTATATTTCATTATATCAGGTGAACTACAATTACATATAAGTTGAATCTCTTTGCATTAAACTGTTTTGTAACAGCAAACTGATTGTACTTATTCATATTTGGCTTATACAAAAATCAAGTGCTGCAAACCTGTAAGCATCAGTGAAAATTTAGTTATGACTCAGTCAGTAAAATATAATCGAAAGCAATTTGAATTCCAGTACCATCTTGAAGAATGTTCACACCACAAAACCGCATTAAAATGACATGCAGACAGCATTCTTGTCAAATTGCAAAATAATTACCAAGCAAATTTGAGAACATTTATGTTGATCAATTGTTTTTTTATGTTTAATGTGTTCTTGACATATTAGGTTAAAATGGTTTTAACAATTGATGTTTTTGTCTGTGTGATATGTTCACACTTTTTTTTTTAGACCCAAGGTCCCTTCTGTTGAGTCGGTTTCTGAGTGTGGTTCTGCTTTCCATTAATTATAGCTGATTTTAATTGAACAGGCGAATGTATGTTTGTGAAGCACATTTGTGTCATCAGTTCAGTTTAGCATAGTAAGTGCTTTGCAATATCCCTGCATATATTTACATAGGAATATAATTTTTCTTCAGAGGACATTTTATCAAGTCTGGCATTTTTTAGTCAGAGATTTGGAAAGTAGAATTTATTTGCTATAAATGTATGGTATTTTCTTTCTCACACTTTAGAAAGACATATTTATACCCCTCTGAATGAAGATGTAGTGCTGCAACTGCCCTTTTCTAGTCTTTGCATATTTGTAGCTGAAAAAAGTTTGTATGACGATACTGTGTGCATCTGTATCTAGGTTTTCAAGGCCAGATTTAGAGCTCTTAGACCCTGCAGTACTATACAGATGTGCATTTACTGAGACAGTAGAATAAAAAAATACCTTCTGTTGCACAGGTTCCCAACCTTGATTGTGGACTACTCTTGCTTTGTGCATTTTATTGTCTTCTGTGCATAAAAACATCCACTTCAGCTCAAATGGGCTGGTTATTTAGCTGATTTTTGGGGGATGAAATGTGTTTCATCAGGAAATCACAAAACTGTTCAGGACAAGAGTGCTTCCGAATTGGGAAACTGATTACTTACATTTGTACAAATTCAGCTTTACAAATTTATAGCTTTACAGCTGTCCTGCTTTTTAGTATTATAGCTCCATAGCATATATAGCCATCTGGTGAGGTACTTGGATTCTTTATTTATTACTTTTTTTTTCTTAAGTTTTGCTCATGACCGATTAAAAAACCTTTTAAAGAATATACAATAATAAATGGCATATGCCAGTCATTTACTTTCAATCAATCATTTTATTATTATTTCTATTGTATTAAATATTTACATTTCTTTTTTGTAAATTGTATTTATTTTTTGCCTTTAATTAATTAATATGAACATTTTAATTTTACATAATTCCTAAGGTGGGAAGGGTGAGTAACATGTCTGAGGGGGACATCACAGTGGCTTTAGATAATTGCGGCTGAGTGTGTATAGATCATGCCAAGCTGAACTGTCAAGCTTGCTGTTTGGGGGCTCCACTGTGATTGAAGGTGGATTCCGGTTTCAGTGAGATGAGTGAATATTGAAGTCTGTGCTAAATGTCACCACAGAGTGCGATGAATGACTTGTGAACAGCCGGAAGGAATACTGCCCTTCACTTTATAATGCTGCATAAATGGAATGTCAGCATATCACACATGTAGAATGCATCTAGTTGTGTAGTCTGCTTACTGGCACAACGTATTGGTTACAATTGGTTTACATATGGAAGTCATGCTTAAAAAAGTCAGGCCATTTCTGAGCAAGCAGCAATAGGAGCTCAGAGTATGAAAAAAAATGGCTGTTTGGAATGTACGAAAGGCCAGTGTCAACTCACTCCATGTGTACAGCATTGCTGTATAGGCAGGGACAACTGCTTATGAGGCCTTGAAGTGTGGAAATAGTATGACCTTCATCTAGCAATAATAGAATATTGACAGTGGTATGAAATATTAACATAATCAATCCTCATGTGGTATGAGTGAAAATAAAACTTTATAATGGCAGAAATAAGAAAGAAAATGGATAGATAGATAGATAAATGAACTTTTTTTTAAAAAACACTGTATGACCCATGCATTCTATTTCCTCACAATGTCTTATATTCTTTATACAGTCATGGCCAAAAGTTTTGAGAATGACATAAATATTGGTTTTCACAAAGTTTACTGCCTCGATTTTTATGACAGCAATTTGCATGTGCTCCAGAATGTTTTTAAGTGTGATAAGATAAATTGCAAAGCCCATCTTTGCCATGTAAATGAACTTAATCCCCCCCCAAAAAAAATTCAGCACTGCCACAAAATTACCTGCTGAAATAATTTCAGTAATTTTCTCATTAACACAAGTGAGAGTGTTGACGAGCACAAGGCTGGAGAATATTTTGCCATCCTGATTGAGTTAGAATAGCAGGCTGGATGCTTTAAAAGGACAATGATGCTTGAAATCATTGTTCTTCCTCTGTTAACCATGGTTACCTGCAAGGAAACATGTGCAATCCTCATTGCATTGCATAAAAAGGGCAAGAATATTCCTGCTACTAAGATTGCACATAAATCAGCCATTTAGCAGATTATCAAGAGCTGAGACCATTAATTTGTGGGGCTGCTTTTCATCCAAAGGAGTGGGCTTACTCACAATCTTGCCTAAGAACACAGCAATAAATAAAGAATGGTACAAAAACATCCTAAAACAGCAACTTCTTCCAACCACCCAAGATCAGTGTGGTGAAGAACAATGCCTTTTCCACCATGATGGAGCACAGTGCCATAAGGCCGAAGTGATAACTATGTGGCTTGGGGAACAAAATTTTGGGTCCATGGCCAGGAAATTCCCCAGACCTTAATCCAATTGAGCACTTGTGGTCAATCCTCAAGAGGTCGGTGGACAAACAAAACCCCACAAATTCTGAAAAAATCCAAGTATTGATTATGACAGAATGGGTTGCCGTCAGTCAGGATTTGGTCCAGAATTTGATTGACAGATAGCCAGGGTGAATTGCCGAGGTCTTAAAAAAATGAAGGGTCAACACTGCAAGTATTGACCTTCTTAAATACATATGATGTAATTGTCAGTAAAAGCCTTTGAACATTATGAAATACTTAGTTCTACTTCTGTATATTCACAGCTGTATATTATTAGTTTTCAAAAACGAATCAAGAGGAAAAGAAAGTACATTTTTATTAGCTCAAACACTTTTTGTAAAATATTCTATGAGTATGGGATATTAATTAAAAAATTAGACATTGCTATATTATCAGTTTATCATAATTAGCAATTCACTGCTTAATTGTTGCTTTATTGGTACTACATTATTTAGGATAAACACTCTAAAGCTGTACTAAAATCTTCTGGCTTTTATCCTTAGATGCCACATGCTTCCTGTTTTCCAAGAAGATGCTATTGTGAAAAATGAAGCAGTTGAATAAAGTTTTCTGGGCAAAAGCCTATCTCTCTGATAGGTCCATATGTTATTAGAGGCTTTATTCTCAAGGACATCAGCAAACTTTGGGCCAAGAGCACCCAGTGTTCAGTCCCTTTCGATATTAATTAGGTTTCTGCTTCCTTTATAAATTCAGAACAGTTGATGTGGTATTGATTCTTTGAATTTGAGTGTGCATGTGCAGGAGAGAAAGAAAAAATACTAACAAATAAACCTGTACCAAACAAGTTTAAAAGTTTTTATTTTTTTTGTTCATTACCCAAAAATTGTCATCGATTTTGGACTGCTGGTATTATCAGAAGCTTGGAGAATCCTGATCAAACCACATTAACCACATTCAGTTGTTTGTTTTGAAGCACAGATTATTCTAGAAATTTTTCGGGGACGATGCAGGGAAGATCTTACCTGATAAAAAGGAAGCTGTAGAAGCAAAGCTGTGGAGATGTATTGGCCCTGTCTCCAGTGGTCCAGAAGAGCTGATTTGATAAGTCAGTAAAATCGTTTCTGCCTCTAATGAGCATCTTCCATATGGCTGTATCCATGTGCTCTGAACACTGAGTCACTTTATCCAGTTCATTCAACACACGCTCGCCAGGGAACATTTATGACAAATGCTGTAGCTGGATTTTAAAACTCTGCTCAAAGGCTCTTGTGGTTGACTCATTCAGTTCATTAATGCACAAGTCCTCACAAACTCCAGTGGGTGTTTGAGTGCTCCAGCACAGCGTCGTGTAATGGATCAATGCAGAACTTACGTTAGGATGTGATAACACTTTCAGATCAATATCAAATACAATTCTAAGCCAATGAGATTGACCTGTCATATCTGACTTCATAACACTGTCAGCAGTTCTTTGTTGAATAACCAACTGGACTCGATTTGTAATCAATTTGCTGAATTCATTACTGAAGAGCTAATTGACTTGTGTTTTCTTGGACAAATACTATGTAGTAATGTGCTTATTTCAGGTCAGTCCAGGTTTCAAGTGGGTTTTAATGGTGCTGTTATGAGAGAATTCAGGACTTGCTCTATAGGGGCATTGTGTTGTTTTTCAATGCAACAGAAAAGCAAGACAAATGCATCACTTTGCTGCAGTCAAGTGTACATTTATTTAGTTCTTTTTACCAAAGTGATATTTATATTTTTATTTTACTTAACATTCAGCAGTAAAAACAGAAAAACCAATTAACTGCTATTTTGACCCACTAAGTAGAGACCCTGTGGATGTTACTGCAAACTTAATATTCTCTTTCCCTTTTCAGATAATGAGTCCTGTTGAATGAAAGAGACCCTCTACATTTCTGTGCTGAGTTAGATAGCAGTGTGATGGTTGGATTGAGAAGGGGGGTCTCCTCCAAGGAACACTACATTAAAGCCTGTTGTTCTGGCTGACAAAGAGCCTCGATCTATCCTGGACTTCATTTTCTCACCAAATTAATCAAGTCTTGATGCTACATTCCATACACATCCATTTTCATGTTTTGGCTTTGATCCAACTTGGCTGCTGTACCTTACACGGTGTGGCCTGTAGATGGAAACATTTTAATTGGTTAACATTTATGCGCATTTAGCCTGAGTATGCTATAAACCTGAAGAATTGTAATTGTACTGGATGGGTGGGCTCTTTTTTTTTTTTTTTTTTTTGCATGATTCAGCCTGGGCTATAACTTGCATGTTGAATGAAGTATATGAAAAATAAGTATTCAGACAAGTTTCATACAGTGTATTCTTGTTTTGTACTTACCACTGTGTACATATGTTCTAACAAGCCAGCAGTCACTGCATGCGCAGGTGTGCATGCGTGTGCACATGTTACATACACTACATAAAAGGAAATCAAGTTTTGGTTATTGATGTTTTCAGAATAAAGTTTATTGGTGTCATTATAAAATGTTGCCATTGTTGGGGAAGATTTTATGCAAAAAATGAGCAACAGTAGTGAATTTAAAAGAACTTCCTGAAGTTCTCAGGGGTGTTAATAAACAGCATTCAAATGGAAAAAGCTACAGGGTCCTAACATAAACCTTAAAGATTTCAGTTCATTTGGTTTCATAGTATGTGATTTGTTCCTGGAGTCATAAATGTAAGATTAGTACCATGCAAGATTTTTCTCCAGAAGGTAGAGGTGCCAGCAGTCTTGAAAATAGTTGGCTGACTTAACTGAAAGCAGGAATACAGAGGACTGACAGTGCATAAGTTTAGGGAATAATTTAGCTTGTCATGTTTGGAGAAGACAGGTTCTAAGCCCCCAAGACTGTCATACTCTTAGTGAAGTATGGAGGTGAGTGTCATTAAATTGGACTTTTTCTTTTTAAAAAATGCACATCAAAGGAAAAATGAATGAAGCCATGTACCTGGAGATATCAGAGATTAATCTCATTGGCTCACACAGTTGACAAGGGACTCCAGTGGCTGAATGATTCCCCCCCCCATAATAATTTCATTCTTTTAAAACATGTTTTGATTTTGATTGACACACAAATTAATTTTTATAAGATTCATAGATGTGTACATTTATAATAGATTTATGCTCCTTTGCTTTCCTCACTGTAGATCACCTTTATAATTACAAACTTTTGTAATGATGGACTTTTAAAATATTTATTTAAACACTTTGTGGATTTTCTAGGCTTCATGCAGTGATGGTGTTTTTCTTACAGAAACATTTCTCTGCTGTTGCCCTATTTGTTTTGTCATTTTCAAAAGGTCAAAGCACCTGAATAAGGTTCACTCTCTGTGGCCAAGGAGTCTGTTGGATTTATAGTTTGCTCCAAATGTGTAACAGTAAAGTTCTAATTCTGTGGACTTTTTTGTGGGCTTAACATGAAGCCCAGAGAAAAATCAATGGACGATCAATCTCAATTTCACATCATGAAGTTTTCACACTGCTACCCTCGGGGAAGGTTTTAAATGTGATTCAACAAACAAATAACACCACAGATTTGACCTGAACCCTGCCTGGTCTGAACTACAGTTTTTGTTTATCTGAGCATTTCCGTTTTATTGTGCAGGATTTTGATAAAGTGTTACCACTGCAGCCTTTCACAATGGAGCATGTTTGGTTAAAAATAAGAAAGATGGCAAACCTGTTACTGCATGTTTTGTCTTCTTGGTATGTCTCCAACAATTTTTTTTTTGTATGATTAAGGATTGTCACTGAGATGAATCTGGCATGTACTTATCAACATTAGTAGTGATTGGCTGGATTTATCCTAGAGATCTGGTTGGTTTGGTTAAGGACCTGATGAGTAAGGTGAAGGATAAATTATAGATGGGGCAGAGTCAGGCTGTTGTTCAGAGCATGTATTAGCAGAAATCCATACATCCCATCACACTCCTATACTTGATGCTCGCACACACATGCTTGCTTACTGATTCTTTCATTTTCATTTCCTTTCTTTACTTCTTTACGTGAACATACACAATACACACTGATGGGTGTCAACAGGGATATAAGCAGGATGCCTATCGATATGCTGGAAGATGATTTCAGATATGATCGTAGTAATGTACTAAATCTTCACAGGTTTGAATCCTCCCTGCCAGGGGTCTAGGTTAGGGAAAATGTCATCCGTGTTTGAGTGCGCACAGTCATGATGATAACGGAAAGCTCAAAGGGGCTAGCATTTAAGCCTTCCGCTCCCTGCCTCATTCATTTCCTGAATGGTCACCCACTCTGTCTCTATCTCTCTCTCTGGCTCTAAACCAGAGGTACAGCTGGCAGGCCATTCATTATGGCAGCGGCAACTGGACCTGTGCCTCACCCTGTGCGTTTAGTCAAGTTATGGACAAGCGATCTGTGATTGAGAAGCTTTGGGCCGTGTTCAGGGCCATTGCTCCAAAACTCACTCACACTCTACATGGAATGGCATCCCTCATGTTGAGCCACTGTGATCACATTGTGTCATTTAAGAGAAGCTGTGAAATGTGCATAGTTTTGATAATGTTATGATGATTATGATCTGTGGGATCGGTGGTGCCAATAGTCCTGTGGCGATTAATAAAAAAAGATAATGAGTGATTACTGTGAAGCAGATGGAATTCCTTTGAGCTTAAGTCATTGAGAAGACTCTTTTGTGTTTGTGTGTGACATATCGCTTCATAGAGGGTAGCATATGTTTGAAAACCATTGCGTGAAGGACATAACGTTTTATGTACATGCATTTAACTGATTTATATACATGTTCAGTCACAGCATCTATTATGTTTTTTAAAAAATGTGATCAGTTCCAGCTAAAGACTTGATTTAATATTTTTGATGTGTTTCAGGGTTTTTTTACATGCCAAAAATATATTTCCTGAAGTATTTATTTATTTTTTATTCAAGAAAAGCACTAAATAGGTGTGGCAAATTACATTTGAGTGAGCATTCCAAAGAAAGCCTTAAAATAAAATATATTTTTATTGCAGGACCATAATCTCAGGCATATAAAAATCTACTAATAACTCAAGTGATTAAAAAAGATCACTTAGTAATAACTATTTTTAACAAAATCATATGTGCCACAATTATTGGCACCCCTGCTGTTAATATTTCGTACTGCCCCCTTATTTCACGAGGTAGGAGAATACATAGACAGGGATCTTTGACCATTTCCCTTGGCTCAATGTTTCTAGATCGACCGTTGTCCTGTGTCCTCTCAGCTCCTCTTCAGCTCACCCCACAGGTATTCAATAGGGTTGAGATTTAGGGATAGAGAAGGCCATGGGCGGAGCTTGAGTTTGTCTGCTGAGCCATTTTTGTGTAGATTTTGTCGTATGTTCAGGGTCATTATCCTCCTGGAAGACCCAATTGATGACCCATATCCAGCCTTTTGGCAGAGTCCACCAGATTGTGATAGTTTTTCATAGAATTTATGATGTCATGCATCCTAACAAAGTTCTCAGGGCCATTGGAAGAAACAGCCCAATAGCGTCACAGATCTTCTGACATACTTTACAGCAGGCATGAGGTGCTTTTCTGCATACTCACCCTTGGATTTACACCAGACCTACTTTTAGACTAAAATTTTAGTCTTATCTGACAAAAGCACACATCCCCAGTTGAAGTCCCAGTACCACTTAGCAAACTCCACATTTTTACATTTGTGATTGTATTTAAGAAAGAACTATATATCCCAAAAGGTATATATCCAAAACAGCTTGTTGGCATGGTGATAACATCTTAGGGTTGTCATGAAGAGTTTTTGATCCCAAGATACCACTCTTTGGTGTGGTTCTCTAACAGTAAGCTTTGGGGAATTTTTTACTTCTTTAACCATCCTCAACACTATGCATGGTGGCAAAATAAATATGGGTCCTCGTCCAGCCTTTCATGCCACTGGTAACAGGAAGTCATTAATTACTAACGAAATAATCCTGTTTCCTCTTAGAAAATTAGAAATTCCTAAATTAGAAATTACAAAATTGCTTCAATTATGTTTATTTTACAGGAATTGTTAGGGGTGCCAAAAAGTTGGGTGATTTTCTTAAAAGTAATAATTTCCTAGGATTTTTTAATTCACTTGAGTTAAATGTCAGATTTTTCTACAATTTACAGTGTAAGTTTTTGCTCCTTAAATTAATTAAATAAATTGAATTTATTTAAAGGTTTTTAACACATCTTAACCAGAGGTACCAATATTTGTATAATGTAAATAATGTTAGTTTGAATAATGTTACATATACATACAGTTTTGTATTATTTTAAAGTTTGTATATTTAATTTATTTAATTTGAAAATCCATGTTGAAAAGTTAAGAGAAATTTTAATGTTTTGGTGTGGTTTCTCTTTAGGAAAGGCCCAGACTTGTGTGTTAGGTCTGATAGAGCTGGGAATGTTGTTGTCTGACTAGGTTCATCAAAATGCCTTATTTGGCCCAATTGTGTTTACATCCACAGATTGCTGCTTGTGGCTATAGATTTTTTGTTAATTTGTTCCCTTGATCATTTATTATGAATAAATGCTTGAATAAAGGAAGGCACATTTTTAAAAGCATCTTTACACTCCTGCATACAAAATGTAAAGAATAACAGGATAAATATTACTTGTCAGTTTCATGGCTGTTATCAATAAAGCAATACACTAAAGCTTAACATACATATTAGCTTTAAAATATGTATTTTAGGCCTGGAGCAGTGAGTGTGAAATAGTGTGCTGCAAAGGTTTATGTTGGGAGTTTGACATGAATGTGCTGGTGTGAGTTAAGTTGTTAATTTACATTGGCATAATTAATAAAATGCCATTATTATTGTCCATCTATTGACCATACACGTTTGTAGAATTTTGCATTAGTGTGTTATTAGCGGATTTGTTGTTGTACTAAAACACTGTTTTAATACTGATTGCAGCCAGTTTAAGATGCGGTGTCATATGACTGATACTACTGTTACTATTGATACCTTCAGGCAGGTCTGATAAATCGCATTGGCTTGCTCTGAGCTTGTATTGATTTCTGTCTGCCATCCTCCATACTTCACAGCAAGCACTAGGTCATTTAACATATTTGTCTCCAGGCAAATTGCTGTTACAAACAATCAAGTTCTTTGTGCACATCATTGAGCTGTAATATTTCACTGCAGTACTTCTTTGTAGAAATGACTAAAAAAAAGCAGAGCCCCTGTGCAGCTAAATGCTTCCCAACAGCTGGTATTTAATTTCTTATTAAGCAGCCAGCACAAGGCTTTTCTATTGACTTCCCTTTGTCTGCTGTGCCCCATATGGGCTGAATGGGCATGATTGCTTTTTTGTGCACAGAAATGAAGCGGTCTGTGGGATTCATGACTTTCCTCACCGCTGTTTGTCTGCAGCACTTAGCTTGGTTGTGTGCGTCTCCTGGTGTGTGTTTGTGTTTTTACAGTGGGAGACTGGTACGAAACCAGGGGAGGGAACAGTTTGCTTTGGTTGCTTATCTGTGAAACAATTAGCGTTTAATGCAGCATACTCCTCCTCATCACAAATCCAATAGCAATGAACCATGTCCTTGGCCCCAAATCGGCCTGTGTTTAGCTATTGATTGGTTGTGAGTAACAGTGACGTTGTACTTCACTGTTTTACAGCATCACCTGCAGCTTAATCATGCCAAAGGAGGAAATCCCCAGCCATATTCAAGTATCTTTCGGAAAAAAAAGTTTCAGTTTCTTCACCCCCTCACCCCTAGTCCCATGCTAGGGCCATCCCATACATTTTCTAAGCACTTACATCCTGGTATATTTATGTCTTAAGCCATAATGTTCTGTGTTTTTAATACAAAAAATATAATATAATGTGTTCTGACAGTCCTAAGACACAAAATAGTCCTATATTTATAAAACGCAAAAAAAAAAATGACACCTTTATTTCTGTTTCATAGGACTTTGTTTTGTCTTTCAACAGTGAGTCCTGTGCCCTATGCAATTAGCAAGTCAATTAAATTAAGTAAAACGCATCATTCATTAAACCTCAGCACTTGAATACTGATGTCCACTGAATCAATTGCAGAATGATTGCTTGTCATGCATGATATGACGATGGAAATTTTGTTCCTGTGACTGCAGGCATTCGATTAGCTACGAACTTTGAACTTTTTCTTCTTTTTTTATTTTGAACAAATGAATTATTCAAACAGCTGTTTCTGTCTGCACTCATCACTATATCTCCTCATTTTTGTTCTTTTCACCTTATTTCCATTTTGGCTGACACTGCTGCACTACTTCGCACACTAGTTAAACTGTTTAATAATATCATTTTGTGCTCTCACACCGTTTTCTATGTCTGTATTTGTTTTTGGAGAATAAAGCTATGAAACTGAAAGCATGAACTGACTAGGAACTAGTTCAGACTGTATGTGAATGATTACTCACCAGATATCTCCCTCTCTCTCCCTCTCGCTTTACCTTGTTTCCTTTCTGCTACACATCGACTCTGCTTCCAGCAACTGATGAGGGAAAGACAACAAATGGCGAGCCGACCCTTTGCTTCGGTTGCCATGGCACTGGATGTTGGAGGTGAGCAGGTGGACCTGCTGCAGGGAGGAATAGAAGTGAGTGTTACTTTGTCCAAAAACTCATGTTACCTCGCCCCGTTTAATCCAGTCTGCTAACAGCCACACAGATATGCTATGCCCTATAATGCTCACTTTATTGTAAATAAACTATACTGCCAAGAGCTACACATAAGACAATTTTCCACAAGACAAATGCACATGTACAAACATCTGCGAGACCAGGCCTACCTGCTGCACAGCACAGACGTTCTAAACACATGTCAAGCCGCTACAGAAGTGCCTCTTCTCAATCCATTAGCAGAATGTGCAGTGGTACTCAACGTGCATTATGGGCTGATGGAGGGCACAGTAGAGAACATGAGAGGAAAGAACAACATACTCTTGAAGCCTTTAGCTGAATACTGTTAAACACAGCTCTCTTTAAACAAACTTCAGCTCTGCTCTCATCCGCCCCTGCCTCTCTTTTTAGGGAGCTGGCTTCAGAACCTAAAGTCCTGTATGAAGAGTTACTAAAGGCCTGTGAAATTATGCACAAAAGCTGACTGTTAATACTGAAAAAGCTATTTTCTTTTTTAGCTGCTATTTTTTTCTAATGGAAACTCTTTTTTTCAGCATGGCTACCTCATTGTAATACAGTCTTATGCAAAAGTTTGGGCACTCCTGTATAAATAACAGATTTTGGTGATTTTGGGAAAATACACAATATTTTCAGTAAACATTGATGCAGTTACTTTTAATGCCATAAATTGAACAAAAATAGAAATTAAAACCTTATTATGACACTGTTCAAACGTTTGGACACTCTAAGAATTTAAAGTCTCACATGCTTTTTACAAGGTTTCAGACCGTAATCAGCTCAATAGATCTGATACATGGAAACAGGTGTCATTAGTAAATATCAAACATCACACCATCTGTAAAAAAGCTGGAGCTGAAAAGAGGATGGCTTCTATAAAAGGAGAATGATCCTGAACATATCTCGAAATCCACCATGGGCTACCTCAAGAGACCATCACAGTCCTCTGATTAAAACATTATTGAAAATTTGTGGATAGATCTTAAAAGACCTGTGCATGCAAGACGACCAAAGAATATTGCAGAACTTTTGAAAGGAAAAATGGGAGAAAATCCAAAGTACAAGAATTGAAAGAGTTTTAGCCCTAAAAAGTCTAACAGGAATCTGCCAGAAGAGGTGTTACGAAGTACTGATTATGTAGGGTGCCCAAACTTTTGCACAGTGCCATAATAAAGTTGTTTTTATGGGGTTTTTTCTATGTAGCTTAAATCAGTGTTTGCTAAAGAAAAATTGTGTTTTTAACATACCCAGAGAGACTGTGTTAAATTATTTTTTACAAAATCACCAAAATCTGTTATTTTTCAAGACATGGTCAAACATTTGCTATATGCAAGGTGATTGATTAGAACTCTGAAGGTTTGATGTTTCTGATGGAAACATTTTTCAATACACTGAGAAACATGTCGCACTCTTTTTCCCTGCCAAAAATGTTCTGTTGTCTAGCACTCAATTGTCACCTTCACATATGGAAAGGTTTCAACTAGAAACATTATTGTGAGACTGGATATCCACAATTCACTCTTCAGCCTTTCAGAGGCTCTGCTTGCACCAGCACAAATTGGCCAAACAGCTGCTGCCACAGACAAACTGATCTCGCTCAGGAGACCCACAGTGAGCAAATACATTTTTAAACTGGCACTTTCAACTTTGTCCTTTGTGCTGTCAAAAGCATGAAAACCATAGTGTTTCACGGTGTATTGAGATAGAGTTCACACCCAGAATAGCTGATGAACCTTTCACACATTCAATACTAATTCTGAATTCACAAGACTGTTGCCATGACTGCCACTGTCCACTAAGGATATGCTGCTATGTTGGCAGCTTGCCCCTAGTGCAGTGTATTAAGTTCATCTCATCTTTTATTTAATCCTGGGGTTTAAAACTTGTCCTAGAGGACCACTGTGTTGCACAGTTTGATCTTTACTTAAACCCAAGTGACTCGGCTATTGGAATTAACAAGACCTTATTATGAGGCATAAGGAAATTTCTTTGATCTGCAGCCTGATTGTTATTGTGACCAGATAAGCTAAAATAGGGTAAAGTTTTTGGCATTACTAGTGATACAAGGGTTGTCTTCAGTTTATACATGACTCTATTTTCTAGCTTTCTGAAAATATACCAGTTATATGTGTTAACTTAATTAACAGTCACTGTCAGTTTTTTCACCTTTCTTCCAAAGAGAGACTTTAGTAACCACTTATTGATTTGTTTTGAACCTTATGAATGATGTAGCAAATTTCCCTCATAATGTCACCTTGAGGAAAAGGTTGAAGCATGTGGTCACTTTGAACATTAAGAGCAGGGCACACAGTAGCTGGCTTATAGTACAATCTTGTCTGTGATGACATAGATAACTATGCCTGCGTATTAGCACTTGATTCTTCAGAATTTTATGTTAAACCACTTTACTAACCTGTCTTGCACTAAGAAATCAGTGCCTGCATGCATGTGGGGCTGTGGAGAAAAATCCAGATGTTGGCCCCCAGGTTTTCTCCAATCTAGCTGCAGCTGAAAGTGAAAGATGGGAAATGAGTGTAATTCTGCTCAATAAAGGTTAATGAGACAGCATCTGGAGCCCTTCAACTGTTTACCGTTACCTTCTAATCAAACTGAGGACAATCCACAGCCTTTTCAGCATGCTAAGCTCTGTGCAATGCTATTATTGTCATCCATTACTGGCACTATAGCAAACAAGATGCTGCCAGCTGTGTCATGGTTTGTTGGTTAGGTTTCAACTGAAGTGAAATGTTTATTTTCTGAGAAGCTTGCATTTCTATGCAAGATGAGGCCATCAATTTTAAGTGAAGCAAATGTAGAGATTTAACAGGGTTCCAGACTTACTTTTTTTTGTTGTTTTTTTAATAGTAGCACATTGTCTCCTAACTGAAAATTCAACTTGCAACAATAATTTTGATCAGACAGGAGCGAAACGCTCCATAATGAATTTGGTATACACAGGGTTAAAATGAGTTGGCTGTAGCAGAATGCGTGTTTCATGAGGAGCAATGCTTTGTGGACTATGTGGTGTCTGGTCTGGGAAAATAGGGAAGTTGTTGTTTGTTTGATAGCACGATACTAGCGCAACTTTCTAAGTGACAAAGGGGAACAGACATGAAGCCCTGAAGCTGAAGTAGTGTTTTCTCTGTGCTTTCGACAGTAGCGTTGCTGTTACTTATGTAAATTAATAACACATCCCTGTGTTTCTGTGATGTATCGCTATGTCATTATCGTGCCATATATATCGATTATCGCAGAATTGTGGTTCCGCCATATTATCGTTATCATGGGCTACTCATCATGTACTGTGTCATGAGAGACCCTGCGATTCCCACCCCTAATGTCATGCTTCAGCTGTGTTGTTCTTCAGCGCATTTTGTGTTACTAGCATGTTGCGGTTATTGACATAGTTCATGGATTTATTGTCTTTGCAGTACCTTTGCCAGGTAGTTTCATGCAGCCATTTGTCACAATCATTTAGCCTTTTCTCCCTTTTTTCACCACAACTGTTTCTTCATCTATGCCTAAGTCCGAATTTGCCTCTGACCATTTGGACTTGGTCTATTTATTCCTATTTATTTGCAGTCAAACTGGTGGTTTGAGCTAATTTGCAATGGTATTGTGTATTTGATTTAATGAGTTAACATACTCATATGGAACACAGGGTGGTGGGTTAATGTGCAGACATGTATAAACAACATTTAAGCACAGCATGTGTGTTCTTTGTTGGCTCTAAGGAATTGTTGCTGGTGAGTGTCCAGTTAATGTTAAGTAGTTAGTGCAGTTTTATTTTGAAATTTTGACCAATTAGGCTGCTTGCACCTGTATATTAAGCAATGAAAAGACAATTTTGTAGCAATCTACTTGTATGTGAAGGTCAGCAGCATATGATCAACGTGAGGCAGACGTAAGGAGAAGTGCTGATGACACAGATGTTGCTCCATCACCATGGCTGGCACACAACATATGGAGCCACTAACAGACATGGAGTGTGATGGATGGAAGCTGTCACCAGGACCATCAAAATGTGTGTGTTTGGTAGTGTACCCTTATCTGTAGTGCAGTGCTTATGTAAACCTGAGGCGAGTCTCCACACTTCCTCCTCTGTGGACTTTCCTATTAGCCATGCAAATAAGAAACACTACAGCCATTTAAAAGCCTGAAGAAATATAGCCTATATATGTGTTCAACTGCTTTATGACTTTATTTGATTTTCAATTTCCCTTCTCCCTTTTTACAGCATATACCAGTGAAATCTTATTGGCATTATCTAAACAGTGTCCAGTTCAGAAACATTTTTTTTTAAGTTGAGAGGGAGATTAATTGGCCTGAAAAAATGGAGAGGTAGATGAAATAAAAGTGCAATAAAAAGACATTAAGTAAAGATGCAAAAATAGAAGAGGTATTGCTAAAGGACAAGGAAACAGAAACAAGGGTCTATTGGCAGATGAACGTAGACAAAAGAAAAGGGAATATAAGGTGCAGTAAGCCTAGTGGGAATTATGGAGGAATTGTGTGTGTTTGTGTATGTGTTTGTGTTTGTGTTTGTGAATGGTACTTCAGCTGAACTATAGACCTATTGCATGTGAGCATGATGAAGCTGGTCCTCCATTAGTAATAAATCTGCAAAGCTGTTTACTGGTCTGCTCACATGATAGAGACTGTCATTTACTAGCCCGGTGCTCTACCATGGAATCACAAATAGCAAGAATGCTCTGTTACTGAAATGATTTTTAGATGCTTATGGTCCATAAAAACAAGTTATCACTTAAAATATCATTCCATCATTAATAGTGTGATATTGCTAATACATGTAGTGTCATTATCGCTGTTTTGCATACTCCTCCTTTGATTCTTCTCCATTTTAAGTGTTTTGTGTCTGGCTTGAAACATGTGTTAGTCTGCTTATTTTCTTTTTGCTAACTTTATCTCTCCTCATTAGTTGTGTCATTGCATTGCTCCCTAAATGGGCTTCAGGATTATTACTGTATGGAGCAAGGCTAATGGTGAATGAGAGGAATATAAAACAGAATTTGAAACCACGAGTGATATGGCCAAATGCACAAAAGCAGATTTGCCTGATAATTTGGACTTCTCTGCACCAATTTGATGGTCTCATTAACTAGTTTCTACATGGGAGGCATTGCTGCTTCTAACCCATAAGGGGCTAATGAGATTCATTTAGGCATTTTGTGAGAGAGAATTTATTGTGATATTCTACCTCTTAATTTCACTCTTCTTCTGTGTATGATTTTGCTGATGCCTTGGAATTTTAATGATCATGGCTTTCAGATAATAAAATCCAAAATTCACTCTCAAAAAAGATCAATTAAAAATTTTTAATCGGGTGAGTTTCCTGGCCAATCAGGCACAGTTACACCCTGGTCATTGAACCAGCTTTTGGTTCCTTTGGCAGTGTGGGTAGGTGCCACGTCCTGCTGAAAAATGAAATCAGCATCTCCATAAATCTTGTCAGCAGAAGGAAGCGTGAAGTGCTCCAAGATTTTCTAGTAGATGGCTGCTTTGACTGTGAACACAGTGGACCAAGATGGCACCACAAATCAAAACTTGACACTGGACTTTAAGCAACGTGGAGTCTGTGCATCCACTCTCATCCTCCAGACTCTGGGACCTTGATTTCCAAATGATATGCAAAATTTACATTAATCTGAAAAGAGGACTTTGGACACTGAGCAACAGCCCAGTGCTTTTTCTCCTTAGTCAAGGTAAGACTCTTCTGATATTGTCTCTGGTTCAGGAGCGGCTTGACACGAGGAATGTGACATTTGTAGCCCATGTCTAGGATTCATCTGTGTGTAGTGGCTTGTGATGCACTGACTCCAGCCTCACTCCTTGTAAAGCTCCCCCAAATTCTTAAATGATTGATTTTCCTTGGCAATCCTCTCAAAGCTGCGGTTTTCACTGTAGCTGGTGCACCTTTTCATATCACACTTTTTGTTTCCACTCAACTTTCTTTGAATACAGCTTCTTTAGCAATGAACTTTTTTAAATGCTCAGGAAACTTTTGCAGGTGTTTTGAGTTAATTAGCTGATTAGGGTGTGACACCATGACTTTCCAAGATTAAACTTTTTCACAATCTTCAGATTTTCTGAAGTGAATCTTGGATTTTATTATCTGAAAGCCATAATCATAAAAATTCCAAGAAATAAAGGCTTGGCATATTTCACTCTCTCTGTAATCTGTATAGTATATGTTTTTCACTTTCTGAAAGGAATGTCAAGAAATATTTAACTGTTTTTACAATATTATTATTTTTGTATATGTGCAGTCTGTAAAGGTTTGGGCAGCCCTAGACAATTTACAGATTTTGGTGATTTTGGTGATGTTTCTCTAGGACATGGAAAAAAGTACTTTCAGCAAACATTTTATGCTATAAATTAAACAAAATTAAAACCCATTATCATGGCACTGTAAAAGTTTGGACACCCTACATAATCAATACTTAGTAACACCTCCTCTGGCAGATATCACAGCTTTTAGCACCAGTTAAATGTCTTTCAATTATTGTACATGCGATTTCCCCCTGTTCTTCCTTACAAAAAGCTTCTAGTTCTGTAATGTTCTTTAGTCGTCTTGCATGCACAGCTATTTTAAGATCTACCCACAAAATTTCAATGATGTTTAAATTAGGGGACTGTGATGGCCATTCCAAAACCTTCAGCTTGTGTCTTTTGAGGTCGCCCATGGTTGATTTCGAAGTATGTTTACGATTATTGTCCTGTTGTAGAAGCCATCCTCTTTTCAGTTTCAGCTTTTTTACAGATGGTGTGATGCTTGTTTACAGAATTTGTTGGTATTTAGTGAAATCTATTTTTCTCTTCACTTGTGCAATGTTTCCTGTGCTACTGGCTGCAACACCACACCAAAGCATGATAGATCCACCCCATGCTTATTGGGCGTCAAAGTGTTCTTTTCATGAAATGCTGCTCTTTTTTCTTCAAACATGCCTTTGCTGATTGTGGCCAAAGAGTTTTATTTTAACTTCATCAGTCCACAGCACCATCAATAAAGTTCATTTTCAGAGTTTTACACAGCTGCTAATAGAAACAAATGGTTGTTGGGTGTCCACAAGTGTATGCACAAGGTTTGAGTATTTTTAAAGCTTTTAAATTTCCTAATGACAGCTCTTGCCTTGCATCATATCTAATGAGCTGATTAAGGTTATTTTGTTCAATTTATGGCATAAAGTAACTATGCATCAGTGCTAACACCTTTTCAATAACAGAATCTCCTAAATCTGTTATTTATCAAGGGTTGCCCAAACTTTTGCATGAGACTGTACCTGTATATGATTTAAAACATCTGATTTTTACAAGTCCTAAAAGATTTTCCAATATTACATTGATGGGTGCATATAAACATTGTAAAGCAAAATTAAACATACTTTACATAAAGCATTTTAAAGACACCAATGTTAGCTTAAAAAGAAGCTAGCGTTTAACACATTACAACATGATTACAACAGACTTTTTTGACATACTGTTAACCCTTAGAAGGTTTTGCAATTAATATTTTATAATATTGCTCATTCATAGATATGTGAAACAAAACAGCATTGCGCAGAAAGGAAATGTTTAACTGGTCCACTGGTCATTGTTGTAAAACAGATGCCTTCAGAAGGATTTAAGACCTGTCCTGTTTGACCTTTCGGATTTTATTTTACTATATTGATCAGTAGACTAAATATTATCCCTTGAACAAGTGATGTATCTCTTGCAGTTTCTTGAAGCCTTAGGTCACTGTCTCACCATCAAGCTACAGTAGTTGGTCCTGACCTCATCTTCCCCAGTTTTTCAGTATTGTGCTTTTTGACCGTCATGGGTCATGATGTTGTTCTATGTTTAAAAAGTCAGCCAGCTTTTGTTATCTATAAAATGGTATGTATAGTATAGCCATTTAACTGCAAGTGTTTTCTGCAAGTAAGATATACTGTACATGTAAAAGGTATGCATAAAGGTGAATGCTGGGTATTCTGATTTATGCTTTTAACTTGTGCAAGTGGTCTTGTTTACTTTCTTAATCATGGTTTTGCCAAAGAATACCCCGACAGAATTAAAACTCTTCTAATGAGTGGTATTGTATATAGGGTAGAACATGTTCTGTTTTTGCTGTCCAATTAAATTGTACTTGAGTCTACTGGAAAGTGGACGCCCCATTTGTCTGAACAATGTAAAAGTATCTTGTGAAAGACTTAGTTGGATTATGAAATTCAAATATATCTTTCAATTATGCATACCTACTAGGCTCAGACAATGGCAACAGCCAGACTCTGACATCTAAGTGTAGATTTGAAGATGGAAATTTGTGGTAATTAACTCTGATTGGTAGGCTTTTTTCAAATAGTGAAGTGTAGCACATCAAGAGAACAGAATTAAAACTTACTTTAAGCTAAAGAACAGATGTCAGAATAGACAGCTGTCAAAGCAATCAGCCTTTTCAATCTGTTATTAGAAATGAGACTTTTTTTGTGTGGTGCAGCAGAAGCTGGACCCCTGCAGTCTTGAATGTAAGACCAAGAATTTTATCACCAACCTGGAACCCCTTGACGGCCATTATCAACAGTAAACACACAGCCAGCCTTACTTTGTGATGAAGACTATGCTATGTCCTTCACATCTGGGTGCTCTTCCAGCATATCTTTGCCTGTGAATTTCAGGACAGAGAAGAATGTCCAGGGACGACAGCTGAGCAGCTGAGGGTTTTTGTCAGGGAAATCACGTCTCTTTCAGCAAATGCTGCATAGTCCAATAAGAGCCGATCATAGTTCACATAGAAACATATTAAGAGAGAATTCTGTACACGCAGCAGTGGAGAGGCTGAAAGGAAAGCCAGACGCCCCCTGCCACCCCCCATCACTCCGAAACAATGGCTTTGAACTTTTAAGTGCAGCACAAGTGGCCTCTTTTCCTCTCAAAGAGACAGATATTGCTCTGATAACAGCCTCTGTCCACTGGGCCTGATGGACGTCACTGTCAGCACAGGCTTAATTTGACCTTTCACAAGCCCCTCCATGCCTGGGCCGTCTAACACAATAAGTACTCTTACAAAATGTGTGTATGTGCGTGCAAGAGAAACAGACCTGCATGGAGGTATGTCCACTAGTACACATGCTCTTGCCACATAGCTTTTAATCTGTCATTTTATATATGGCCACTTTTTCATAAGCTTTTCCAAGTGTCATATGTTTAAAGTATTGACATCACATGACATGTGTTAATGCCTGCTATGTGTAACTTCTGGGGCTGGGTCAATAGTGTGTGATACTATAATCTATAATCTAAATCTAAACTATAATCTAAATCAAATAAATTCACACATTTGGTGAAAATAATCTTAGCGCAATGTGGTCCAAGGTGCCCTTAATGCATTCTCTAGCCTTATTATACAGTAAACAAAATTATTTAGTATTAAAAGTATTGAAAATACTAACTAATAACATCTTTTTTTAAATTATTCTCTATAGCCAAGTTCTACTCTGTTGCACCCTGTGAACTATTATTTTTAATTATTACTACAAAACAACTAGTTGCTGTAATTTGGTCTGCTGCAACATTATTATAGTATTTTTTTTTCATCTTTTGACAATATTACACTGAGGTTAGTGTTATGTAGGTCCTGAAACATGTCATTTAATTGAGCTCCTTTAATCAGCAAGAAACTAATTACAGTAACTGAAGTAATTGTGGTGATTATATAGTGGGAAAATGGGAATCATAATATGGTTGAGTACAGGCCTCTTCATAAGGATGGCTCAGAGAATTGTTCTGTCAACTATGTGTTTTGCTCTTTATGCTAGAGAAACTGTAAAAATAGTTGCATTTGCTAGCAAATACATAAACAGGATCTTCAAAGTGATTTTTAGAGGAGAGAATTTCTTTTAATAGTAAAAAACCATTGCCAACGTTCACTAAGTGTGCTGAATACTAGTGATAAGAGTCTCTTGTTGGGTGAAGAGGATCTTCAAGCAGCAGTGGTCATAGGAAAAACAGCTGGTTAAATGGGGTGATACTTATGTGTGTCTTCCTCTTCACTCAAGTGTATGTCTGTACGTAAGGTTTGTTTTGCTAGCTCAGAAACCAGCTAAAACAGCACCTTAGGCTATTGTATGTCTTAATGGTTTGTACTTTTGTTTAGATTTTGTTCACCGTGTAATGCTCTTCTTAGAACACTATATTTTGTATTAAATGACCTCTCTGGCCTCATCAATCTAATGCTTTTCTAATCTGCCAGAATCTTTTATTTTTAGTTCTTCATGTTACAAAGAAACTCACCACAAATTATTACAAACCCCAGACAATCCAGACCAGGACAGACCAGTACCTGTGACACTTTTCAAACAAAAGAGAAGCCATGTGAAGCAGTCTGCCTCCTGAAATGTAATCTGTCCAGTAGTCCAGATTGGATCCCTCCAGGCACAATCAAAGATTGACTATATCTGGCAATTGTAGAAGTAACAAAGTAGCAGAAGTCTTTCGACTTGATTAGCTTCTGAGATATGGGAAATTGGCACAATATAGAACCACAGCGGAAAAGAAACTTCAGTCAATATCAGGAAAGGTTCTTAAAAAGAATGATTGAAATTCTCTCTTTATGTCAAGCAGAGAGACCTTATAGCTGATTTCTACCCAGACTTGCCCTGACCGGACCACCTAGCCACACTTTTATTGTAAAAGAAATGTCTATTGAGTGGCCCTTGCTACCACTTGGGAGAAATATGAAAAGGCATTGGACAGCATCCATCCTTGATATAGAGCTCCAGTAAACAGAAAGGTATAGCTGACGCAATGTTTTTTTGTTTTTTTATGCTTTATTTAAGACTTGTTTTTTAGAAATGAAAATTGCTGTTAACTGAATAATGTAAAACATCACTCAACAAATAAAAAATAGCTTGTTATCATACTGTGCTTGTCCACACTCATTAAGAACAAGAGACAGAACTCAAACCTGACATTTGCAATCACACCGAATACTCAAATCTTATAACTATGCATCATTCATTAAACCAGTTACTCTCAAAGAGGAAGACTGTCGTCTTTCAACTTTCATTTGTTTTATTTGTCAAATAATCATAATGTTTATACAAATGTATTAGAAGTTGTTGTTTTTTTTGTTTGTTTGTTTGTTTGTTTTTTCGATGAATGCCACAAAAGGCCACTTTTTGGATTTCTAAATTGTGAAGGGGAAAATGTGATTCATGTATAGGGTATTAACATTTCATAATGGTGAAAAAATGACTTAAGGTATCTAGAACTAATGCCAAAATCATTGAGCTCACTTAGCAATAAAGTGCTTATGCAGTTAACTCTCTTAATAAAAAGTGTTACCAAAATCACATGCCTGTACAAGAAGAAAGCCATTTGCAAGAGTGATACTGAAGATCCTGAATAACCCTGCACGCACATCAGCAGCAACAGCAAGCAACAAAGTGGCCGGAAGTCATCTATTTCCAATGCTCACTGGGCTGCACTAAGCAACATGGAGTGACAGGTTGCCTGCAGAATTGCTGGGACTTGGCAACAAAAATTGAATTGCGAGATCTGTTCCTCTTTTTTTCTTGGTTTACTATTCTAGCATTTAGGTTTAATCTTCAGCAGTGCAGTCGCTGCACATGTTGGCGAGTGCTCATGTTCTTTTGGGGTCCAGTGTGAAACGGTTGTAATTTAAGCAAGATCACACTAATTATTTAGTTTTTTCATCAAGATTGCCCCTGATCTTTGGGTTCAGGCATTGGGCTATATATTAAAAGGCCTATATCAAGAAAAGACCTACAACTCCAAAAAGAATATAGCCACGATTATGTAAATATAACATATGAATAAATATACAATGTGTTTGCTATGTTAATGTTTATTATATTGAAGCATCTCCTAAGAATGCAGTTGTATTATAGTTCATCAAAACTGTTAGCAATCCCCACAGTTTGGCTGCAAGGGACAGTTTCTTGGGGACTAGGTCACAGTGACCTACAATGACAGTCGATGCCAGTGTGAGCACAGGGTAAGAACCAGTGTTTAGACTTTTTCTTAAATTTTAATAGCTACAATGGTATTAGTAAGGTTAAGAGAGCATGCTGTTTGCAGACTTTTTTTATTTTTATTTATTTTTATTATTTATTTATTTCTATCTATCAATGTATTTATTTTTTGTTTGAAACCACTCTCACTCATTATTCCAGATATGTTTAGCAGTGCCCATCTATGCTGGAATGAAAATAAGTATAACCTCAAGGAAGCATGTTTATATGAAGTTCTTCTTACAAGATTGACATGGAAACATCATGTCCAAGGGAAAGAAAACACATTTGATGACCTTTTAAGCTTTGGTTTTGACAGTTCCTCATGCCCCATCCTACTCTTCAACACTCTGATTTTCACTGAAAGGTTGCTTTGGTGTCATAGTCATGCTGATGCACAGGGATGCTGCTTATGAATTCAGTGACTACACCTCTGAGGTCAGAGTCTTTAACACCAAATGTCTGTGGCCTGACTAGTGTCCACTGTGTCAGTGTGAATGTGATTTGTGCGATGTTTAATTGTTATTTGACGTGTTAATAATGTGTGGTTGTTCTTTTGCCTTGTGAGATGCAGCCTGTACAAAGCTGTGAAGCATCACACTTAGTCCGAACTGGGAAATATGACCTCACTATATAAGTTTGTCCCTGTATAACTTTGTCACTGTGTATTTTGTATTAGTTTTGCCTCTAGGTTGAAGATATGGAATTGTATTAATTGTGTTTCTTAATTTTTGCTTCAAAGGGGCCTCCTAAACCTGTTGCCATGGAACCCTGTTCAGGGGGTAAAGCTGCAGTATTGACGGTACTCCTGTGTCTCCCACGAGGGCCATCAGGGGTTCCACCACCTGGACAGTCAGGTATTCCACTGTTTTCCATTAGTTATAACACTTGAATCATATTAGATTTACTGGTAATTGCTTTCCAATAAAGCATCCCAACACAAACCTCATAATTCTCATGATCAGAGTTCTTTATTGATTATTGCTTTTTATTTATTTATTTTTTCTTACCCAATTTGATTTACTGGCAACCTTGAAAAATATACACATGATTGTGGGTTTTAAAAATGTATCAGAACATGCTTAAATTCCCACATGCTAATGCTGGTGTCAGTAGTCTGGCCTCACTTCCCTTTTCAATGACATTTGTCAGGGGATTCTGAATAGAAACCTTTATAAGAAGCACAAGGCATTTGACAACTTTTCATGTTTAGGGTTAGATAAGAGAGGAATTACTTTCATAAATTCTTTGGTTAATTATTCACAATGTAAATTTTATTCTATGACCAATCCTGAAACACTAGAACCCATTCCCTCCTACTGAGGAGAGCCCATATAGACAGAACCATGCTCCACTTAACTGATCGTAACTTAGTGAGGCCCACCTGTACACAAGGAACTGCAGACGCCTCTTTATTATTCCTTTTAAAGTATTATTAATAATTTATTTATATTCTACTGTCTGTTATTTCTATTCGGTGTTGACCAGAGGAGAATGTGTTCACCTTCCGACTTTCTTCCTGCAGTCAAGCTGCTTTGTAACAATCAGTTGTAAAAGTGCTATAAAAATTAATTTGGTTTAACTTGATTAAATTCAAAATAAACCAGAATGCTAAATCTGATTTGTGTGTCTTTTGGCAGTTTAGCATGGCAGCACTTTGTGTTACATCATATGTGGAGTGGAACTAAACACGCCACTTTCTCATAACTATAAATTGTGTGCACCCACATGGAAGATTTTTCTAATTTTGGAAAGTGTTTCTCATTAGTAATTCTAAGAATTTCTGCAGTTTGGAGAATTTTTAATTATAAAATGCATTTAACTGGAATAAAAAGACTCAATGGGTTTCCTGGGATGATAATTCCTTTTTGAAGGATCCCTTTTAAGCTCAGTCTAAACTTTTCACTTTGACTGTTCATTTTAATTTTTTAAATGATATAAAACTCATTACATTATGTTAAGTGTGATAGTTTATTTTCACGTTAAGTTGAGCTGTATCTGAACTGATTGGGGTTTTCCTATAATAAAATGAAAAGTAAAGTATCTGATTCAGTCTAAAGAATATGCGTTTACAATGTAAATGTGCAACTGGACTGGACCAGGTTCTTTGAGGACATGGTGGAGAAATTTCTGCTGAGTGACATGTACATTCAGTATTGTAGTGAAAAGATTAGACCCAGGTAGCAACATATGTTCCTTCTAGATTTACTTCAGTGCTCACTGCAGGGTTCAGAGGTTATATGTTTTGTGCATTTTACATATCTTAATTATTTTTTTAGGCAATGGTGAGTAGCACACTTAAAGGCGTCCTCCCACCATGTTCTCTTGTGACACTGACAGAGACTTGAAGGTGCTAAAAGCATGGTCAACACCTTTTGGTTATTTAGTGCGAACACCAAGACCTATTTATCATTGAAGGATGTGCGACAATTTAGTTACAAATGATGTCTAAAAACATCAGACTACTTTAATGCACTGCATCAGGGTTACTTACTATGAATGATGGAGCAGTGTATTCTCAATTATTCTACCATCATCTTGCTGTTTTTTGTTCATTTTGTTCAATAGATAAAGGGGGTCAAATTAACTAAAAAGGTTATTTTAGAAATATTTTAATAATTAAAACATTTTATCCCTTGATATTCCATGTATTCCTTTAAATCGTGTCTGTGAGGCTCATCCGTTTCTTTCCCTCTCCATACTTCATGAAATGTGTCAAAATGATCCATGTGCAGGTTTTGATGGTTTGTAAATAAAACATATTTTGTTTCTCAGTGTTTTTTTGATTAATCACAAAAATCATTTTACCTCCATTTACCATTTTTTCCCTGCATAATTTTTTCTGTTATAAGAAAACTACTTCACATTTTATACCAGGTCTAATATATTGAAAATGTTTAATGAATTGACTTTAGAATTTCAAGATTTGTGATTACACAAACCTGTATACATTATTGTCTATACAATTATATACAATTGGTCAGATTTCCAGTTTAAAAATGCAACAATAGCATTGTTTCAGGTTGGAAAAAAATTATAAATTTGTCACTGTGCTAAAGTTAGCTAATCACACACAAAAAATTACAGAGTCTGTTCTAATAATTTGATGTTAAACATTCTTTCAAAATAAAGAATTCCCCATTAGGTTGCACTGGTGGTCAGGTCAGTTTTAAAGTTAAATGTGCTATTTGTGGTCATAAAATTGTGGTGGCTTGAACTGCATGTTGACTGTATACATATGACTACATATGGTGTTGCACATGCTGGGTAACCTGAGACAGGAAGTCAGACCAGTGGATTAATGTCCCTGTGGTGATTTGATGTAGCTAGTCTGTCTCTGTTGGCCATATTCTCTTACACCACAGTGGCTTACCTCCATCTTAGTCTATGTGTTTCTGCTCTTTGTTAGAGCAGTGCTGCCAGCCTTTGTGGCTAATTATTGCATGTAAATTGAGAGATACATTAGTGGATATTGTAGCTGCTTGTCTGTGTCCTTGACTTTGATGGTGAGGGTTGTTGTGTTCCCAAATGCAATAACCTCTACAAGTGTACAAAGTGGGATCAAAACAATCAATGACAGGATACCGGTGTTCTGTTCCTGTCTAGAGCTGAAATCTTTACTTGGTTTCAGCCTTATTGCAGCCCCTGTTGTACAGATGCTCCATCTGTGTCCATTTTACAAAGGCCTTTTCTGTTACAAGACTGTTAGCATCAATCTAACATACCTATACTTCAAATTTTCATACAGACCCGACTGTCGCCTTTCCACTTGCACTATTTCAATGTTGTTGTGCTTTTAAGGTACAGTTCTGAAAGTCTGCTTTCATATATTTATCTGCTAAGAGCTAGCAGAGTGGCACTGTACACCAGAGAAAAGCCTGTCTACTCCTCCTTTTCACAGCAGGTCTGTCAATCAGCACTCTGCTTTGTGGAACCCCAGCCCTTTAAGCTCCGCTTCCTCATCAGAAACTGAGTGATCTGGAAAAACCTCCTGTTTCAGTGCATCCTTTCTAATAGTGGTGCCTGACAAGCAATGCAGCTTGAAAATGTATAAGAGCAGCAGCAACTGCCACCATTGTGCAGCAAGAAAAGAAATGAGCTTTTTATAGTGAAGAACTTCAAAAACGGTTGCTGGTTGTCCTGTTCTGGTTCGTCATGGAAAGTTCTGGCAAGTGGCACTTCAGAGAGCAAGCGAGCGAGAGTAGTAGCAAGAGGCTTACATTCAACAAAGAATATTTTAAAGGGGGTGGAGGTGGGGGGGCAGACAAGGCGTAGTGAAATGGCTATGGTGCTCAGTACATGTCTTTTTCCTGTCACAGTTGAAAGAGACCAATTTTAGTTTAGCCAATGTGCTTTTTGGATGTTACAAAACAAGAAAGCTTCATGAGTGCAGACTGTGTCAGCGTAGAACAGAGCACCACCTACACAGAGCAAGTCAGCATGTTGAGTGATGTTGGAATTGGGTGAGTGCAGAGTCGTCAGTGATATTTGCGGTCACCATGCCTACTCCTGCAGATTGCTCAGTACTTGCTGAGGTGTGTGATCATGAACTTAGCACTGTTTAATTCAAAGCTGCGTGATCTGCTCTAGACCACTCATTACTGTAATGAGTTTGCATCATGGTGTAATTTGTCATTTGCGACCAACAGCTAGTTAACTGTACAGAAGTTCAGCTATGTCGGTTAAGTTCACTGATCTTGTTTCATGGTTGCCTCTGGGCCAAATTAAAGAAAAAAAGGTATATAGTTGCAGACATTGATGAACAAAAGACCCAAGAATCACCTCATATTGGAGACATTGTGTGAAACAGCGTGGTGTGAAATCACTTACGGATAGCATATAAGAAAAAAAACTGATTACTCATGCCAGTAACACTGAAGCCACTTTCAATAAACTACTGTGCACTGAAGAAATAAACCCATACTACCTGCTAACTGCCACAGGTAGAGCAGCAAATGGAAAGGCTTCTGTGGAGAATTCATGACAAAGTGTCAGCATGTGGAAGTACTTTACATACAAATGAGCTCCACAATTTTCTCTTTTCTTTTCTCTTTTTTGCATGCAGCCACTCTGTGGGGAAAGGTCAGATCCCAAAATGGAACATTAAATGGGATTTTAAAAAACCACTGGGGAATTAAACTGAGCATTAGCAACATTAATTGCAAACCCATTTGTGGCTTTCACTATAGCATTATTATCAACTCACCTTCAATAATTGCACAGTTTTAGGTTCTATCCACAAAAAAAATTAAGAATTACAGGAGTCATTTAAGGAAACATTTAAGAGAGAGAGAAGCAGCATCAATATGCTTTTGGCCCATTAGATTTGTCCCAAAAACTTAATTGGACCAATTGTCTGAGATTTAGGGACTTCACATCATCTTCAGAATGTGCACTGAGCTGACAGCGTTATAAAATGTTATGGCTGATAACATGAGTGCTTGTTCTCTGTACTTCTTGGCAAACCACATTGTTGACATCCCCTTTGCACTAGCCCAGGTGTGATGGCTAATAAATCGTAACAGGCCAGAGTGGCTTTCGGCAAGTCTACTCGTACTTGGATGTAAATCCTGTGCACCTGGAGCAGCCGTGGCTTTGTCTTGACATACTAAATTCAATGCCTTTTGGCTGCCCTGTCCTGGAGTAATGAATTGTTCCCCTCCAATAATTGTATTGCTTCAATAGCAGGGAGGGAGATGGGCCAGGTCAGTACAGCGCACAAGTGCCTGTTTTGTTTTGGGGATGATTTGTGAGATGGTGCTGTTAAAAAAAATGGCCAGGGGCTGCGGTCATGGTTCTTGCCACAGCCTTCTCTGACAGAATGCGGCATGGAGCAAAGCAGTAGAGCACACTAGGCTCTGGACCAGGCTCTGTACACCACAAAGATAGTGAGTGAGGGATGTCCCACCCAGCACAAATAGGCTGGAAACAGAGAGGGTCTTGCTTCTACAGAAACGGCAATAGAATGTTCAAGAACCACTTTAACTGATCAGATTTTCTGGGATTATTTCTTCTTTTATTGTCAACATGAGAGTTTTTTTTAATCCTTTATTTCTATTAGTCCTGCTTTTGTTTGCAGATCAGAATTGCATTTTTGAAGGTTGAATTCCTTCCCACAAAAATCAGCCATTATTAAGACAGCTTTAGCCCAAGGTTTATTCCTTAAGATTTGGGGGAATTTCACAAGCAGCATGAGCCTAACAAATCACTGTTGTCTCTAGAATTGACACAGCAACAAACAAAATAAACATTTACCAGTGTCACAACCACTAGAATATACTGACAATGTCTTCTCCTTCATGAACATGTGGTGTTCCAAATCAAAAGCAATTTGTTGAAGTTAAAATCCTTTGTTATTCTCTATGCTAAATTAAAAAAAAAATTATATATATATTTTTTTTAAAAGTCATTCACTGTGTGTAGTTCTGATGCATAAAACGTTTTGTTTATAACAACCTGTACATTGTTTATATGTTCCTTTTTCCATGTTATTGATCTGAAATATGTTTGTCACCCTCCATCCTTCCTCTTTTCCGTAACCTTTGCTTAGGTTTTTTATGGCCATGCTGTCAGCCAACTGTAACCGTTATCTTATCTGTTTTGTGTTTGTAGGTATTGCCATAGCCAGTGCGCTGATTGACACCTCTCAACAGAAACCAATGGACTTTAAAGAGAAGAGTCAGGGGTTGAAAAACCGCAAAGCTTTGCCCACTACTCACCAAGGCACATGCGTGTGAAAGACCTGTGACCTCTTGCCGGGCCTCTCATTTGCCAGCGTGTCCAGCTCTGATCCACTGCTGCAAGATCACCGGCAGGTGATGTGTCCAGAGAGAAGCCCCCCAGTTATGGGATTTTATAACGTAGCAGAGTGCTTTTTCTCCTTCCCCTTCACCATCGCACACTGTAACACATTGGGACACTGCAACACTAGGCTTATACCAAACCTCCTCCATGCCCAGCTGCACTTGTGCTCCAGTACACCCCTCCCTCAACAGTGCTTTGGTCTTGTAACAGCTCATCTCCTCAACTATACTTTCATTTATAAGACCTGGCACAGTACCTCTCTCCATATTCACTGCAGATATCTTCTAAAGCCGAAACTTTCCTCCAACACCACCTGAGTTTGGTCTTGCTTATTCAAGCACTCTGCCGGCCCTAGCTGCGAGAATTCATGGTGGCTACCAGCAGCCCTTCAGAACTGCAATCAGTGAAAGGGCCAGTTCCACTCTTATGTCCCATTCACAGCCGCTGTACCCGGCCTACCACTGATGTGTCTCTGGCCTGGTTCGTACTTTCTGTGAATAAATTTGTCCCCATACTGGGGCGTCAGAGCAGAGGAAGTGTATGATACATGTTGCATACCCAGCAGTAGAGCTTTTGAAAGTAATTTATGGAGTATTGATGGTGTTGTACATGGGTGTAAAACCCATTTGTTTGCTTGCTAGGTAGACAGTCTGTGTTTGCTAAGGAACTTCTTTATCACACTCAAATGCATTTCCAGACTTGAACATTTCACAAGTTCAGAAAGAGAAAAATCTGCCATATATATAGCACAGGAATGCTGTCATTTGTTTAAGCTAATGAAGTTATTAGTTGCATAAGGTATGCCATGGAATGTATAAGATTAGGGAGAAAACATTTGATTTAAAGAAGCCCATCATTTTCTAGCAAACTATTGTTTTATCTGCTATTCTGGCAACTTTTTTTTGCATGAACTGCACACTAGATGCTTTAAAACAGTTTGTAAGTTGTAAGTCAAAGAGTCTTCATTCAGTTGAGAATCAGAGTGTACAGTCATCGCCAAACCATCACCAGTACTTACCCAATCCAAAAGCACCCTGATGAAGATTGCTATGCAGGAGACCACAGGTATGATCGAAACAGTCCAAGATCTGGTACACCATAAAATCATAGAAACAGAAAGGTTATGTGATGAATCCTGGTGGATTTTAGAATTCTATGTAATACGGGGGCTCAGTGCCTTTGTTGTACAGTACTCCTGCTGTAGAAAGCTAAGGAATAGGCTACTAGTAAAGCTTGTTTTTCTTCAAACAGCCTGGTACGATTGAGATGAGAGTCTAATTTTCAGGTCACTCTGCATTAAAACTCCTTTTGATGGATATTTGGACTCCCAAGTTTCACATATTGTGAAAGGAGAAGATGGCCTTTTGGCAAGGACACCTTTCATCCACATTCTGCTCCTGTACAGCTGTTCCAAACGTCCAAACTTTGTCCAAACAAGCTCACTTTGTCCCAGAGGCTGATCAAGCTCATATGATACTGGGAGAAGCACAGGAATGTTACAGGACCTGAAGGAAACAGGCTGAACTGCTCAATGGCAACCTTGTTTTTAGGATCATGTCACGAAAGTGTACAGACAGCAACCTTCCCGTCACATGTTTGCATTTCATGGATCTAAACATGTAAATCAAATGTGAATAATTCGGTTGTTCTTCACCTAGCTATTTTAACATTTCCTTCACATGTTTTGTTTAGTTTTTGTTTCATTCCTTTTTTGTTGTTTTTAATAAGGTATATTAAAAGGTCACATTTATTTAGGACCCATTCTCTGTATAATACTCACGATGATGATGATAATGAACAAAACCATGTCTTTTACAATGTTTGTGAAAAAGAAATGTTTGTTTATTTTGATAACTGATTCCTGTGTAATACCTCGGTTATTATAACTCTAGTCATTGGAGTCGTGTAGCTAGCTTCAGTGACCATTTTTTCTTACCGTTTATGCAGTTGCTGTTCATCGCAGCTGTTCCTGTATAGAATTTTGGGCATTTGTAGTTTTGCAAGTCACATATGAATATGAACGACATTTGGATCATGTTTTATTTTGAAAAGCACCTGTGAATGAGAGTAGTTGTATGCAATAGTACCACAGTGTACAGTCTTCTTGCACAGGAATCATCTCTCACTGTAATGTCAGAGAAAACGATGAATGAAGCTTTCATTCTTCAGTGCATATCATTAATCTTCAATGTATTTTAAAGATGGACAGAAAAATAAAACACCTTGAAGTTTCACAGGGATTTTTGAAGCTCTCTTGGACCAAGATAAAAATTCTCTCTTTGGACTTTTTGTGTCATGCAGTTCTACTATCCAGAAGAATTTTTGCCTGAAGAACAGGCTGGTAAAAGATAAAATGTGTGCACATTTTAAAGCACATATTTAATTGTTGATTTGTTTAATGTAACATGGAAATGTATGACCTTTGTTAAAGGAATGGCAAGAACACATTTTACTTTAAAACTTTTTTCAGTTTCATGTTATTACAAAAAAAAACTACACACACGCCTGTGGTGCACGGTTTTCTATATTTATCAGTGAAGTTTTGTACTACAGTTGCTTTTCTGTAGGATTGGAGCAGACAGCCTAGCCTTTACTCCCTACGTGCATTAATGAGCCTTGGACACTCCACAAGACCTGCCATTTCAAAGATGCTCTGACCCAGTCTCCTAGCCATCACAACATGGTGCTTTTTAAAGTCCTTCTAATCCTTGTGCTCACCAATTTTTACAGCTTCAAACACAACTACCAGAAATAACTTTGCATCCTGCCTAATATATCCCACACCTTGACGCTGTAACTGGATAATGTGATGTGATATTCCCTCCAGCTGTCAGCGGTTTTAATGTTCTCTCTGATCAATGTGTGTGTAAACGTATATATTTTCCCATATTACAGTATGTTTTGAGTTAGAAAGATGAAAGCACTGGAAAGCCTTCCTCAGATGTTCTCTTTAGAGGTGAAGGTTTGTTCTGATAAGTTTCCCATGCAGGTCAAATTTGGGTCCCACTTTATATTGTCTCTAATTACTGTGTAGTTACACATTAACAATGCATGTAACTACAGTGTAACTACTAAG
>JBBIGC010000104.1:31670582-31692925 GCA_037576955.1 Lepidarchus adonis | reverse complement strand
CAATGGCTACTTCCTTAGTAGTTACACTGTAGTTACATGCATTGTTAATGTGTAACTACACAGTAATTAGAGACACTGAATATAAAGTGGGACCCAAATTTGTCAAATTAAGTTTTGGTTGAAGATGTGTGCACTTTCAGACAAGTGTCAAAGGGATGTACTTAGGTTTTTTCCACACATGTCACAACATTCTGTAATTTATTTAACCACGGTTAGTTTTAGCGCCATTAGCCTCATAGCTTCCGTGCAAATCTAAAGAAATATTGGACACCAAAAATGACTTGGTGGGTAAACAACACGTAGGGTTATGAATAGAATTGTATGTTGGGTTTTTCAGCAAATTATTACATTTCTACACTTTTCTCCTTACAATTGTGGAAGTGGAACTATTACATAAAAATGTTCATTTTCTTTTGCATATTAGATGAGACAGCGAAAAGAGTTTCATAGAGTTCATTCAGGGTCTGTCTTTCTCTCCTTGACCTTTTCTGACCATTGCACCTCTTTGTGTGTGCACCAGCATATTCTACTTAGTCAGTCTGCTCAGGTATGCACGTTGCCCAGAGTGACAGAGACAGAGCGAGCTGTCACTGCTGACTAATGTGTGTAAACACACACAGGGGAGCAATGTGAATAACTCGATGTAGATCTGTGTGTGAGAGAGAGAGAGGGATGTGTGCTGGCTGTCGCTGGAGAATGACGAGAGACATTCAGAACGTGGTGCGCCGTTTCAGAGGCTCTGATGTATAAGGCCAGTTAGTTATTCATTCACACTCTTCCTGTCTCACACACTCCACTCTCCACCACACCACTGGTCTTTTTACACTCCATGTGACTTACTCTCCCTCCCTGCCTTTCCTCCCTTTCCACTTTTCCATACTGTTTCTTCTGCATTTTCTCTTTTGCAATGTTCTGTTTTTTCTTCTCCATCTTTCCTCATTTCTTTCTTACTTTCTTTTTACTTCACTCTTTCTCTGCATGCTCATTTTGTCTCTGTCTCTACCTTGCTCTCTCTTTGTTCTTTTAATTTGTCTAGTTTCTTCATCTTTACATTTTCTTCCGCACTTTTTTTTTATCATTTTGCTCCCAGTTTCTCACACCTTTTCCCTTTCTCTCCCTTTTTCTGTCACTCGCTCAGACATTTCTTACTTTATCATTCTGTCTTTTTTATTTAATTTCTCTGTTTCTCATTTCCTTTGCCTTTTTTTTCTCACCCACACTCTCATGCCATCTCTGCTTCATTGTCTTTCTTTTCCTTGTTTGCTGTCTCTTTTTTTGGCCTTTACTTTTTCATTTTCTCCTCACTTTTCTTATGCTTTCTCATTTGCTCATCCCCCTTCCCCCCAGCTGTCAGCAGCAGTGGTATAGCTCAGGGCCGGCGTGTTTTCAGGGCTGCCGTATATCTGGGCTGTATGTGTCAGCAGCGGAGCGGAGTGAGGGATGCCCTGCGTCTCTTTATCGCTTTCTCTGGGCAGGAGGAGCCCACTGTAAATCAAGGTGTCTGCCGCTAACATTAAGAGATATTAATGAATGTGTGGCTTACTGGTAATACAGAGGGTAAGAGAGAGATTGAGGGATGGCACGGCTCCATCATTCATTCTTATGATGCCTGAAGCGCAGAGAGCCATGAATATCTGTCCTGCACTCTGTAGAATGTCCAAATCTCAGTGCTCAGAAGATGCAGATCATTTCCTGGTATGTAAAGAAATCCAGTTGGTGTTTGGCAGTAGATACCTGCTCGTCCTAAGTTCCTTCTGGTATCAAGGGTATTAATGGGGTGGGGGTTGTCCTGCCCTAGCTGCAGTTAAAGCCTTGACCTTTCAGAAAAGGCTTTTCACTAGATGTTCAAACATTTCTGTGAGGATTTGATTGCGCCACAGGAAGATTAGCCACCCCAGGTGCTTCTAGCCTGGTCACCTTAGACTCATATCTGCAATGGGTGCACAATAATGTTGCAGAATTTGGGTTCTTTAGGGGCATCTGGCATATGCTGGATTGCTAGAATAGCTTTGTAAGCCATACATTCACTCAAGCATACAAAGAGAAACATTGAAATGCCATCCTCTTGTGTGAAGTGTGTTACCTTTAGGCCTGTAGTGATATTATGTTTCCCCTGAGAAGTGAAAGCCATTCATGGTAAATCAAGGAAAGAGTCCTACATCATAATTTTACCATTTTCCTCAAATTCTAGATGGATTTTTCTCTCTGCAGGGAAAACACAGCATATGCTTTTACCTTGTTCTTTCTTCTTTGATTTCTGCCTAACTCCAGGCCTTTTTATATGAACTCCCAGCACCTTACTCTCCAGAAGAAAATTTGTGCCCAGCTGAGTTTGCTATAAAGATGAGTGTGCCGACAGGGTCTTTGTTTCCCTGCTGTCATTGCCTTCTTACAGCTATTTTTTTCCTACCAATGGCAAGCAACGTACATGGAACAAACCTGTTCAAGAAGACCTTACTTGTCCTCTTGCAATCAAGTGGGTCAAAATGAGCATGCAGGCCATGCAGTAAGACCGTGTACTCAGCCACTCTCACGGCTAGTAATTACTTTCATTTGTAGGAACAATGAGTCCCATTTAAGCTTCTGCTGTCCTCTGAGTCAAATTCTCTGTCCGATCTCAGTGTTCTACTACTAATTGTTTGTACATTAGAAGTGCGTTACAAAATGTATAGTTGCTATTCTTTACTAGGACTTGACCAATATATCATCCACCACCAATGTCCGGTGGGTTTGCTGGTATTGGCAAATATGGATGTTTTTTAAACTTCTTATATAACTGGCATGTGCAAAAGTTTGGGAAAAGATTTTCATCGAGTCTTCTTGGCAAATTGATTCCTTTCCAAGCAATTCTAAAGGTTGCTTCAGCAGAATATGTCATTAATTAATAGAAACTAGCAAAACCCTGTCAAAATGCAGGAAGCTCTGCTAAGCACAGGGGTATATTTTATACATAGTGTCTTTCTGATGTTTATTTTAATGTAAATAATGTGATCAATCATATAATGTCAATAAAGCCACTTTTAACAAAATGTATTGGAATTTCCTCTATCAGACAGAAATTGTATCAGGTTATTGTATATTGGTTACTGAGTATATGAGGTTATTGCGTCATGATGTATCAATTAGGCCCCACAACACTGCTCCAACGTCCTGATCAAAGTCCAGCAAGTAGAGGTGAACTATGAGCTGTTCCTGGCTGCATCCATTTGCTTGATCTTTTTCCAGTTTGAGAGTTTCAGGCAGCACTTTGCATAGTGGGAATTTCATCATGGCTGAAGTCAGGATGATTGCAGAAGAGTGGTGGCATGTTGGTTGCACTTCTCTGCATTGCACTCTATTTCTGCCCCCCCATCCCCCATCCCCCATCCCCCTCTCCTTCTTTGGTCTTCTTACTGTGAGTGTTCTGTAATTGTCGCCTGATCTTCAGTGGCTTTGCGCATGAAGCGGCAGCAGATGCTCTTATCGCACATATGAAAGGCTTTCTATGAGTCATATAAACACTGTCTCCCGTTTCTTTTTGTTTCTTCATGTTCCAAGTAATTTTGTTTTTTTCTATCGTGGTTGCCTGCAGAGCACGCTCGCTTGAATTTCTTCCATTTTTTTTTTATATTTTGCTCTCTTTCTTTTTCTCTGCTTTCCTCTCCTCTCTCTCTTCTCTGCTTCTTTCTTTCATTCAGTCTTCTCTCTCTCTGTCCCCTCTTCTTTTTTCTGATCTTTCTCACTTGCTCATTTCTTTCCTCTTCCTATTTTTTCTCTCTCCAGTTCAGTTTTTCTTTCTCTTTCTATCTCCATCTTGCTCTCACTTTCTCATAACTCTCTCTCTCTCTCCCTTTCTCTCACTCCTCTGTCTCTCTATCACCCTCACCTTATAGTTTGAGTTTGGAGAAGAGGGCTCGCACGTTGTCAACATTATCAGTGAGTCAAATCATTATCCCGGCTTATTACCTGTGCCCTTCTCCAGCACTGGAGGAAATCATCTCCGCACAACCACTCTCTCCAGATCTCTCAGCCCAGATACACACACCCTGACATTTACTGCACACAATAAGATAAAAACGCCAGGTAATAATGTTGGAAGTGGCACTTTTCTGTGAAATGGTAAAGGTGAGGGCTGTGGCAGGGGCTCTTGGGGGGCGGGGAGGATGGTCTCTGAAAAATAGTAGGCGATGTTGTCAGGCACCAAGTTCAGAGGTGAAGTAATTAGATATAATTTCCTCTCATGGCAGACAGTGCACTCTGATTACATTGTCTCTTCTCCTTGGCTTCTCGCCTTTATTTGAAGAAGTCATTATTTCATGGCGGGTCTCTCTCTCCCTCTTTCTCTCTTTCTTTCTCTCTCTCTCCCTCTGTGTATGTATAAAGGAATGTATTGCCCTTTAATCAGCATTGCTTTGCTTTGCTTATTGAACGCTTATCTGAGCACAGAACAGACACACTCTTCATAACATTATTAATTTGCTATCATGCTTTTTCATTGGTTTTCGTAGCTCATAATGTTGCTTGATGCTGATCCATGAGGCTGATTACCGTGAAGCATTTGGTTTCCTAACAAAGGCTGTTCTGGTATATTAAATCTTGCCTCACTTTTTGTTCCCCCTTTATGAATTTAGCACAAATGTATGTTTTCCTAGAAAGGGCACCTCAAAATGGTCAATGTCATACATTTTTTGAATGTTATGGTTACCTTAATGTCAAATAATGGCATTTGTGCAGATTCATGTTTCCAAAACAATCAAAATTCATGACGTTCATTTTCAACCTTTCTTTTTCTGAATTTTTGAGCTGTTTTTGTTCCAGGGACTAGTATAATGTGGTGGTTTTCAATGGAATTCTTTTTCATATATAGCTTTTCCATAAATAGACTGTGTTTGTGACATTTTCAAACGCTGTTTACATACTACATCAAAAACTTTTTTTTAAAAAAGCAAAGAAATTCAGATTAGATGAGCCCTTCAATAAATCCTTGACCATACTTGTGGGCACATGCTCAGTCATAATGTCTGAGGTAATGGCTACTGGCTGGTGTTAAAAAAGGAAAAGTTAAGCCTCAGTCGGACGTTCGGAGTATGTGACGGGCACAGGGCTGCGTCCTTGTGTGTGTTATTGTCCCTGATGGAGCGAACTGATGTGATCTGACTGACAATCATGCCGTGTCCCCTATTATCACTTAATCCTACCTGCTAGGAGTCCTGAGTTAATACAGGCTGATAAGCAGAGCAGAGACTGATGTAGTGCTCAATCCGCAACAATGCAGGTGGACATTTCAGGTAACACAGCCCTTAGGCACAGAGGACACGATACTGAAAACTCAATCTGTTTCTGCTCAGGCCTCCATCAGTTCGAAAAGGCCAAACTCAATAATGCTCCGGAAAAGGCTTAAGGTGTGGCTGCTTTTCACGCTCTTGCTCATTTGTGATACTACATTTCCCTCATCATTTATATGTCATACGCTTCTCTGTTGAGGTTAAGTACATCTTTTATGGTGCAAAGTGACCCATATTTCTGCACGCTTGTGTCGCCACATCTAAAACAAACATTGCTTTAAGCTTTTTACAGCTGCTGAGAAGGAAAGAGAACTTGAGTCATTCGTCAAAGTGATAGGACGTCACTAAAACCGAGGCAGCATTTATGACACCCCATTTAAGCGTCATCTTAAATGTTTTAAAATGTAATGGCTGGAAAAAAAAACACCACAGGTTCCGACAGGTTTTACTGTGTTTGTTCAGTGGTGCTTCCATTTCCATTCAGAATGATATGACCAAGCAGAGGTAGATGTCTTCAATAAGTGTTCTGATGGTTTAGCTTCAGTCCAAGCAGGTGGGTATTAAGTTAGTAAAATAGGAGCTTGTATGTAACAAAAAGTTGTAAACAAAATATACAAATCAGCCTTCAACCAACTTGGCACATTCACTGGCTTTGAGGACAATCTCAATCAGAATGCACATGCAGAAATCTGGGCAGACAGAATGTCCATATTCTGACCAACCAACACTGTGTATCTCTCGTCCTTGTGCAATGTTGCTGGATTATAACATGAAGCAACATATTACTGTGTCATACTGAAGGTAACCGAGTGCTGTCTACTTCGTATTGATAACACGCAACAGACTACTGTCAATTTATCAATTATCAATTAAATCTTCCTAAAGAAGATTTATTGTTTGCATGATGATAAGGCATATTTTAAGTTCTTCTCTGCATCTGTCTTGTAATACAAAACAGCCTGATGGACACACATTTAGAAGTATTTTTGTAGTTCTTTTTCTTTTATTTATGAAGCCGTTTCATGAATTTTGAATTATTTGATAATCTCCACGTTTGATTTTCAGTTAATTAAGTCTATATAATAGTTACTCTTAGGACTTTGCCCCTGGAATCCAAAGGTTGTAGGTTCAAGTCCCAACCCGGGCACCCAGGAGTTAACTGAAGGTACTACCCCCACTTTGCTGCTGCCCAGGTGCTATTGATTGCTGCCCGCTGCTGCACGTATGATGGGTTCAATGCAGAAGTCACGTTTTGTTGTGGTGGTGGTGTGTTCACAATGACAAATAGTCACTTTTACTTCCACATCTATGTATAATGCCAAAAAGGTTGTTTGACTTGTAACAATAGTAGAACCATGGTTTATAACATGTCCATAATAAATTAAATTAAAACATTAATTTAGTATGTGAACCTTTTGGAATTTCATAGTTTTCTGAATCAATTTGTCATCAAATGTAAACTGATCTTCATTGTCATCAAGCGTATTGACAAATATAATGTGCCTTAAATAATAATGACAAATCTTTCTATCAAAATGACCCCAATAGCACAACAAATACAACAAAAATATTTTGTGGACTGATGAAACTAAGATTAGACTATTTAGGAAGAACACCCAGCATTAAATCTGGCATAAAAAGGGCACTGCATATCATCCTGAAAACATCTTCCCAACCATAAAGTACCATAAACCATGCACATACTTTCCCACTAGAAATATAAGTTGTTTATGGTTGTTTTCAATAAAAAAACTTTAAAAGATCTGCTATTTTGTGTTATTTCTGTCAAGACCTTTGATTTTGATGAAGTTCAGTTCACATTTTATGACAAATTAATGCAGAAAACCATTAAATATCTTGACACTATATATAACTATAAATAATAACTAATAAAGCAGTCATACACAAAGATTTGAGCACCCCTGGTAGCATTAAAATTTGTTAAAGTGAAATTGAGTACATGACCAACACACATCTGCACATTCTAACATACAAACACTTTATTTGCTGATTTGAAAATATTGGGGAAAAGTAAAATAGACAAATCAATGCAAATTTCTCCAAGGGTGATCAAAGTTTTGCATATGGCCGTATACTAGATGATGACAGTCCTTTTCAAAACTATTTCTTTAAAGTATAGAAATCCGTCCTGCTGTCATAAATGTTGTATTATTAATTTCCTCAGTGGACAAGATTACGTTTGCTTATTTACAGCGTCCAGTTCATAATGAGTGAGTGAGATTCTAAAGAGTTCACAGAGATTAAAGGGACTTAATTTATATAATCTTCAACCTCCTTTCAGTCCTTCCAGCTCTGTTATACATGTGCACTTATTTATTTATTTCCTTTTACAGTTAACAGTACCACAACAATGCTGAAATGCTTTTAGGGCACCTCATTTAAAAGAGAGAGATAGCGAGAGAGAGAGAAAGAGAGATGGAGGAAGGTAGAGAGAGAGAGAAATCATGTTCACGTACTGTACAGCACATTTTACATATGGGCACACGAGATTGAATCATCAACCTTTGTACACTGTTCCGTGACTCAACACTCATGTACACTGCTAAAACACTGCAGATGATATTGTACACAGCAGCTGTGATAAAATGGCAATAATGTAATAAATTTGTAATACAAGAAATCAGGAGGCAGCATAAACAGATGCTGGTATTATACAAGAAGGTGGCAGTCAGAATCGACTAACATTTTTCTCTCAAAAAAACTGCAACTGATGCTGAACATTCTTCAATTAAAGAAAATGTTACTTGAGCAACGCCAAACGAATCAAGTCCATAATGAAAGGAGAACTGGCCTTTCCATGCTATATGCTCACTAATGCACTCTGTCGTGGAATCTACTGTGAGGTCAGACAAGCTTTACAGGACGCTAGCAAAAATACTACTCAGCTAATGAATTTTGGTTGGATTTTAGAGCTGCTGTGTTGTAGAAAGGTGACTGATTGGAAAACAACTATTTGCCACCATGCTAAATTTAGCTAGTAGACATGTCAAAAAATAAACATAAAAACAAACACAATTATACAAACACTGTGGCCATTAATTCACATGCCCAATAAATATCAATTGAAAGAAATAAGGCATTTTAAATTATTCTTATTTACGTCAAATGTAAGTCGGTTGCACTAGGTTGAATGAGATTTTTGCCAGTGTTCTGTTCAGCTTGTCCAACCTAGCAACAGTTGCTAAGAATCTGCATGGATAAGTTATATCTGGTTCACAAAGTTTTATTGTCTCTCTGTCTGTCTGTCTGTCTGTCTGTCTGTCTTGCACTGTTTCTTCCACACCTTGTGTCCTATGGCTCAGTATGTATCAGCCATGCTAGAGCGAGACAGAAGAGACAATGCCTGCTCATCTTAAAAGTAGCAATGACCAGGAGTAGCTTGATGCTTCTGAGAGATGCAGGACTTCAACTTCAACTAAGCACAAGAGTTTCTCTGATTTCATTGATCGAGGAAATAACTTAAATCATTTTGGAGTCTGTTTGCTGTAGCCAAAAAGTGTAGAGTCAAATTCTTTTTAGTGATCCTCATTTATTTCCTCTGCATCTATTTTCCAGCAGCCCTTCTGGACAAAGTTTTTGTCCTGGTGGCAGAAAAAAGAAGTACTTTCCAACACAAGTTTACCATAAGATTTCCATGAAGTTAGTTCACGTCAACAACTCTGTCTCCAGTTTTTTTCCATCAGCACGGATCATCTTTTAGCCAGAAAGAAAAAGTAGCTGTAGCACATGTAGACGTCACATCTGGTACACTTGCAGTAGAAGATCAAATACGACAGAGTGGTGAGTATGATACAGAAGCAGTCCGACTTGGGGCTGGGCTACAAAAGCAGGGCCTTGTGGGGCAGCAGCTGGAGAGCGGAGAGCAGAGCCAGCAGCAGCACATGGATGGTAACAGAGTGGACAGGCTGAGCAGAGCTTCCTGCTATAGCGTTAAAGCTGCTGGGATCAGCCAGAGGAGGGTCCTGTGAAAGACAGTAAGATAAGAGCTCCTAGGTTTCAGACCCTGTTTAACTGCATTGATCTGATTTAGTAGGTTTTTCTTTCTTTTTCTTTTTTTCTGGGCAGCTTTTGTGCTGTCAAAAGTTTGGGGACACCATGTGTTTTATTTGACATTTGTATTTTCTTTTGTAGTTTCAAAAACAAATCCTCTGGACCAGAATAGGTTGTAATTTGTGAAGTTCATATAACTTTACATATAACATTTCATTCTACATCCTATTTTTAGAGCATTTGCCATTAATGTTCATGCAATGAAAATGGGAGTCAACACTTTTTCACAGTGGATGCAAAATTCAGTTTCAGTATGCTTTTTCAGCCAACAAATTTTAATGTAATTAAATAAAAATGTGATTTTTAAATATAAAACGCTAACTCAATTTTAATTAGAAATAAAATAACTAATAATACAATCTGATCTGCCGATTCCCAGTCAGCCAGAAGAAAAGGCCATTCAGGGGCCTACATGTGCCTGATGTGCGTTCTTAAAATGTCCGGTAGCTCAGTGGATGTTACTGCTGCTGAGTTACAGTATGTGTATGTTATTCTAAATATGAAATGTTAAAAAATGTTTAAACAAGACTTACCAAACACAGAACATCTACTGTAATATTCGCCTTTCGTTTCTGAGCCTGCAAGGGAATAGAGACCAAAAGAAACTGAACAAAATTTTCATTAACACAAAGAACCGTTGTGTCTGAGCGATGGAGGTGGTTGTTCTGTTTGTTACAGCTGCTGGAGTTCCCAATCTTTCCCTGTGAAATGGTTTGGCCTCCTCTGGCTCAGGCCAACAGGGTAATAGTCTGCTCTTACCAGTGGTCAGAGCAGCACTCCTCTAAAAAGTGTAATGTTACCATAATGAGCGCTGTAGGCTGCACTGACTGCAGTAAACTCTCGCTGGGCCTATTGCTCACAAATCGATCTGCTGCTGTGTGTGGCTGTGTCCCGGTAGCGGTGACTGCATTAGTGTGTGTGATGGACCAATACATTAAAATACCCGGTTTTATGAAACTTTGCTGTGCTGTTCGCTTTTCGTACACACATACGGAGGAAGATGGGATTTGGTGGCATGATAAAGTGATTCCATAGAGAGTTTAGAACATAATAAACTTGCTGCACAATAGAGAGAATGGAACTAATTCTGGGGGAATAGGATTGTGGGAAAGAATGATTAATGGCCTTCCCGGAGGTCTACCCTGCTGAAGAAACTGCGCCCTCTAATAAATCATATTATCACTATTAAAACAATATGATGAATAGTTGCACTAAAGGTATGGGAGTATATCTAAGGCAGTCAGATTCAGCTGTAACAGTCTGTTTCAAGAAAGAAAATGCATGAGTACAGGTTTTTCCAGAACCTTTAAAATATGAGTAAACCCTAATGGGAATTATGCAAAGTTGTCAATATCTGTAGTGTACATATCTGTCAATGCCATTACTAATTAGGACTGCATCTGAATGGGGGTGGGGTGGTGAAGGGGGATAGAAGGTTGCAAAATGATTTTCATGCAAATTTTAATTTGAACAAAAATCATTTTCATATCATTCCAAATTTTACAAAATTCAACAAACTTTAACACAGTTCCTTGCTATACTTTTCTCAGTACTTTTTTCATTGGGCAGTGTAAAAATAAACCTTGCTGTGATGAGGCAGTATGTTAGCCTTGGCGAGATTCAAAGTGAGTTATTTATATGCTTCAAAACAGATACACGGACACTGACAGAGATGCGCACAGCTTAGTCATCAACAGACAATTAAGATGAATTTTTTTTTTTTGTTTCAATGTACAAGCCCATTTTTCAGTGTGAGTGAATTTCATGAAATTACTAATAGTAACTAATTGTTAGTAGTGCACTTATCTTTATATAATTTGCATTCTTTATCATTTTTATTCTTTACTCTTTTGAGCTTTGGTTCCTCCCAAGGTTTCTTCTTCAGTTCAGGGAGTTTTTCCTTGCCTCAGTCACCTTGGCTTGCTCGGACAACTAGGGGCTCGGACCCGGACCTTGTAAAGCTGCTTTGTTACAACGTCTGGTGTAAAAAGCGCTATATAAATAAAACTGAATTTAATTGAATCAAATTTTATAATTATTGTAATTTATTGTACATTGTTGTTTGCATTTTGTAGCTATGCTAATTGTCTAGTCTGCAAAGGAGGCATTCAAGCAAGAATTTCGTAAACTGTATTATTTAAACATAACAATAAAATCTTGAATCCTGGAAATGATTTACCAACTTTCAAATTCAGTGTGAGGTTACTATTTGACCATGCAATATAGAGGGGCAAAAAAGTATTAGACAGCCACTGATTCTGCAAGTTGTCTCACTTAAAAAGATGAGAGGTCTGTAATGTTCATCATAGGTACAGTTCAACTGCGAGAGACAGAATGAAAAAAAAAAGCAGGAAATCACATTGTATGATTTTTAAACCATTTATTTGTATAATTGTGCAGAAAATAAGTATTTAGCACCTACAAACAAGCAAGTATTCTGGACCCTCACAGACCTGCTACTACTTCTTTAAAAAGCTCTTCTCTCATCCACTTGAAACCTGTTGTAATAGCACCTGTTTGAACTCGTTATCTGTATAAAAGACACCTGTCCACACCTTCAAACAGTCAGACTCCAACCTCCACCATGGCCAAGACCAGAAAGCTGTCTAACAACACCAGTGACAAGATTGTACATATGCACAAAACTGGGATGAGCAAATCTACAATAGGCAACTTGTTCAACTGTTGGAGCAATTATAGAAAATGGAATAAATACAAGATCACTGACAATCTCCCTCGACCTGGGACTCAATGCAAGATCTCACTTCATGAGGTACAAATGATCTTGAGAACGGTGAGGAAACAGCCCAGAACTACACGGGGGAACTGGTCAATGACCTGAAGACAGCTGGAACCACACTAACAAAGGTTACTATTAGTAACACATTACTTCATCATGGATAAAAATTCTAAAACCATTATGAACATTACAGACCTCTCATCTTTTTAAGTGGGACAACTTTCAGAATTTGTGGGTGCCAAATATTTTTTTATATCAAATCAAATATCAAATATTTATATCAAAGTGTTGCAGCTTTGCAGGTAAAATTGTTTGTATGGGCCCTGGGGTTGTTCTGACTGAGCCCTCCCAGCTCTCCTCCAGTGGAAACTGTTAAACTGTACACAAAATCACATGTGCATAAATTTGTGCTCTGCTGTACTCCATCACTTAAATATGCAGTTAAATGAGTAAAGAGAGGTAATGTAGCTCAGCGTCACCTAAACATTATTTTCAGCTGATGTACAAGAAATATATCAAATAAAAATAGTCAAATCTAAGCCTCAGTTGAATGTCAATATTTAAAAAAAAACATCTAATAGTGATATGATTGCAGTATCATTGTATTTTTCTACTTTTTAGTCTTTGGAAGTTTTAAAATCTTGATATACCAGTGGGTCACTAAAAAAAACTCCAGAGTGTTCCGTGAGTCTGGGTGTATGTTTCTCAGCACTGTCTGAAGCTGCCTGCTGGGCTTGGCAGAGTGAGATGAGCCAGATGAGGGGGGAAGATATGCTGGTCTCAGATAGTCTCAGTGCTGCTGGTGTGAAGGGAGAAATGTTATGGGTGGGTAGCTCCTGCTTAAGGGTTTTCCTTATGTTAATATGACAGCCAATTAGCCATGACATGGCAGTTCTGGCAGTTTGATGTATCTCATTTCTACCTATAGGGGATCTGGGTATGTGTGTGTGACTGAGTATGTGTGTGTTATCATTATGACAGCCCACACCCATCAATCAAAAGTGAGCCAATGTCTCACTAGCTGAGTGAAAAGCATCATATGCAGAGCTTCATCTGTCAACAAGCTGCCGGCTGTTTGCAAAGTCAACACAGGTCTTGCGCCGGTTATGAAGGGCCACCAGTGCTGTGTGTGTGACCAGCGCTGTTTGCTGTGTGTGGCATCTCCTGACTGGCACAACTCATTCAGTATATTCAATTCTTTGTCTTGGCCTGACACACTCAAACACACACAGTAAAGAGGCCATGCTATGAACTGTGCCAGCAGTCAATGTCACTCGCTCAGCTTGTCCTAACTGACAGCTGTTACTAATTGTGTGTCACGACTTGCAAGAAGAAGGTGGGCTGTATGAAAAAGACCTGTGTGAATCTTATAAAATGTTACTTTAAAACAAATAAACTTTAAATATACAGGAATCTTAAGCAATTTCCTTAGGGACAATAAAGTTTTTCTGATTCTGATTCTGATTCTGAACATCTCCAAAAATTAGAATATCATGAAAAAGTTCAATATTTCTTCACATTCATTTCAGAAAGTGAAATGTATATACTAGTATATAGATTGATTACACATAGAGTGAAATATGATAAGCCCTTGTTTTTTTGGAATATCAATGATTATAATACAACCCAACATTCACTGCTAAATCTAAAGTAAGAAAATGTAAAATAGACTGTTTAAAACTAAAAATAAACTGTTAGAAATTGAAAACAAATAGAATTATTATGTACGTTCAAGTGCAGGATTATATTGAAGAGTAGGAACACAACAGCAGATGGTTAACCAGCAGGTAGAATAAACATGTGATTCTCCGTCTGGAACAGTTTAAAGACTGTGGTGGTGTGTCCTGATAACAGAGTTAACAGTTGACAGATAAAAGCTGTGGTGAACTGAGTGTCCTTATTCAGGAGGTTAGAAACTCTTCCTGTGTCTCTTGGTTTTGGCCATAAGATTCCTGATGTGTTTTCCTGATTATAGTTTTGAACAGACTGTTCAACAGTTACTGGGGTAAGTTGTGTTTCTGATGATCTGATGATCTCCTAGTGTAGATGTCCTGCAGAGCTGATCTGGTGCAACGTTCTATCTTTCACAGTCCTGGATACAGCTGTTCCCAAACCAGAAGGTGATGTTCTGTGTCTGGACACTTTCCACAGCAGCAGAGTTAAAAAGTCCTTAGGATTGTTTTAAATACTCCAAATCTTCACGACTGTCTCATAAGGCAAGGCAGTGGTAGAGATGCTGCCTCCATTTTGCACTAGGCTTCTATATGCTCAGTCCATGTCAGAACCTCATAGAGGGGAGCACTCAGGTATTTAAAGCTGCTCACTCTCTCCACTGCAGTCCTGTTGATGTTTAAGGGGAGTAGGATTGCTGCTGACTCCTGCCTAAGGCTAACACCAACTCTCTGGATTTATTGATGCTCAGTTGACACCAGACGTTAGGTTCTCCACTTCCTCCTTGTAGGTAGACCCATCATTGTTGGAGATCAAGCCCAACATCACCATGTCATCAGCAAATTTGAAGTTGGAGCTGTGTGTGGCCATGCAGTCATGTGTGTAGAGAGAGTAGAGGACTGAGGACACATCCTTGGGGAACACCTGTATTTAGTATGATAGTGGTCTGCGTTTGAGGAAACCTAAGCAGACAGGTGGTTGTTTAGTTTCAGGTCCATCAGCTTGGTGAACAGCCTGTGTAGGACTACTGCACTAAAAGCTTAACTGTGGTCAATGGGCAGCAATTGCACATAGCTCCCATGTTTCTTGTCAACATGGCTGAGGGTGAAGTAAAGGACGAGCTTCTGTTGATCTGTTAGGGTGGTAGGAGTGGGAGTGGATCCATGAAGCTGAGGATGGAGGATTAAATGATGCCTTTCATGAGTCTCTCAAATACCTTCATGACGTCCAGTAGCCATTCGGATAAAAGGGCTTGTTGTTTTTATGTACTGGGACAATGGTGGATCTTTTAAAGCAGACAAGGACCACAGCCAACAGACTCATTGAAGATGGAAGAGATGACTTTAGCCAGCTGGTCAGTGTAGCATCACAGCAGATGCCATCTGGCCCTGGTGCTTTCCTGGTGTTGACAAGCTGCAGCACTCTGCAGTGGTGGTGATGTTACTACAGTCCAGATCAGGCTAAAGCTATCAGTAATCACATAGCTATCAATGTAAGTTTCAAAGCGTGTGTTTGTTTTGTTTGTTTGTGAACGCAGAATCAACATTCACAGTCAGGGTGTATGTAAAGTGAACATCACTATGGGGGGTCCTCGACTTACCTCAGGGTTCGGTTCCTCTGAGTGAAGTAACTCAAATTTTGACTCTAAATCGGAACGGAAAGGTTTTATTGAGCAGCACTGTGTTTTATTAACACCCGAGAACATGTATAATATACTGTATTAATTACAGTAAAGAATTTAGGAAACAGATAAAAATGCTCCTTTTAATGCTTCAACATATACCACAGCAATAAACGCACTGGAGAGGAGACTTGTGGCAAGAACAACCACACTGACTGTGACTTAGCACAGTGCACTATTAACCCCCCCATCTCACCCACCAATCCACATGAATCTTATTCAATACTAACGTTGAATAAAACAGCACACAGGGAATTAGCAGAGCAGAGTTGCCTCTGTGCCACACACACACACACACGCACGCACGCACGCACGCACGCACGCACGCACGCACGCACGCACGCACGCACGCACGCACACACACACACACACACACACACACACATGCACACACATGCACACACGCACTGCACTACCTGTGGGTGATCTTAAACAGTCTGTAATTCTAAGATGATTTAGAGAATAGAACTAGAAACATTCTATGAAGAATAACAAAGACTATAAGCTGGTTACAAGAAATTTAAAAAAATTAGGCATAAATATTTACATAAACATACATTTTTTAGTTGTTTCATGCAGATGTGGTGTTAACTTATAAAATCAAGATATGTGTGTCTTTCACACAAAAAAGCTTTCCATATCACACTGATTTCTGCTTATTTCTGTGAAATCAAAAACAAAATAACAAAAGTTATCCCTTGTGTTTCTAGTAGTTGCTTTTAGGCTTACGCTCTATTTTCAAATTTTTCTTTCAGTTTTCTTTCTGTACATCTGCCTGTCTGTGTATGGACCACTGACTTTGAATATTGGAAGCACCATTTAAAAGCTGCTCAGCAAATGGATCCTACCCACATGTATGACAGCAGCAATGGGTTAAAAAATGTGATGACTGACATGTTTCTCCTACCTGCAGGTTTCTGCAGAAGCTGTAGAGCTGGTCAGGGCTGCGGTCTAGGTCATTTGTGTGTGTCTGGTCGTCCACTGCGTTTGATGTCCTTTCCTGTCCTCTCTGAGGGATGTTGGGGTAGGGGGCATGGGGTGGGATTGGTGGCTGGGGCTGCCATACTCCAACATCTGTACCATTACCAAATGCCTGAATAGCATTACCTACACAAGGGACACACAGAGCCACAGGTGCAGATTAACACTCTGCACACGCACTGCTACTGTGCTGACAGAGGAATTACATTCGTCTCTGTTTGTTTTGTGTGGAGCTAATATTAATAGGTTTGGTCCACTCCATTCAGTCCCAGAGCTGATAAGCTGATAAAGATCCTCTTGCTGCACAGAGTCTCCACACAGGAGTATTACTATTCTAACATACATGCCTCAGGAGGGTCTATACAATATTTGGATGATAAAATGGAAGATCATTACAATAGCAATGCCACTTTTAAAAATACTTCATTCTTTAAATCACCTTGATAGGACATCTTTCTCTCTTCCTCTCTATTATTAATGTGTTTAAAAAGACACAGGAGACACTGCAAATGTATCCAGACATCATTTTGTTGAAAAACCAGAGAGAAAAGTTAGAAAAATAGTGCTATATATAACATATATTTCAACTGAAAGCCCAAAACCTATTTTTTTTCTGTTTCCAGTGAGATTCAGGTTAAGGGGTAGTCTTTGAAAATTCTTATATGATCACTTACCAGGGGACTTAAAATACACAAATTACTATTACTACTACTACTACTACTACTACTACTACTACTACTACTACTACTACTACTAATAATAATAATAATAAAATAATAATAATAATAATAATAATAATACTTATTATTATCGTTATTGTTATTATTATTATTATAAATAATAATAATAATAATAATAATAATAATAAAATAACAATAATAATAATAATAATAATAATAATACTTATTATTATCGTTATTGTTATTATTATTATTATAAATAATAACAATAATAATAATAATAATAATAATAATAATAATAATAATTGTTGTTGTTGTTGTTGTTGTTGTTGTTATTATTGTTGTTATTATTATATTACTATATGTACATACAATGGTGCAATTTCCTAAATCTGACCTAAATCAGTCATTTATTTACTGAAAACCATCTGTGAGTGGCAAAAGTGGCTGCCTTGTTTTATTACTGATGTGAACATTCATTATGGAACAAATAAAGGAGATTTCTGAGGACCTGATCATTCTTATCAGGCTGGAAGTGGTTACAAAACCATCTTTGGAGAGTTTGGATTCCACCAATCCACAGTTAGACTCGTTGTATAAAAAGGCAGCTAATTCAAGACCACTGTTAATCTCTCCAGTAAATATCACACATAATGTTCATAAGTCCACCATCAGGACAACACCAGACTAACGGTATACAGTGTAGAACTGCAAGGAGAAAGGTGATGCTCTCTAAATAGAAGACTGCTATCCACGACGGTACTGAAAGATTTTTGAAATAGTGGTATAGTGCTAATATTGTACCACTTTCCTCAAAGAATAAATGCCTAAGCATAACATTTTATTGTAATGAATTTATTTGGGTTCTGTTTATCTACTTTTAGGCTCTGTGTAAAAAGCTAATTAATTTGAGGACATATTTATGTAGAAATATAGAAAAATCTGAAGTGAACACATATTTTCAAGCACCACTGTTCATCCGATACTGCACCTCAAAAGTATGTGCTTGTGTGACTATGTGTGAAATGTGCCACTGACGCGCAGTAGCACTGTCAAAACTCAGGGTGTGTAATTTCACTGGTGACGTTGAATGATGTGACTCATAAGCTTTTTGGTTCTACAATGTCAGTGTAATGTCTGCCTCTCAGCACAATTGATCTGTCTCTGCACATTTTTCCCTGGGCACAGCATCACACTAACCTTATAAGTAAAGTTAATGGTATCGTTTCAGGTATATTATGAGGCTTTAAAACTAAATTATGTGATGTGGATTAGGCACATCAACTCATTCTATATAGTGTGTTTTTCACTCTTTCTTCAAATTCATTCTTGAAGAGAAGGCATGCACAAGGTCCAGGAGCCTGACCATAAAGATGATTTTGATGTTGTACACAGCGAATGCTGGAAACTCTGCAAATAGGCTAAACCTCTGAAGCATTTAATCTTATCATGCTAATCTAAAACTGATGGATGATGATCCCCATGTTGAATAACATGACGTGTGGGAATCTGTGTCAAAAATACACATAATTGTTTCCTACATTACTAGTTTTCAACCTCTTATATTAAAAAGGTTTTCATTTCTTGCCTTTATGACTCATGAAAATTACGTTCGGCTGTTTGGGGTGGCCTGTCTTGTACCTCTTTCAGAAAGCACCCCACGTTAAAACATCCTTTATTAACTTCACTGTGCATTGATGAGGCTAATCTACTGTGTGCAGAATAAGAGAATAGCGGCCAATGTTTTGTTTTTTTGTAACATCACTAAAAGAAAATTAAAAACAAGCAGCTTTGTTGCAATATATACAATAATAGGTTCTTTAAGAGAATAACTACTCCAACACTGACTACCGTATATCTTCTAATAATAGACTGTCTCTTATTTACGCCCGTTTCCAATAAATGACGGTGTGAAGAGATGTCGCGACAAATACACGCTGGTCTCCAGTAGTAGCCAGGTATATGAGTGTCTCATGCATAATTACTCATTTCTGATGCGATACCTGAGGGTCATTGACGGATATTATATATCCATTATGAGAGAGAGAGAGAGAGAGAGAGAGAGAGAGAGAGAGAGAGAGAGAGAGAGAGAGCACATGTGTGTGATCTATATGCTGCGCGAACTACACCTCTCCACAGTGCGCCCTCTCTACAGATCAAACACTTGTGCAGAATGTGAGTGACATGATTTTCCTGTCACATGGTAGTTGTGCTGCGCTGACTCAGAGATCAGCTGTGATTGGGTAAGAGCCGCTGAACTCGCGCCTGTGAGGAGAATAATAGCCCATTTCCAACAAATGCCTGTCTCTATTAAATGCCAGGCCGTCTGAACATTATTTTTAATAAACGCCCAGGCTACTATTGTAATAATCTGAAGATTGTTCAGTAACATCAGGCAGTTATCAGTGAAGCAATATTCCTGTGCCGTTATGTGCTATGCTATAACTAGTCTGTGTGCAGTACTAACTCCTTTTCTAACTAAGCTATGATATGTTAAGTGTGTCTGTGGTGGGACTACTCCCTGTTGTTTTTTTGGTGGGCTTGAATTTGGTGCATTTTTCTTAAACACGCATTGTCCGTCTCATCTTTTCCTGTCCATCACCCTGCACATCTGCTCCATCTACCTGACAAAATAATACCTGTTTTCCACTTTTGCCCACTTTTTCTCTGACACCTGAGTAATACTTTATTGCCTTTTTATGTCAAAGCCTCCCCGACTCACCCCACTTAAGTGTGATTTCTCTGTCTCGCTGCTGTCTGAGCATCCCTCACAAGTGCAGAGTGTTTACACAATGCTCAGGCTTTAGATGTACAGTTGTGGATAATGAATAATCACCAGGATGCAATAAAGCAGAGCTCTACCCTGCACTTCACATTGTAGTCCTGTCAGTCAGCACACTGTGAGATACAACTGCCAGACCCTGAGTGAGCCGTCAATCAAACAGGAGTGGACATGCTGATGTGCAGAATGAACAAAGGGCAGGGGGACTCACGGAGGCAGCGGTTGTTAGTGAAGAATTCAGAGAACTTGTCACACTCTGGTTTGCCATTGCCACTGCTGTTGCAGTCACACCAGGGAGACACACTGATGCTGGGGGAGCGAAGGTAGTTCGGGGTCATCACGGTACCTGTGTCACAAACGCAAACAGCAAACATCACAGTCCACCCAAATAAAACTAGAAATCAAGAAATTAAAGAAATACTCCAACATTTAGTAGCCTAATCTCTGTTCACATCTGTCCATTAATTCTCAGAAAGAAAGCTCAACACATTTCCCTGCACTTACAAAGAACAAAAAACTACTCAGAACTCATTTATGATGGATGCCATTGGGCAGTTGTTGAACTCGGTGAGTAAATAAGGGGAATTTATTTTAGAAATATTTATATATATACTATATATACACAGGTACATCGAAAAATATCATGAAGAATTTTAATTGCTAAAGAAGCTGGTTTTTCACAGTGCTGTATCCAAGCATATTCAAAGAAAGTTGAGTAGAAGGAAAAAGTGTGGAAGGAAAAGGTGCACCAGCAACAGGGACAACCGCAGCCTTGAGAGAATTGCCAAGCAAAATCCATTCAAGAATTTGGGGGAACTTCACAAGGAGTGGACTGAGGCTGGAGTCAGCGCATCACGAGCCACTACACACAGATGAATCCTAGACATGAGCTACAAATGTCGCACTCCTTGTGTCAAGCCGCTCCTGAACCAGAGACAATGCCAGAAGAGTCTTACCTTGACTAAGGAGAAAAAGCACTGGGCTGTTGCTCAGTGTCCAAAGTTATGTTTTCAGATGAATGTAAATTTTGCATATCATTTGGAAATCAAGGTTCCAGAGTCTGGAGGAACAGTGGAGAGGCAAAGAATCTATGTTGTTTGAAGTCCAGTGTGAAGTTTCCACAGTCAGTGATGATTTGGGGCCATGTCATCTGCTGGTGTTGGTCCAGTGTTTTTTCTGAAGTCCACAATCAACGCAGCACCTAACAGGAAATCTTGGAGCAGCTTCTGCTGACAAGCTTTATGGAGATGCTGATTTCATTTTCATTACTCACCTGACTTGCCCAACCACTGAAGTGTTGAAAGCATAGGAATGAACATACTTTTCAGAAGCCTTTTTTATTGATCTTATGTAATATTCAAATGTTTTTATTATCTATAAGCCATAATCATTAAAAGATGACATTTCACTCTGTGTAATAAATCTATATAATGTATGAATTTCACTTTCTGAACGGAATGTCAAAAAACTTTTTCATGATGTTCTAATTTTTTAGATGTACCTGTATATACAATCTTATGCAAAATTTGGGAACCCCTTGATAAATGTTGGTGTTTTAGTAATTGAAAAGATGTTAAAGTCTCTCTAGAACATGGGAAAAAATTTCAGACCTTAATCAGCTCATTAGATTTGATGCATGGCAACAGCTGTCATTAGTAAATGTCATCTGTTGCCAAATTCAAAGCTTTACAAATACTCTGACTCATCAAACCTTGTGAACCTACTTGTAAACACTCAACAACCATGCTGTTCATCAAGTTATTGACAATGCCCACAATGCAGGAGAAGGGTACAAGAAGATAGTAAAGCGTTGTCAGCTTGCAGTTTCCACAGTGAGAAATGTAATTAAGAGCTTCAGGGGAACTGTGGAGGTCAAGATGAGATCTGGAAGACCAAATTAGATAGAACTGTTTGTATGCTGGTCAGAAAGACAAATCAAAATCCCCATTTGACTGAGAAAAAAACCTGCAGGAAGATTTAGCAGACTCAGGAGTGGTGGTGCACCATTCCACAAGACCTTCATGGAGAGTCAGCAGAAGAAAACCTTATTTGTGTCTCCAACATAAAATCCAATGTCAGAAGTATGCAACAGAACATTTACAGAAGCCTGATGCGTTTTGGAAACAAGTGCTGTGGACTGATGAAGTAAATAAAGTAAAATAGTAAAATAAAACTCTTTGTCCACAATCAGCAAAGGCATGTTTGGAGCAGCATTTAATGAAAAGAACATCTCAAGAGATGCAAGCTGAAGGTTTTTTTGAATGGCCATCACAGTCCCCTAATTTAAACATCATTGAAAATATGTGTATAGATCTTAAAAGAGCTGTTCATGCAAGACGACCAAAGAATATTACAGAACTAGAAGCTTTTTTTAATCATGCATCGATGTTTGCTGAAAATATGTGTGTGTGTGTGTGTGTGTGTGTGTGTGTGTGTGTGTGTGTGTGTGTGTGTGTGTGTGTGTGTGTGTGTG
>JBBIGC010000104.1:31624658-31651173 GCA_037576955.1 Lepidarchus adonis | reverse complement strand
GGGTGATGGCTCTGGGCTGGGGAGGGTGAGGGAGGAGGGTGGAGGGGTGATTTGTGTGATGGGGGTCATTGTCTCTGATAGTAATGTTGTAGCACTTATCATCTGCACTGTTGTAGCACCTGCACTGTTTTCTATGACTAAGAAGAATGTGTTGAACTCTGTGTAACTCGCACATCAGTGTTGTCATGTCTGAATTTATGCTTGATTGTTCCTGTACCTGGATACTTCAATATTTTCCAGATATGCGATATGTAGTGATACGTATTCTTCCACCATCTGTTAAGATGAAAATGAATACAAATGATTTTTATTCAGTGTTTCTCACACTGTGGCAAAATAAGTTCATTTAAACAGGACTAATGATGCTCTCTGAAATAAAACATAAGTACTGACGATATCACGATCTGCCAAGAAAATCATATTGTTCCCACAATTTATCATGATAATGATAAATATCATCATATTGCCCAACTCTTGTCATAGGATTCCATTGATGCAAGTGGGACGTGAAGGCTAGCCCCTGTTGTTAGTTCAGGAATGGTTTGAGGAACATGACAACCAGGTAAAGGTGTTGACTTGGCCTTTGTGTTACCCAGAGATCTGTGGATCTGTGGATATGCTAAAAAAAACATATTCCAACCATGGAAGCCCCACTTTACACTATATAACAATGCCAGACATCGCACCACACCTTCAGATGTCTTGAGGAATCAGACCTGTTTTGTTGGCACCAGCGGGATTTTAAAGGTGGTTTTAAATTTGTGCCTGGCTGGTGTATAACATTTTTTTTGTTTGGCATGGAAATAATCTTAGAAACAATATACAGTACAGTCAAACCTCGTTAGTTTGCCCCTATTTGTTCGGGTTCTAAATTTGGCGAGGGGCGAAGTTGGCGATATAACGAGGGGCACGCTAATGGGTTTTGACTGCAATTGACATTTGAGCATTTGAGCATTATTAATAAATAAATATTTAATTATTCAGTCCATACGTTTCACTGGTAATGAATACAATGTGAACATTTGTCACTGTGAACACATACATTCACCTCTGCATTTTACCATCACACTTGCACACATGGAGCAGCAGGCAGCTATCAACAGCGCACAGGGAGCAGTGCAGTGGAGAAGGTCCCATCCTCAAGAGTACCTCATTGGAAGCTGGGCTGGGACTTGCACCTACAACCTTCAGACATGAAGGGCAATGTTCGAACCACTAGGCCACTACTGCACAGCCCTGTGTCAAATATAATATTCCACTTTCAATTCCCTTTGTCGCTGTTCGATCTGTGTCTGCAATGGGTGTTTTGAGTCTTGCTATGATTGCTTCTCCTTATGTTAACAAGTTCAAATTCATCTACAATCAATTTTCCATGTGTTTCATACAGCATACAAAAAGCATGACACATTTATGGCTTAATATGACCATTACTTACTGGTTTGAAATGTGATAAATTAGGCAAATGAGATTTCATTGAACACACAGTGGCTCATTGAAAAGTCAATAAGTGATCAATACTCAAAGTCAATTCAGGAAGTGAATGTCTTCCTGATGGAAATGCCATCTAGGAAATGAGATGTGTTATGCTGTGCATCAAAAATGTTGCAGAAGATACCAGTAGATGATGGGACAAAGAGTATTATAAACATAAGTAAATTATATTTGCTCCTCTTAAAAGCTGCTTTGCATTCCAACCATCAGGACTTTCATTAAAAAATGACTTGTTGAAGACAGGGAACCCAGCATTTCAGCATGCAACAACTAGTTTGATTCTTACAGGGTTACAAAAGCTGTGTGTTTAATGTATGCTGATCATGTATGTTTTAACATGAGTTATCATCATCATCATTCACTCATAAGCACAGTATGATCTCATTTTAAATGGTATACTTACAAGTCTGCATGTTGGGCCTTTTCAAAAACTGTTCATTACTGTGCACTGTGCAATGTGCTGCAGATAACGATGCACATATGGCAAGTAATTACCATCCCATAATACACAGACAATGGAAACACATGTAAAAGTGGGGTTAATACTTAAATTGATCCATTCTGCTTTAAATACAGTTGATTTTCAGTTAGCGACATTGTTTTCTTTTGAGAAACAATCCCAGCACTCAACAGAAAACAGCAGTGTCATCATGTCAGTCAGAGCTTAGCATGCATTTATTATACTGATGCCTCCTGTTAAGAGGTTGGTTAGCTTCATAAAAGCAAATAATCAAGTTAATTGAAAGCCAACTGTATTTAAAACTAAATGGATCAATTGCAAGTTTGAGTGCAAAATCAATTGTGTGTATCCGCTGAATTACATTAGTACAGTAATAAGGGAGAGCGTTCTAGTGTTGCGCAGTAATTTATGTGGGCTATGTAACATTTAAATAAGACAGCACACATTAACGTCCTAATTTATGTCTTGAAGAGCGTTTAGAAGATCTTAGCCATTCCTTGACATATAGATTGGCAGATGATACTCTCTCTCTCTTGCTGTGTTTGTGAGTGTGTGTGTGAGAGAGAGAGAGAGAGAGAGAGAGAGAGAGAGAGAGAGAGATGAGAATGGCTCAGCCATTTGTGCAATGGTGTCTATTTATGCATTCATTGTGGCTATTGTGATTTGATTGAGAATCTTCAGTAACACATTATACAAATTTGATGTCCCCACGCATCCAATAAGGCAGTGCCAGGCCAGAGTGCCAGCCAGTCTCATCAGACAGAGTGCTACAGTATCTCACTATCTGAGTGTTGATAAAAAGAAAATCAATGGCAGATTTGTGGCAGGAAGTATCACATGTAGTGATTCAATTATCCAGCCAGGATAAAAGGAAAGGGGCTATTCTGCATGTGTCAAACCCACAAATCTTAGGCTGTGCTGGGGCCTCAGTATCTACTGCAGAAGAATGGTCATAAGGAAGAGGCTCCTGAGGATAATTCTTCAGTGCTGCTTTCATTAATCAAACTTGGGAGAGTGTGCTGTGTGAGCAGGCCCTTTTTCAGGAAGTATTGATTCGGGGTAATTTGAACTGTATCATCTGTATAACTAATTGATCGCTTGTTTCAAATTCTGGATCGACTTGTAACCATATCTGGCCTATTAGGCCTACTTCTTTGATCGCGCTGAAATGCATTCATTCAAAGCGTAAGATGAAGTGCCATTAATTTCCCTTTTTCATGTTTTGTCCAGTACAAGTATAAAAGGATTTTTTCCCCTTGCAATTGCATGTAATTAATGCAATTATGGTTCTGAAGCAGTAATTGCAACGTCTAATAATCCACCTTTATGATACACGATCAAATCTGTAGAGGGCAAATCTTCTGCTGCCTCACTAATTGAGTTCACAACACTGGAATATGTAACACAAAAGCAATATACAGATCTGTAATTGATGTACAGAATACTGCAATGCAAAAGATTAAAATGCACCAATACTTGACAAATTTCTATAGTTTATTGCTGTTTGAATCATTGATCGCCTACATTCTCCTCATTGTTCACAGAAGATACAGTCATTTGTATTTACACACTGATTCATTTCAGAAATTCCATAGAGGAACCTTTGGTTCCCTAAGGAATCTATAGCTTGGTGTTTCTTTGAAGAACTTTTTTTTTTTTTGTAAATTAGATTGTCAAGTTTATTACCCCCAAATGTTCTATAACAATTAAAAGTTTCCTAGAACCATATATTCAAGCCAAGAACCTTTATAAATCTTTATGTTTAAGAATTCATTATGAACTAATTTTGGACAGAGTGTGTGCCCAGTGCTTTTCTATAGCTAATACAGCAGCTATGTCAATAGAAGTGGATACTAATACTTGTGTTCATTGTTCAGGTTCAGAAGAGAACATAGTCTCAACTTCAGTCAATCTGCTGCCAAGGCTGTCACTTTGTTGTGCTGAAATCCATGTCTGTGGCTTTAATAATTCAGCTGAAGACTACAGCCGAGCCATGATGCTGTGGCAACATGCCCCACATTTCCAGCACACATAGCCCTCCACCTAGTGGCCAAGCTCTGATTAACAAGCTGCAGAGGAAAACGCACCTTTAATAGCCAATAAACTGCAACTGCAGTATGATTTCATGCATGACACTAAAACATAACACATTCGGTAGCACAGCTCGACCCTGCTATTAACATTGGCATAAACATTCCATTACAGGGAAACATGTCATATACATAATGTAACAGTGCTATGATAAAGTTACTGGTCCACTTGATGGCATGCAGTAATATTTAATCATCATTTTATAGAGTAATTTGCCCTGACACTTGTCAGTTATGATAACATACATAACACTGTAATATTAATGGACATAATCTGTCATGGCAACTATATGACACATGCATGGCATAGTTATGGCATGGTTATAAAGCAGGGTAATGTAAAGTTGTACTGTAAAGATACATTTGAGATCTGAGCTGATGTAAAAGCAAGTGTTCATTAATTGTGAGATGCATATTAAGCCGCATATGAAAACTACATAAACACAAAACTACATACTGTACTGCAACTTGCAGTATATGAAGAAAACATCAGCATTGGGAAAAGTTGGTCTGCATCATTTTGACCCACACAGTTCCCTTTTATTTGATTACATGAACACAGTGATTCAACAAAACAACATTGGTTCCAATGTGCAGTGTGGTTGGTGAGAGAGCTTAAATGCATACGATTAATATTGGTTTATAATTATCAGACTTGACAAAGGCCAGTATCATAGTAAAGATTAGTAATATATTGTGCAGACGCAGTACATATTGGGTATGCATGAGGTATTATTACAAAAAATGATTTGCATCTAATGTTGATTGGTATATGGCCTTTGACATGAACACAAACTGATCTGAGGCTGCAAGTGTCTGTCAGTGGCATCCTGCTGCCTGAGAAAAGACTCTTCCGGCAGCCTTAAACGGACGCCCCACTGAGACAAGAGGCATCCCACCACCGCTGTGCTGCAAGATGCAATCACGCTCTATCTCAAGGCCTGTCTCTTTAAGTGATATATTGTGATACACAGCGTGTCCCTTTCTTCTTTCATGTCTTTAAAGAAATACAATCTCTTCCCCACCTCACACCCATGGCAACTTGCAGCAACACCAGCAGATGGCAGTGTTGTACAATGTGGCTGTTGGATCTGCATTCTCATCACGAGTAACTGTGATGCAAGGAGACATCTCACATATGCCCCTGTTCACAGCTTGTCCAAATTCTCCTTAGCTTTTACTTACTAGGCACATACAGTTGTTGATATTGCGTAATACTGACATTTCACATATTTCAGCTCTCCATATCCTGACATGTTCCGTTTTAAACCCGTTGAAAGTAGAAAGTGGTATCTAAAATCCAAGGGAAAATTCACCCACATAAACTGGTTTCACAGTATCTTCAATTCTGATACAGATTCTGATTAAACAAATGCATTTTCAGTGTAATCACCACCTGTAGTATATCATAACATATCTGTAGCATCATCACAAAACTCTCATTTCAATGCAGTTTTTTGGGTTAAAATGTTTTTCTCTTTATAATACCAATAAGTTGTTGTGCATCATAATCAATCATCTGCTATAGATGTGACAGAGAAAAGTTTAAAAAATAATGGAATAATTCTTAAAATGGAAATTGCTAGGTTTCGTCTGATTTTACTGCAGTGGAGGAGATGAGTTGAGGGCAGTCATAGTATCCATAGAACATCAGGGGTCCCTCATTTTGCTTTGTTAATTGAAGCTAAGAGAAAGAGACTGTTCTGACAGGAGGTGCTTAGCTGTTGTGTTTCCCCCTCCCTCCTCTTTTTTGCCCTCAATATCACACTCTATATTCACCCCACACTTCCAATTATCTGTGATGTGATTGCACACATAATGTGACACACAAGGGCAAGTGGCTGCTCCCCACTGAGAGGACCTGCCTCTGTCCCAGGCCCAGCTTGGTCTGCTGGGATTGCATTGAGCTTGTCTTATTACTGGCACTCTTAAGAAGATACACTCTGAGTAGAAACATGTCAGAGTGCTTTAGTTTATCTCTTTATGCAAATTCTTTTCATCAATACTTTGAAGCTCCTTGTGCTGCCTAGTCATGCAAAAATCTCTTTGCATTAAAGACCCAATATCCTACAGTGTTCGTTGTATTTTGTTGGATTTTTATAAACCAATTCCTGATGTTTTGCCTTGGTAGTCACATGTCAGGTGTTTTTCCATGCATTCTCTCTTCACCTGCATTTTGTTTGTTACTCCTCCCCATTGTCCAAGTGTTCCATGTTTTGTGTAGTATTTATGCTACGGGTAGGCCTTACTCATTGCTAGTTCTCTTTTATATGCTATTTTTTCACTCTGTTATTCATGTTGTCATACCTGCCATTTACCTTTAATGTTTCCTGTAGTTCTATTTTATCGTTTCACGATTATGCCCTTGGATGTTAAATAGTGATAAACTTTGTTTTAGTGTCACCCTTGAGCTTCGTACAACCTACATCCTTACAGAAAAACTGACCTTAATATGGAAGTAGCGAGTGGCAGTGAATATTATGACTGGGGAAGCAGAACGATAGGGGTGGAGACAATGACAGTGGCTTGAGAGGACCATTGAAAAGATCAGGGAAAGACCAGCTTATTAGGATGGTGGATTAATTGGTCCGCAAGAGAAAGCCCTCCGGAAGGAGGAACATTTTGGGAAGGAGCCTACACTGGCGAAGGAGGTAAGTAGTCCAGAGAATTGCGCTGAAACCACAGAAGCAGTGAACGTGGAGATACGGGGTCTCCACTGCAAGACCCCTCCAACTCCAACTCAAAAAGAGGATCAATTGCCAGAGCTGTGTAAGAAGGCGGAGCCATGCAAACTGCCAGGTCCACAGCAGCAGCCAGAACCATGAGTAGTGCTCATCAAGCAGCCACTCGGTAGAGTTCAACCGGGGAAGGGCGTGGATCTTAGCATCATGATAAGGTATTGGAAAGTTCCGCCCAGCTGCCGTAGACATCACCACCCAGATGCCACAGATGTTGTCGAAGCCACTGCATACATCACCTGACAGAGCTACCCAGACTTTGCAGACCTCACTGCTTACAGGGCCTGACAGACGCCACAACCATAGCTGATGTCATCGCATATTGTGTCAGAGAATGACAGCCAGTCGCTGTGGAGGTCAAAGTATGCAACACTAGAGTATTTCTAGCCTTCAAGAAGCTCACAGCCTCAGCTTCAGTTCGTCACACCTCAGCCTCAGTCTTGGTTTGTCACACCTCAGACTCTGTTTTCTGGGTGGTCAGAACTTTTTAATGCTTTTAATTGCCTTTTACTAATGAATCTCAGTTTAGTTCATTGAAGTGTATATTTGCCTTTGCCTAGGTTTTCCCTGCTCCTATGTTTAGCCAGTTCCTTTGTTTTAGTAATGAAATGTTTCATTTGCTGCATTTTTGAGTACGTTACAAGCCCTATCCTGCATTGCTTGTCATGTTCAGTTCTTGTTTCTTGTCTTGTTTAGTGTGTTTGTTTCCACAGTTTATGTTTAGGTTTCATATAGATTTAGTTTATGTCTACCTCGGTCTTCAGTTGTTTTTAATTGTGTTTCAGTTTTGTTCCCTGTTCCCAGTCACTTACGCTTAGGTTGTCTTGTTTCTATGTATTTAGTGTTTTGCATGGTTCTTGCAGGTTTTTGTTTTTTAGCCTATTTGATTCTATTCATGTCAGGTGTCATTATCTATTTTTATGGCCTGAACATCCTTTGTCCCCTGTTATCTTAGTGTTCATGTTACTTTTACTAGTGCTATTTTTTGTCTAGGTTTTGGTTTCTGTCCTTGTTCTTTGCGCTTGTCAAATTTCCTTTGCCTTGGTCCTTACTCTTAGTCCCTAGCCTTAGTCTTAGGCTTTGTCTACACAAGCATCTGAATTAAGCGTTTTTCTGATGTTTGAACGTCAGGTGAGCGCAGAGGGAACAGCCACAGTGTTTCTGCATGTTGGAGCAAATTAGTCTGTACACATGGGCTTTGAGAACTGGTGTTTGTTTGACTGCATGTTCAGATGGCGTCAAAAAAACGTTACATGTCATGTTTGCTTGGTGTCAATTTCTGCCAAAATCCTGATGAGCGCAAAGAAAACATCTACATTTCATTCACATGTTATTAATCTACAATTCTGTAGGACTGAATATAACTCATGATTCTTCACAGGCTGTGCAGTCAGAGGGAAAACCTGCTAGAAGCAGCAGTGAGATTTTCTTTGCCTACATCACTGTATCAGGAGGATAAGGTTCAGCTCTAATAAAGTTAAAAAATGTATGCTGTGTGCGGAGGATTAAATATATTTTTCCAATTTAATTATTTATGTATGTATTGAGAAACTAATAAAGGATGAACCTGGGCTTCCTTATTACTGCCCCCACAGGTACAAACACAGCACTGCAGTCTGGGCTGCCGGATGACATTTAACAGAGACAACCAAACACCAATATAATGTCATACCGATGTCAATCAAATGCCACTACAAAACGCCTAGGTCACTCGTTCATTTATCCAAGATTTGAACACTTGTGTGGACAAGGCCTTTTGCCTTAGCCTTAATCTTCTGCCTTGGTTTTTGTCCTTTACCTAAGTCCATGCCCTGGTGTTTTGTGTCTCATGTAGTATTTATGCTTTGTGTGGAACTTGCTGATGGTCGGTTCTCTGTTATTCATGCTATAATACCCATTGTCTAGCTTTACTGTTAATGCTTCATGTAGTTCTATGTTATTGTTTCATGTGTGTTATGTTTTTGCATGTTCAGAACAAATGGTGCTAAAATTCAACAGCTCTATTCCTCCATTCACACTGTACTAGAATATTCTAAATCCCATGCAAATGGAACAGGGATATTGTTATCTTTTCACACTGTTCTAGAAACACCTTTACTGATTTTATACTGTTCTGCAATGTTCTTTCCAGATTCATACTGTTTTAGAAGCACAACCTCCCCCCCCACCACTACAGAATGTTTTCCATGCCATTTACATTGCAGAATGTTTCCCAAAAAGTTTTTTTGTGATTTTTAAAAGAATTCTCTTGAATCTTTACAAAGAAAAGCTTTCCAATGTTTTCACTGAGCAGCTTAAATATATTTTGTAAGGACAAGCAATTGTAAATGTTGATGCCTGCAATACCCATTAAACATACACATTTTAATTACTCTTTAATTGTTTGGGAACCCATTCTTGCTTGTCTAATTGTCTTCCTCATGATTCACCATACATTTTCAATAAGAGACAGATCTGGACTGCTGGGTTATTTTATCTTGGGCTTGTAGAACTTGACTTGCATTTTTCCTGAAAATAAACTGAAATGTGTCAGGCCTCAGCTCATTACATCTTTTATTTCATCTGTAATGAACTCTGGCCCAGAAAACTTTTCAGCATGTCTGCATAGAACTGTTTATTGCTTTCTTTTATGTTAAGAGTTTCAGCGACATTTCATAATGCAGCAACAGATTGCATTATTTCATTTAATTTTTCATGCTGTGCCTTCTGAGGACTTGAATTTCATGCATACTGATACTCTTTTCTGTCTTTGCCCTACGTTCTCTTAGATATCTCTGAATTACATATTTTTTTAAGTTTAAAAAAAGAAAAGAAATTAGTGTGTATTATGTACTGTAGCTCTAGTTGAAAAAACTAATTATTTTTGTATTTTTGAACTGGGAAATATTATTTTTGAAATGACAGACAATTCCTTCAAGAAGTCTGGCACAAAGAAAAAAGCCATTACTTAAACTGAGCCATTGGTGGATGCTTCTTTTATACCCATATGTACATAATATCCTCATCTGTTAGCAATTCAGCTGCATGATGTGAAATTTTTGCAACTGTGTAATTTTAATATTCTGTTATATTTAAACTTTTTGAGCATGTTACAGACATTAAATTCAAATTTTTTACAATAAAGCCAAAAGGTTGAGTAGTTTCTTTTAAGAGATTTTGCAAACTATACATTTTTATTCCAATTTACAAAATGTCCTAATTTGTTTCATGAATTGTGATTAAAGAATGTAATTTTTAATGTTCTATAATCATCTTTATGTTCTGACACTGCCAGTAAAATCATTTGCTTTTTTGTAATAGCATCTCAAAACCTGAGGACATGTCATTTAAGCATGCTATAGTAGAATGCACTGCACTGCAATTGTTCGAATATGAGTCACTGTCTTGTTTAATCTTGTTTCCATGTTTTACTATGAAGAGATGGTGATGGATGCATTTCATTGTACCACCGCTACGTTACCAAACCACATTTAACACCTTCTGGAATTCTTTAATGTAATTATCAATGCTATGTTGCCATTATTTGTAGGCTACTGGTGACCCTAAGAAGCAATTCATGAGCAAAAAATTGATTTTCCTTTTTAAATGATTGCATCCATGACCACACATTAAGAGCCTTTTTAAAAAACAGTGTATGAGAAGTGAAATGATCACTGGAATGAGCCTGTGGCTGTGCTGAAAAGCAAGTGTTTGCTTTTTTGTTTATCCTGTCTGCCTTTTATTCATGCATAATAGAAGAGGATAAAAGACTTGCATAAGTTGGCTGTTCTTACAGTTTCACAGTCTTGTGTGAACATGCTTGAGAACCATATCTTAAGAATGCATGAAATGTGAGTGGCTTACACCACACTAGTGACCTCACAATAACTCAACCCCATATTCTCACAATCCCATGGAGCTTAACCTCAAAAATCAGCCTTTTCCTGCCAAGACGCTACAGCTCAGTTCCTTTTTGCTGCCTTGCTCACTGATGCATCCAGCATCCTCCTTCCTCAGAGAACACTTCCTCAGCCTCCCACCACCTCTGTCCCCTGCCAATACTGTCCTCACTTTGATTGACACTTTAAATTAAATAAATTATAAGAATAAAAAGTCCAAGGTGGCTTTGTCCAACAGTTGGTCAGTATCTGCTGGTCACTGTAAGACAACAACAGACCCGCAGGGGTCCAACATGCATGTCAATAGGTTTTTCTAGGAGCTTCTTCGCTCACAAATGTCAGGGCTTCAGAATTACGTATGTCAACAAGGTGTTCAGAGACCACTCTTTCAGAGAGACGCTCTCCCCTGTGCAGCTCAATGCTCTCCACCTCACTGCGCTGTCTCTGTGGCTGAGAAGCCCTCTCTCTCCTCTAAGGGAACCGCCTGATGCCTCCTAGTGGGAGGCAACAGGTTTCTGCTGTCTGAGTTTCTCCACAGGAGTTAATGCGAAAGTGCTATTTTACAGTAAACAGACAGATTGTGCGTGTGTGTGTTTTTCTTCCATATCCGAATGGCATATAAAACTCTTTCTCTGTGACTACTGCCAAGACTTTCTTTTCACTCAAAGTAAGAATAAATAAATTAGTCTGAAACATTACATTTATGGCAATTGGAGGATGCTGTTATCTGTTTTTTGTTTTTATTTTTAACAATATAGCATTTTGAGCTGCATCAAAAAGCTGATCAAAGGTTTTATTATTAAAACCGTATATAAATTATTTATCTTCATCATCATCATCATCATCATCATCATCATCATCATCATCATCATCATCATCATCATCATCATCATCATCATCATCATTATTATTGTTGTTATTGTTATTGTTATTATTATTATTATTATTATTATTAACAACATCATCACCAACAACAACAAGTACTACTACTAATAATAATAATGTAAAGACATGCAAATGTAATATGGATAGGAATGGATAGGAATAATCCTTTCAGTTGAAAAAAAAAAAATATATATATATATACGCACGCACGCACGCACGCACGCACGCATGCACACACACACACATTTGAGCATGGCTCAAGGTTTAATGTTAATTCAAATGTCATACTGTGGCTGTTGCTGTCTGATTCTGATTCTCCTCTTCATGATGTGCCATACATTTTTAACAGAAGACAAATCTGGACTGTTGGCAGGCCAGTTAAGCACTCACACTATGCGTCTACTAAGCCACGCTGGTGTAGTGCATGCAGAATGAGGTTTGGCACTGTCTGGCAGAAATAACCATGGACTTCCTGGAAAAAATCCTGCATTTCCTTGATGACAGAATGTCTCTATAAAATGCATCAGCAGTACCATTACACATCACCCTGCAGAAGTTGGGGGCATTTGAAGTTGATGTGCTGGAAGTAGGAAAAATGGGAGAGTGTAAGGATCTGAACCATGTCGACAAAGGTCCTTATTGTGGTGGCACATCTCTATAATGGCAAATCCATAATCCAGGAGTGTTCCAGGTATGCAGTAGTTATTACCAGCCACAATTATAAGGAAGGGAAACTGGTGAATTTGTGCCAAGGTAATGAGCACCCAAGGCTGACTGATGCATGTGGGGGGCGAAGGCTAACTTGTCTGGCCCAATTTCAGAGAAAAGCTATTGTGGTTTTTAAAGTGAATGTTAGAAAGGTGTCAGAACTAACCATAGCAGACCACAGTCAGAGTTGTTTTTACACAATGAGAATGATCTGCTCAATATTAAGCAGGTGGCGTTGTGTTACAATGTAGTGTAGATACACGGATCTCTGTCTCTCGTATCTGCTGCATCACTTTACTCTCTGAACAATGACCTCACTCTGATATTATTATTTCAAGTGAAATCCACAAAGATAAAATGCTTGATATGTTCATTTCTACTCCAATTAAGGAAATAAAGAATACAAAGTGTTCAAATTAGTAGTAAAAGAAAGAAATGAATACTGACTTCATCTCACTCCTCCAGTCACGATTCTGGGGGGGAGTTTGCCTTGGAGTTCAGCCATGCAGTGAGTCCTCCTGAGCTTGCATGAGTTGTTGCACATTTGGTTAGAGAATGGAATGAAAGTTCAACAAGTGGGAGGGTAGAGCACGATGTCTACAATTAAATTAGTCTCGTTCCGGAGCTGCCTTTTCTCATGGCCTCCTCTGTCTGCTGGGCTCTGTACTGGCAGGCTGGTGTTCTTGAGAGCTTTAACTATGCTAAACATGTGAATGACTTCTGTTTCTGCAGCCTAACCGTGACAGCGGGAGAAAGGTGAGAGCATCACCATGGAAACGCACCGCAGGCCTGAGCGAGAGTCAGAGACTGTTATTGTCAGTGTTATGTTTTTAGAAGTCTACCACTGGTGTTGCTGAAAAATGCATCTCCCAGCCACGGCTACACTGTTGATGTTTCGAGGAGTGGGCCAGGCTACGTGATGAGAGCAGTTAAATGTTTGGTTCTGAGGGCCATAACGAAACCTCTTATGGCATTTAAATGGGTCATGTCTTAAAAATACAAAAACCTTGCTTTACTGGCACTTCCCTTCAAAGCTTTTCTCGAACTTGAGCACAGTAGCACAGCAGTGTCAGCCTTGTCCCTGCTAATTAAGCCATGTGCATAATCTGAACTTTTCGCACATGCAAAATTATACCCGTCATTACATTTCACATACTACATTATAGTTGTTCCACGAGTCACTTTAGCATGAAGCAGGCGTTGTGCGAATGTCATCCACACATGGTGAACAAGCCTGTCTCCTTCCAAGCTCCACTCCACTCAAGTGAATCACCATTAAATGCAATTGAGCTCAGGCTGAGCGATTCCAGTGGTTTAGCAGTTAAAATGAATGCAGTTGACTGGTTTTATGGCACGTCTGTGAGCTACATGAGTGGGTGTGTGTCTGAGATGAGAAAGCTATATGATGGCTGGAAATATGGACTGTGGATCAGGGAACTGGAAATGAGCTCTTGCTTTGGTACAGTCAGGACCTGAGGCAGGTGCTTAAGTAGTTAGAGAGCAATGCTCAGGATCTGAGACCAGGAGTAACCTTTTTTATCTACCATGTGCAAGTACACTTCTGAGTCGCCACCATTGCTCAGTATAAGTGGGTTATGAGGGGTAGTGGGTATTTCAGACCTCCTTGGCGTATCCTCTAAAGAGATAAATAATGCAAAATGGGCTGACTGAGCTGCATACTAAGTTGTCAAAACCACCCTCTTTTGTAGAGCTTTGGTTGCTCTGATGTGACATGTTTGGTAAATGCTCAAGCTCTTTTTGAATTCTTTAACAGCTCAAAGTACATGAGAGTGTGCCTTTAGAAACTAGTTTGATCTTGAACTCTGACTTGTGCATGACTCTTTAGCATGTTTGTGTCCTCCTAAGACCCTTTTAGAACTTCTTGCTGTACATTTCCTGTCCAAATGCTGGCTTTTGTCAAGGTCTGTAGCATCACTAACCCTGACTCATAAGATGGCAATAAAAGGCACTAAGCAACAGTTAAAATGTGTATTTATTGCTGGTGATAAGAAAAGTTTGTAATAAATTCATACAAATATTCCTTAATGGTTCTTAGCTTGGTGGAATACTTCCAGATAAAATCTTTAATTTTAAAGAACCTTTACATTATTGTGGAGGTTTGTAAAAAAAAGTTAAATCTTTATGGATTTTGGATATCTCTAGACCCAGTTTATTGGAGCACATTTCTCGCAATCTTTCCTTTAAATGCTTTTATATTCCATGAAGTCAGGCTTGCAATCACCGTCCATATCAAATTAATCTTATTATATAACTTCATAACATATACATTACACTTTTCTTGAAACAGGTTCCTTTTTTGAGTAGAATTAAATCAGTATACTTTTATTTTTAAAGAGCTGTAAATAACTAGTACCCATAAAAGTAATACACTGTCATGCAAGAAAGACATAAGCAAACATTTCATGCTCTTTATTACAGTGTATACATACACACGACGCACGCACGCACGCTCGCATGCACGCACACACACACATAAGCATAAAAAGATTAATGTCATTTTCTACAATTACAACTAAGTAATTAATCAGGAAATTGTGTAGTTATTGAAAGTATTAGTGCAATTATAATGGTGTACTATTTTTGAATGTTGTTGTTGTTGTTGTTGTTGTTGTATGTCACAATGGTAGTTGCATGTTATAACTAGTTTTGTTTATACTTGGGTTATTTCATCTTAATGTCTGTAATTCTGTAACTAAATGGAAAATGAAAACTGACAAAGTTGTTCTTTAGTTCAAAGCCTGTGCCCACTGCTGGCCATGCAAGTTGCTAAAGTGTGGCAAAAATGATAGTAATAACTTTAAATCTCCAACAGTTAAATATGGTTATCTGAGAATAAGGAAAGCAGACAGATGAGCTGACTCTGCAGAGGAGAATATGGGCCAGCTTTTAGCCTGAAGAAGGGAATCATTTAAAGAAAAGTCTACCACTCACCCCCACCCACCCTACTGTGTCACTCTAGCAAAGTGTCACTTAATCATAGCTCCAACAGCGGAGCAAAACAAATCAGCCGCAACAAAGTAGAAGCATTATCAAGAAAGATGGATGCTCGATTTCCCCCCTGGCCATCAAGAGTCCTATTGTCCAGATCTGCTGTGTCCCCATGGCAGTTGGACGGTCATGATGGATCAATAATGACATCACGCTCAGAATGCCAGGCAGTTTCAGCCTGTCGTGTGCCTACAGTTTCAATGTTGACCAAGGGATTGAGCGCTTCCTGACCTTATGGCTCCTGTCACATTAGTGTCACCTTGCTGTCTCTGGTTAGGATATCACTAAGGCTTCATCCGACTGGGCCTGGGTGACCCAGGGTTTAATGAGCCAGTCAGAGGGGTTATTGTCATCTAGTGACTTTTTAATCGGAGCTATGAAATTAGCATCATTTCCGAACGCACTATTTAACCTCCCTCACCTTTAATAGCCGCAGCCTTCTTCCTTTATTTGGTGATATAATGAGAGCATTCCTCACAGCTCATTAGCTTGTGCTGACATGATATCACGCAGGAGAGCCTTAAGCAAACAGGGTGCAATCAGCCAACATTTTCAAACATGCAAAAAGCCCCTCTGTAATTCCTAGTGGCACCCTCACTTGGGGCTAGGAAAAACGCAGCCTTGAGAGCCTGCAGGCACACTCTGAAAGGAATCGTGTTGTCTTTTGCAAGAGAGGACAATGGAAAATGCTGAACCAAGCATGTAAACATGTAATTATCTGCATGCTTTCATGCGTTTTTCCATCTACAGTTTGAATAAGGAGTGCGCTTTTGACATGCTATGGGAACAAAAGCATTGGCATACAGCAGTTGGAGAAGGGGTAGGACCTGGCAGGTTTATATTTTCAAACTATGCCCATTCTCTTCTCAATCTTATCTACTGCAACTTTAACCAAACCAACAGTGTATAATCACGTAAGTGATTTAATTAAATTAAAACAATCCGAACTTATCATAATAATCAGCACATCCATCACATTTGACCCTGCAGCAAATCTACACATAATCTTCACATCACTTTTAATATTATTTTATTATTTAATATAGATAACCTCACATATTCTTTCCTGTTGCGATACAGGATCTTTAAATCCATACCCTTTAAAGCAGCTGACATCAGCAGCCTACCTTTATTAGTATCCAGTTTTTCACCAAAGCATGGAAATGGATAGCACACTATATACATATTTATGTGTGTAAACATTACATTTGTGTTTAATAGATGCAGTTTTAAAATGTTAAGTGAGAGTTGAAGAAGTAGTATGAAAATTATTCTGGCTATGTGGGAATATATAATAACTACTAGGAACTATATATAAATGTTAAACAATTTATTTTTTGACTAATATTTGCCATTTTTCATTATCACCATGGCATTGAAATGCAGCAGAGCATGTGATCATTTAATATAGGCACCACATAGAAAAAGTTAAAATGACAGAGTCAGATCTATTCTATTCCATTCTATTCTGTTCTATTTTATTCTGTACTGTGTTTACTTGTCTTGCACTGCTGTTTAGTCACGCTGAAGAATTTAAAGCATATGGTGTTAAATGTGTCACATAGATTCAATTTAGGATATCCACTATAAAATAATTTATTCAATTCAGCCTTTGCTAATATCACTAATGCTAATTTTACTAAGCTAAATGATAAAGGATGAATTTGAAAGGTATACTGATTACCACGATCAGCATGTTTGAAAAATAAAGAATTGAAGAACCTTTTAAATGTTTAAAGAAACTTTGCATACTGTAAAGGCTCTATACTAATGTATGGTCCCTTCCCATAATTTAAACCAAGTAAATTCTTTAAAATTAAAAAATGCTTCATACTTACTTATCTTATTTACGTAAATAGTTGTCTAAAGAACCATCGACCACAGAGTTCTTTAGTAAACCTGAAGCTGTTCTTCAGTGGTAGCTTTTCTCTGGCTTAACAATGCTGCAGCCCAGTCTAAAATGTGAAAAATGTGAAAATCTGAAAAACACCCACTACCTAAAATCACACACAAGACTATGATGAAATATTGTCTCTTTTTTCTTTTATTTCATAAACAAAACATGTGAATGAGGGCATATGGCAATGCAGTGCAAATTAATAATCCAACAACACAACATTCTTTATTAACAGCGTTCCTTTTTCTGCCAGTGATGAAATGAGATAAGCTACTTAAACAATGTATGAATATATGTATTTTTTAGAATATGATTGTTTTTCAGAACTGACATTCAAAATCTTTTAAGTTTCCATCATTGCTCTATTGTCGAGTCACAGCTGGTTATGTTCATTAACATGGCCACTGCAAGACAAATAACAGGTGACTGATCCATGTAGAGGACAACATATTGCTGTCCTAGCTCAATGTCTCCTTGGGTGCTCTTCATCTGGAGTAGCGCCAGGTCAGAAATTGGTGGCTGAAGAGTGAAAGGCATGATGGAGTGATAAGGGGGGTCTGATGGGGAGTAAGAAGTGATGATGAAGCCCCTTTAGGAAAGTGTGATTTGTCACCAGAACTGTTGGAACAGTAATTAGAGCCCTTGGAAATGCTGTGTTGAACACACAGGGACAGCATATTATAAATCAGCAATCTTCCCTAATTTGGTTAGAAATGCAGGCAATTACAACACAGATGTGCACAATATGGAAATTTAACATCAATTAACTATCACTTGGCATGTCTCACATGCCAAATTGAGTGAGAGGCTGGCTAATGTCAATAGCAATCTGGAAGTCCTTTTAATAGTGTTAATAGCCAGGAACAGCCAGTTATCCCCAGCTCAAGCTTCAGATGAGAGCTCCTCACACCCTTATCCAATGCTAGTTAGGATCTAGGGATAACACGAAACAAGAGCAAAAGTCTGGCAGGAGTGCTCTTTAAATAAATATATATGATAGGTAAGTATGTAATATGCATATTATATTTGCAAAGGGAAATATGTGTGTCTGAATTTTCATTCCAGCTTAAATATTTAAGGCTCATCCTGGATCTGTTTTAGCTTGAAATCTTCTATTCACTTTGGAACTGATAATATGTCGGAGAGACACATTCAGAAGGTTCAGAGACAATCTGGCTTTTTCATGATACTTCTAACATCTGTTTGACTATGTTCCTACATAATGCATCTCCCCATCCAGAGGGATTCTTCTTCTTCTCTCTCTCTTCCTCCAGCTCACTCAAGCTGTCAGACATATGAGAACAATTCAACATGAGTATATTTGAGGACACGAGAATGAACGTGGGAATAGCCACTTACCAGCATTATTTGCATATATTACCTTGTGTATCTGTCCATCTGCTTGTGTCCCATTGTTTATTCATCTGTCTTTTTGACTGTTTCTCGCTTTCAGTATTTTTTTGGCTCAGTTCATTCCAATTCTGTAATGTAAATATAATTGATACCTGCAATTTGAAAAACACATTGACAGACCCATTCTGTGTCATGTACTCATGTAAGCCTATTTAAAAACACCCTTCACATCCAACCCCACCTTGATAATGCAGTGGCTAATGACGAACAGCTAAATGGCTGTATGAATCATCTGCAGTGGGTGCATATTACAGCATTACCTTCCTCCATCTTACCGACTCCGGGGTGTAATTATGTCAATCACAGGGCCGCTAACGAACATGAGGCTCATCTCTGTGTGGCTCACCCCACTGCTGATGATGCCTGTTTTCGGTGCACATCCATTTGCCTGTTTTGTATACTCAGTGGGAGCGGGAATATGGGCTCATTAGCATGTTTGTGATGAGAGAGGCTGCCTTGCCGGTGGGGAGGAGGGGATCAAATGTGAGATGCATTAGCAGATGGCATACTGAAGCAATGAGTGATAGAAGCATAGGAATTTGCTGTGGATACCGTGGCAACAATGGAAAAATCAAATTTATAATTCAAGCAGTGTAAATCCAACTGACTTTAAACATTTTTATGGCCTCATAATCTGAGCATGTATAACTTAATTGAATAAATTATTGTTAAGTGAAAGTGTTAATTCCCCGTCAAGGGGCATCATACATGGATTTACTGATGAGATTGTAATTTTATGAATCACAAATTGCAAAAGTGTGATTCTACGTTTCAGTCCTCATATTACAACTCCTCGCCTTTGCTGTCTTCACATTGTGATTATGAATCACAGTTTGCATATTAACAGTGTTCACGCTACTTCTATGAATCACTGCTTGTACTGCCAAAGCATATGACTACTTCAGAGTTTTGCCAGAAATAGTTCATTTTGAAGGGTGTAAACAATCTTATTTAGGGCTAAAAAAGCTTCAACAAACAAGCAGATAACATACAAATTAAGTCCTGTAGGTTGCGCCTATAGATTGTTAAAACTACACTGCCAAGGGATGATCTGTGATACCTGTGAGATGGAAAATGCAAAGAATCTGTATAAACACAGAACATTCATCGATTATAAGCAATACAGAGGTTATTTGTACAAAAGCTACTGCTATTTGTACTTTGGCAGTATAGAATGGGTAATTTACAAAAAAATCTATGTCAGTCTGGCAGAGCGAACTCCTGTTTTTAACATAACTGTGTGGCTTGGGAATATTAGCACAAAGTGCAGGTATCAGTTAGCTAGAATTGCAAAACTGCTGGAAAAATAATTGGTCGACAGCACAGCCAGCTGTCTGACCTGTGTGATAGAGCTGTTCAGAGAAAGACTGCAGCTATACTAAGCAATGCCACTCAGAATTCTGAGCTTCTTTAGTGTCTCACTGCTCCAGTAGTAAACATAAACTCTATAAAGGTCATTATTTCCAATGATAAATCACCAAAAAAAAAACTTTTTACATTTTGTTCCTTGATTTGAGATGAGGCCAAAGAACCATTTCTAACTTTGTTTGTACAAATAAATTGTTCTATTCTATTCTATTCTATTCTATTCTATTCTATTCTATTCTATTCTATTCTATTCTATTCTATTCTATTTTAAAAATTTAAGACAATGACAATTTTAAGCTGACAATATGTTTCTGAAAATCTGTTGAACTCTGCTTTTCACAACTAAACATCTCCCTGACGAAGCACAAAACATGTAAACTGGCTGGTTGACTAATCAGAGCTAAGCAGGTACTGTGTGCTTTCATTTTTTCTTTCTGCTTTGTTGTTGTAGAATAACAACAACACGAGGATGCCTAGTTTAGCTAATGACTGTAGGATTGTTACTAAAAAGCAAGAAACAATGCTAGAATGAAGATCACTAGCTTTTCCACAAGGGAAGAGATGGTATCAGGCCGGGAGCATTCATGTGTATTGGAAAAGTGGTTTTGGAGAGAATTCTGAAGTGGGAGAGTGAGATTTTGGTGCTGTATTTTTTCTAAATGACCTACCTTAGCTGAAATTATGCAGATATTTTCAGAGTGTCAATACTGGTGTGTAAGGCCAGAAACATACTTCACACTAGAATGTGTATGCTAATGCATGGAACTACACATACACAATGTAATGAGTAGCAGCTTTTGAAATGTGTTATGACGGAATTCATAACCCAACGAGTATATTTTGTTGCAAGGGGTGTTACAGTGACAACCAAGCCTGGCCAAGCTGCCTTGTACCACTTTCTACCAATAATGGCAGGTTAACATTTTGACAAGCCTATGGTTTATGCATATAAACATATGTAGGATACATAATGCCTCTTCATGCCAAACAGATCATGTAAAGCAACAAAAAAACTGGAGCTTTTCAAACAACAATAGATCCTATTTACAGATGCTCCAATTTATTGCCCCCTCTTGTATGATGGAATGTTATAATAAAGTATATAACATAATATTACATAATAGCAATGTTAATGAAAATTGACATATAATGCAATAAAAGCAAACAAGTGTGGTTTGTTAATTCACATGGCTCTTTATTTAACCGAGAAATATACAAATAATTTTAAATAGTTTTACTGAACAACTTTTAAATGTATATAAGTTTACAATTTGATTGCTAATATGCACTCAACAAGAGGTGGGGTCAGAGGTGTGCTTACCACTGTGTTACATCACCTTTCCTTTTAAAAACACATTTTAATCAATCTGAAAGTAAAGAGACTACATGTGTTTGTGTCACAATTTTGTCCATTCTTGCTTGATTGCATACTGGCTTTTGAACATTTCAAAATAAGCTTAAATGTGGACTCATCTGACTACAGATCACATTATCTTTCAGTCAATGAGCTTGGATCCAGAGAACTGGCTGGTCTTTCTTCTTGAGTTGATGTATGGCTTCCAGCTTGCGTAATACAGTCTTAAGTTGCATTTCTTAATGCAGTAATGGACTGTGTTAATTGACAAGGGTTTTCTGAAGTACTCTCAAGCGCAGGTGGCTATTGCTGTCAATGTAGCATGAGTTTCTTAGACAGTTCTGCCTGAAGCCAGTGATTGCATTCAGCAGTGGTTTTTGACCTTGGCCTTTAAAATACTTAAACTGCAATACTTTAGTCATGATTTTTGGTACAAATGGGTTGAGCCATGACCCATCCTTGCTTGCAAAGACTGCTTTTATACTGACCTGCTATCAACCAGAGAGCTTATTATTTATTTACAAAATACAATTAACTTAGTCTGCAGTGGGTTGGCTTCCTGTCCAGGGTGTGCTTTTGTCTGTAGTCTGCTGGGTTCGGTTCCAGCTTCCCCCATGACCCAAAATGGATTAAGAGGTTTGGATAATAAATGGATGGATGAATTAACTTTGTCAGTAAAACTATTTATTTAAAACTCTTTAAAATAATTTTACTATTGTTATTGAGCTAAATAAATGTTTTTTTGTGAATTAACATATCACAGATTTTTGTAATTATTACATTTGTGAAAATATACCAACTTATCTTGAAATGGCCTGTGTTATTATCTTGTAATAACATGATGCTTTCTCAAAATTACAAGATGTCTCATGGTTATGTCATGAGATATCATGGTTCAGCCTAGGACTGAACTCCTGACTTTGTGAATGGATCCTCAGCTTCCTCACTGGCAGACCCCAGGAGGTGAGGGTGGGAAAAATGCATTTCTAACACCATTCTGCTGAGTACAGGAGCCCCCCAAGGCTGTATCATAAGCCCTCTATTGTATTCATTGTACATGCATGACTGCATAGCCACCCACAGCTCCAACTCCATCGTGAAGTTTGCAAATGACACAGTGGTTCTGGGTTTCATCACCAACAACAATGAGTGGAGGAGGTGGAGGAACTGGCATCATGGTGCCAGGCCAACTGCCTCCAGGTAAACATCAACAAGACCCAGGAGCTGATAGTGGACTTTAGCAGGAAGCAGAAGAGGGTCTACACTCCTTTCTACGTCAGGGGCATACTGGTTGAGAGGGTCTCCAGGTTCAAGTATCTCAGAATGCACATCAGTGAGGATCTAACATGGACTCAGTACACGCAGGCTCAGGTTTCGAAAGCCAGACAGCATCTGTTCCACCTCAGACAGACGAAGAAATTCAGAGTTTCACCAGCTGTCCTGAGAACCGCCTACACCAGTGCTGTGTTCTGACTATAAATCTGATCTCCTGGTTTGGAAACAGCCTCTTACAAAATCATAAAGCTTTGCACACACAGCCTAATGCATCATTGGTTCTAGGCTCCCCTCCCTGCAGAACATCTACAACCAATGATGCAGATCCAGAGCAACTAAGATCATCAAAGACCTCTCACACTCCAACAATAACCTGTTCTGCTTGCTGAGATCAGAGAGACGGTTCTGCAGCATCAGAGCTAAAACTAAGAGACTAAAGAGGAGCTTTTCCCACAGGCCATCAGGCTCCTCAACCAGGAAACTGCATAACACACACAAACTGCTACAACACGGGACACTTTCAAACCCACTCCAAGCCCTACACTTCTAAATTATTTTACATTTGTACATCGGACAATACAAGCTGTTTGCACTTTAAATACACTTTATTTAAATAATCTAATTCTTATTAATCAGTACATATACAGTATATAGTGAGTAAAGGTGTGTATGAATATGTGTGTATAGATTTACTTGATTTCAATTTCTATAGTCCACATAGCACATCAGGTTACATTTCACTGCTGGTCATACCTGTATAAACTAGTATGTGACGAATACAGCATCTTGAATCTTGGTTATGACTTCTTTTTACTACACCTTTTCTCATATGATACAAACTCATAATAACGACATGATAAAGGTTTAATTCTTTATTTGGCTTTGTAGCAATACAACCCTATAGTACCACCACAGTAAGATGTTATCACAATGTGTTGACTGCTTTTTGCTCTTTGCATTCATACAGTCTACTTCAATTTGTATATGTTTTTGACCTAAACTTTACATGAAAAGTGCACGTAGGTGCATGTCATTCAAGTTGCAGATTTTTAAATTATGGATCTCTGACAAACTAAAAGACAAATTCAATGTCACATTCACATGATCCAATTTAACAGTAAATTAACTCCCAATTCATGTTGTGTTCTTCAACACAGGTGTTTATTTGATGTTGCTTCCAAGCTTTCTTTAGTTCCTCCTCAAACAGGGGAACAACTGAACTAAAGGCCATGACATGTCTGCAGAAAGTGTTGAAAATTTAGACATTTTCTGTTACTGTGTGTAAAGTGTGTAAAATTTTGCTTTTGCAATTACTATTCTGAGTGTATGGGCCATGTTCCAGAACCCTCTAACTTTCTATAGAGAACACTGTCTGTTTCACGCTAACGTTGAGATTGTAGCCTAGCAACAACATAGTAGGAGTCGCAAAATGTAACATAACACCTTTTCCCTCACCTCTGTGTTTTCTGTCTCCCACTTCCTACTCTTACTCAGGAGCAGGTTCTCTCTCTCTCTCTCTCTCTCTCTCTCTCTCTCTCTCTCTCTCTCTCTCTCTCTCTCATTCCAAGTCCTGTACATGCTGTTTTGGCATGTCACCTTCCTGCTCCTCACGTTCTGCATCTATTTTCCAGCATGCCTTCCTGCCCTTTACAGCCCTATCTGAGTCTGCCCACAAAAGCCTCCTCCAAGTTTCCACATTACCTTAAATCCAGCACTTGGCCTAGGGATAAAGTGTAGGTCATAGAATCAATCATGTTTTGCCCCAGACGAGGGATAAAAAGAAAAAAAAAATCCTTTCTCTTCTATCTCTTTTATTGCCACTGACTGGGGTGCTCCTTTGGGCCACGCCTTCATACATCCCTATAACTTCTTCTTGCCTGAGGTTGGCTTATTTATAAAACCTCTCAGGCTGAAACTTGCTGTCTGTGATTATTACGAGCTTGTTCAATGTTTCAAAAAGCACTTTTAAACTGTTGCTGTTATTAACTCAGATTTGTAGATGCTATTACTAGCTTTTCTAGTATTTCTTAATGACTGATAAATTGCAATGATGTACTCATTCGTTAGAGTTTAAGGATTTTAAAAGCAAGACAGAGTAAAAAATGATTGGTGTAAAGGCTGTTCTGTTTTTGCCAAGTCAGTAGATTAAGAAATTCTTGTTCCAAGACTGTCTATTGGTGTCACTTTTCACAGAACAACGATTTATCACTGTCAGTAAACATATCTTGCTTACACTTACACAGCATCTGATCTGATTTCTGTTTTTATTTTTATCTTATGTAGTTGTAAACCTTTTCCAAAATGGACCATATGCTACTGCTAGACTTGTATTATCCATTGACCAGTAAGTTTATTATAAAACTCCTTACAGCCAAATCATTCACCTATTAAATATAAGCAGGATGATTCTTCAGATTTGGATTCTGTCCCTCTTGAAAATAATGAATGATATTTAGCATATCTGTCCACAGAAAACCACTTACCTTTATTTTGTATTTTATGATGTATGATAAATAGAGCAATAGGAATGTTCTTCCATTAGCTTCCATTAGAACAAATGAACACTTTTGCCTTCCCCAGTAAAAATTTTAATTTCTTTTGAACTTTTGCTCTAAAAAGGTTGATACAAAGTTCAAATAATGTTGAGAAGTACACAGGCTATTCCAGTAACACTGGTATGGAGAACTCCACAGGCTATTTGATATCAGGTAACATGAGTGTATAGAAGTAACATCTATCAAAGGATCAGTCTTTGCAAATAAGGATGGATTGTGGCCCACATTTTGTGTGGTATTCTTTGCCTAACACAAGATTGCAGATAATTTAGCTCATTCAACATCTACAGTACATAATCATTAAGAGCATTTAGAGATATCTCAGTGTGTAAAGGGGAAGATTGGAAAACACTGTTGAATGCATGTATTCGTTAAAGCCTCAGGCAGCGTCATGTTGCTGTGATACATATACATATGAGAGAACTTCAAACCATTGTCATTTAACACAGTGTGTCACTGTATTAAGAAAGGAAAGAAAGGAACTTATAACTATTGCACAAGAAGGAAGCCATACATCAACAATGGCAGTGTGTTCTATTAGCTGAAAAAAAACTATGTTTTTGTGTGAAGTTCTCTGTGCCAAAGATGAAAATAATTATCAGCGAAAGATGCAAAAGCCAACATCTGTGATGGCATGGGGGTGCGTCAGTAATGCAGCATAGGTAATTTGCATGTCCAAATATTCCCATTTCTTTTGCTTTGCTGCCTTAAAAGAAAACACAAAGCCAATATTTTTCCAGCTTTACTAACTTTACACACCCTCCTAAACAATATTTGTAAACGCAATCAGGTGTAATTAACACCATTTCCACTGCAGACCATGGTTACTGGTCTGCTACACTGTGACAAGGGGCAAACCCAGAGGGTTCTCAGACACAGAGTTTTCTGGTAAACTGGGATGCTTGGATGCTGTCGACCCCCCATCTGACGTGTTCACTCAGGTTTGTTGTCGGTCGAGTGGTTGGCTGTCATGTGACCCAGGATGCCCTCATGTTTGTGCTGCCTCCTGGTTCTCCCCTCTAGTTGTGCTCTCTCTCTCTCTCTCTCTCTCTCTCTCTCTCTCTCTCTCTGTCTCTCACACTTTCACTCTCACTTTCTCACTTTCACTCTAAGCTACTCTGAGCTTCCAGCTCCGGATTCATGTCTCACTCTGCTGCCCGAATCATATGGAGGAAGATCGCCTGTGATTAACCCCCACTCCTACTGAATAGAGCAACATGGACCGATGCCTCTTCACATTGAACTCCTGATTTTATTTATTCACAGTTTTCTTCTCTTTTTATCACTTTCCGGTGTCGACCAGAGGAGGATAGGTTCCTTGGTTCCTCTCAAGGTTTCTTCTTATATTTAGGGAGTTTTTCCTTGCCACTGTCGCTTTAGCTTGCTCATTGGGG
>JBBIGC010000104.1:31601611-31617906 GCA_037576955.1 Lepidarchus adonis | reverse complement strand
CAACAGTGCATATAAGTGCTACAACATTACTACCTGAAAGAGAAACACATTTCTGCACTATAATTAAGAGCTTATACATAATTCTGAAACACATTTCTACATTATCATTAAGAGCATGATTAATTCTAAAACAGGCGGCAGGTGCTACAGCATAGTTATCTTGTCCTATTCATATATATAAGTGTTTTAGATGCTGAGGTAGTCGCGGAATTGTACAGTCTTGTGGTGTTTCTTGAAGGTGGAGAGAGTCTCCGCAGTTCTGATGTGTTGGTGTGACCACAAACAACTGTGGACATAAGGTAGGAGGATACAAAATTATACAAAAGGATTTATCAGTTTCAAAGATAACAATAAAGGCCATAAAAAAGAAGTGGCAAGCGTTTGGTACTATGAGGACCACCTGCTTCTGGCTGTCCCTCCAAACTAGATGAAAGAGTAAAGAGGAGAATGGTAAGTGCGGCTAGCCAGAAGCCAATGGCCATTTTGAATGAGTTACAACATACAAAGAGCGTTAATTGTGTGAATGTTTCAACAATTTCACACATGTGCTTCAATTGTAGCTTGTTCAGGTGGTATCACAAGGAAAAAGCCACTTCTCAAGAAGATTCTGTTGTGGAAAACAGTATTATGGTCAGATGAGACTAAAATCAAATCAATCTGGATGAACTATTTGGCCACCAACACTAACCATTTTGACTGAACCTGAGAAGAAGAGTGGGCAAATATTGCTCAATCAAGATGTTATTAGAGAAGTATCAAGACTCAAGGCTGTCATTAAAGCAACAGATGGTTCAACAAAATACTGACATTGGGGGAGTCATCATTTATAATTCTTGGTAAATCTTGTTTTAGATTTTTTAAATAATTGTTTTGAACTATAGCTATAATATATTTCAGTTGCATGTTATAATGTTGTATTGAGTAAGTATATTAGGATTTTAGAGAGACATATGTTGACATATCAGTATGACATCTCTTCTAGGGATATCCTTGCTTATTTCACCAGGACAATGCCAGACTACATTCTTCATGGGCCACAACAATGTAACTTTGGAGACACAGATTGTTTGTGCTTGACTGGCCTGCTACCAATGCAGACCAATTTCTAAAAATGTACAGTGTCTGCTGCAAAGGACAATCAAATAACAGCAACCACAAACTGTTGAGCAACTTCAATATAAGCAAGAATGGACACATTTTTTTAAAAAAAACGCCTACAATTAGTATTCTCAGTATTATTAAAGGAAATTGTAAATATAAATACAATAGTATTATTGTTATCTGTTGTTTGCATTGGTCATATATCTTTGTGTATTATGTAGAATGTATATTTTGTTTTAGACATATGTTTTAAAGAAAACATTGGTATAAATAGGATACAAAATTTGTTTTGTAAGAAACAAATGTAAATGAAAAAACATGTTTCTTAAGACAGCATATTAGCAATTTGCTGTTTTAAAGATGAAAATGGAGAATATGATTGTGATATTAATGTGCAGTATATAGTCATCCAAAAAAAGTGTCAGCTGCCTACTAAAACATGCTGTAGTGAAGATGTGAACATACACCCATGGGGTGAATGTTGAAAAACATAGCTGCACATGTCCCCCACAGGCTGACTTGATGAGGCCTAAAAGGGCTCTACCAAACTACCAGTGTGCTATCCTCTCACACATGAGCTGGCACTTCAGAGGAGGTCAGGCATTACAGATCTGCTGCAGATTCCTTGGAGGCAAACAGTGAGTGAACTTGCTCTTGGGAATCCCTGAAGCAGGCAGAAAAAATGGGCTTGGTGCTTCACATTTAACACAGATCTCTACGGTTCCCTGAGCTGGTGTGAGAGCGAGGCATGAGGCTGCTTAGCCCTGTGGCCAAACACAGGAATGGCCATGCGACAGCACTGTCCATTTAGAGAGAGCCAAAAAAACAACAAAAAACCCATACACGATAGGAGAGCTTCGCCATGAGCAATTAGAAGGCTGTGAGTCAGAGCACACTATTTATAAAAGGCCTCTGCCATGAATATAAATCACCCTGTGTGTGTATGGCAGGCGGACCAAGCTTTCACATTTAACACTCCTAGGCCTGTGCAAACTCTGTCAGTCTGTGAGATGGACATCATGGCCACTCATTAAAGCAAGCATTTCTCTCTCACTTCACAGACCTGGTTCCTGCATAATACACTCACACTCACTAAGCTGTCTTGTCATATTTCCTGTCACTCATCACCATGCCATTTTTAGCCACAACACATGTTTTCCAAGAAATAACTGAAGGTGCCTACTGTCTGTTTTTTCTCTCTCTATTTCTAATACCCATGGGAAGTGTCCTGTGAGTTCTTAATGGATTACTCTGTTCACCAGTGTGACATGAATATCATAGTGAAAAAATGTATTTTATTGTTTTCCTCTTCATCTGTGGAGCAAATCTTTGGTAGATATTATCCAACATTTATTCTGGCAAAGAAAGCATTTCATTTTATTTTATGTCTTTCTAAAGCTCAATACAGACAAAACAGAACTCGTATTAATTGGCTCCAAATGTCTCATTACGAAACTTCAAAATTTCAGTTTATCTTTTGATGAAGCTCTTATTACACCCTCACACACTGTCCGGAATTTAGGTGTTATATTTGATTCTGTTTTATCATTCGATTCTCACATAAACATAATTGTGAAAAGTGCATTTTTCACCTCAGAAATATATCTCATCTCTGCTCATCACTTTCACTGAAGGATGCAGAAACACTTGTTCATGCTTTTATAACTTCCAGTCTTGATTACTGCAACGCCCTGCTGTTTGGTCTCCCAACTAGAACATTAACCAGGCTCCAGTATGTGCAGAACTCTGCAGTTTGTGTTCTCGCCGTCACCAAAAAATCTGAACATATCACCCCCATTCTCCTTAAACTTCACTGGCTCCCCATATCATCTTTCAGTATCATTTATTCAGTACAAGCTGCTTCTCCTCACATTTAAAGCCCTTCATGGATCTGCTCCTTCATACCTCACTGAATTACTCCATTCATGCACTCACTCCCATTCACTACGCTCCTCTGGTACAGGATTACTCACTGTCCATAGCCATGGTTAGCCACCATGGGTGGGAGATCATTTAGTGTTGCTGCCCCTAAACTCTGGAACTCCCTCCCTCAAAACCTGCACCTAACGTCCTCTCTGTCTCTCTTCAAATCTCAGTTAAAAATGTCTATTCAACCTGTGCTATTCCACCACTCACTCTTGATTTTCTTTTTCGGCTGTTTGTTCGTCTGAAAGAAACCATTGAAAAAGCAAATTTGAACAAAAATAACAGGAATAAAAGTTTATTAACATGAGTTTTTAATTTTTGTTTGAACTATTGGAGGGTGGGGGAACTGCAGTACAATGATGTCAATCATCTGTCATGTAAATTTTTCGGTATAAAATTAGCAACAATGAAATGCAAAATTTTTTAAGCTTTCTTCAAATCCTTTAAAATCGAATCCATAAACCTCGTCAAACAACTAGATTGCGACCTGCTGCTTTGCTGTCGCTGTTGTCGGATATTGCAGAAGTTGCTTCGTGAAGGCCTGGAGCATAAATTCTGTAGCGTAGTTCTTGCATGGCGGCATGATTTCAGTAAGCTTAAAATGAATCCATTTAATTGTTCACGCTCATCTACGGTGTAATGTCACTACCAATATAAATAAAAAAATTAACATTTTCTGTGACTTGTAAAATTGGGCGGCCTATAATGTGGGAAAATATGGTATATACATTTTTATGTTTCCATAGTTGATCTGCTTCTTGTGTTTTTTCCTAATTGCTTGTTGCAACAAATCAGCAATTTTGTTTGAATGTACACTACATATCCCATCTACCTATATAAAACTGTATGTACGCACATCATGTAGCCTATATAATGTTCATGCATGTGTGTGTGTTTGCGTTTCGCATTTGCATCTGCATCTGCTTATGTGAGCAGCAGTAATATGCAATGTGCCTAAGTAACTTCTGTGATGTGTAAATGAGTTCTTTGTGACATATGAGCAGGCAATGCAGTGATAAAGATAAATGGAAAATGCAAGGCAGAAAACTGCCTGACTGGTCATTCGTATCCATGCTCCTCTGACCTGAATGTAATCCAGCACAGCACAGCACAGCACAGCCCACACAACTCTGGTCGGCTTATCTCCAGCCTGGTTGCCACGAAGCAGCAGCACTCTGTAACTCAGAGAGAGCAAAATAAGGTGCCAGCTCAGCAATACATCAAACACTCAAAGGCACATGCTCTGGCCTGAAGGAAGTTCTAATAGCCAGGTAAAAGCTTCTATCATTACAGCCATTACAATATTGAAAGCCTCATAACTCATAACTGGGATGGAATATTCTGGCCTTTATCACAAATTTGGTAGCAAATTCATTCAAAAGCAAAGTAATATGTATGTTATATAAATTGTATTGTATTCTTTGTGTTACATTATTTATGTACACGTTTTCCCCCTGCATATCAATGATTAAAACTAACCAATGAATTTTAAATTTGATAAACATTTTAAATTTTAATAATTCACTTATTTTTATTTTGCCAATGGCAGAACAAAATTTCTAAAAGACATATTATACAGAAGAAAAACTGTTTATGACTTAAGTTTAAGTAGATTGCATTGTAAGTCATTTTGGACAACTTTTATTTTACCATGAAATTTTGATATTATGTAAATGTCTACAGACATATTTAAATTATAGAAAATAATTTAAGAAAATGAAAACAGACGTACAACATTTAACTCATTTTAATACACCAGTGAATGAGGTTTAAATGAAAACTAAGTAGAGTAAATTAAAACAACAAAATAACTATTTAAAAAGTCAATAAATCTATATAATTTGTATTTATGTCCAAATGAAAAATGGACACTTGTGCCTACACGAAATTCAATGGCCTTAAATCAAATTTAATCAATAAGAATTTGACAAGAGGAGATTGGGGCCAAGACCTTTTTCATTTATCCTGACCTTCTCTTCAGACATAATCTGTGGAAATGCTGAATTAGTGAATAGGGGTGTATTGTGTTTTAGAGTAGTGCATTGTGGATGTTGACCCTGCTCTTTTGTTTCTCTTCTGGCCCTCAGCAAGATGTTATTGTAGTGAATGCTTTTCATTGCACTTTGCTGGTGGGTGACTGGTTCAGATCAATGGAGTGCAATAGTGGAAAAAGACACCCAGACAGTTTTTTCCTGACCAAATAGACATCCCTGTGTCCCTGTACACTTAACTGAGTTAATGATTAAAACTTGATTTTATTTACTCATTCTATTTGTGAGCAGTAAAATTTACTGACCTCTGTCCTTTGCAAGAAATAGATGTGCTATAGGATTTGTGGCTGAAGGATTGCCTATTCAGTATACACTTTGCCCAATAAAGCCTGCTGAATACGCCATCAGTGACCTTCCACCTCAATCAGAGCAATTTACTGATGAGTACATAATCAGTTATGGTACATGCAAGTCATAATAAAGAGTTTACAAGGACAGAATTATAAATTGTTTCATTGAACTTAGACGCAGGCATCAATAATCACAAGAAAGTACACAGCTAATTATTTTAATTTGTCTAAAAAAGAAATTAAAATATATTGTCTTTAGTAAAGCAGAGGTATCCAGCTCCATTTCTGAAGATCTACCAGTCTGAAGAGTTCAGATCTAACACACCTGGCCCTTGTATTCAGACACTCCTGAGGACCTTTGTTTAGATTAATGTTGGAGCTAAGCTCTACTGGGTGATAGATCTCCAGACCCAAAGTTGGGCACCCCTGCTTGAAAGTTTAGGAGTTGAGCGCATGTCTTTACTTGTTTGGCCTTCAGATAAATTCAGTGTCCTTCAGGCTGTTAGAGATGCTGGTAAATGTTTAGTGTAATTATGCTGAAGGATACCTGTTTAAAAAGCCATATTTACTATAAAAATTAAAACTGAAAGGGTTAACCAATGTCATAGAAAAACCTTTAATTAAAAAAACAAAAAAGGAAAATAAGCCTTTTAAATATATGATATGTAAAAGACTGACTTTGTATTTATTTTAGCAAACCTTTTAAATCAGGCTCGTAAGCAATTATTAGTTATTCCTAGAACAAGAGTCAGTGCTGGTACTTAGATTCAGAGCTTCACAATACAGAGATCATTGCAGAGAAGTGTTCATGTAATAGCTATACTCTATTTTTCATGTTATAAACATAGTTTATATGTTATACAGGTTGTCAAAGTTCCACACAAGTTGAAATTATTCAACGGATTTTACAAACACATAAGCATTCAATATCATTTCATGTCACATTATAAAGCTAGATTCCTAAACTTACATTTCTAGATTTTAAATGAGTCAATCCAAATAAAGAAGAATTATGTATGTTTACTGAAGTGTTTGATTTAATGTTTACATTTAGTAAATCATGAATATCTGTAGAGAAATTAAATCAGAAAAAAGAAATTCAGTTTGCAGATTTCAGTTTTTGGATATATACTGAACAAATAACCTGTAATACCATACAACAAATGTTGTAGAAGAAATCAACACTGCAACTGGACTGGAAGCATGAATGTGACTCATCCTAATTAAAAAATAATCAAGCAGAACACACAACCTTACACAAATACAATACTTACAATCAGCCCACTTCTGAACATGGCTCATTAGATCTGAAGACATACATCCTATAATAATAGAGAAATATTGTGAACATATTAAAGTTCTGTTGGACATTACTATTCCCTATAAAATGGTCTCTATGTTCTGAATTTTATGTAACAATCCCATTTCCATACATGGTAAAATATAATACGAGCAAAAAATTTTACATTTTAATTTCTCCTCAATTTTCTCTTAAATGTATTACATTTGTAATAAATTAAGTGTGTTCTTAAATGCACATATTTGTAAATATAAACAAATTTAGAATGAGATGCTTACAATATTCAAAAAAGCTGGGACAATCTGATGTGTTACATCACATTTCCTTATACATTTATTTAAATTGTTGGGGAAATGCTAATTGTTGCAGTTTTGCAAGTGAAATGTTTGCCCTTGATACAAGACTTTAGCTACTCAGCAGTCTGTGGGCCCTATGTTTTTAACTGGAGACATATCTGAACTTTTGGCAGGCAAGTCAAGCACACACATTCTGTCTCTCTAGACTCTCTATAACTCTCTAGAATGAGTTATAGCACCATCTTACTAAAATAACTATGGCCCTCCCAGGAAAAGACGTGACATTGGTATAGGACAGTGAGAAAGAGTGGAGTACTGCTGATAAATTAATCATACAGTACATCCTATCTTTGTGTTCTGTGTTACCAATCGGCTAATTTGGCATTCTGTGTCACCATCAGCATTGTATCACCTGACATAGCCAAAAAAATAAAAAAGATAGAAAGCTACAAACTCAGTTTTCATAGTTTGCTATATCATCTTACTCCATAACATAGAAAATGTTATAACACAACCTAATGTCACCAAATTTGTGTCATTTGACATAAGTATTATGTCAGCTTAACACGACAGCCTTCATGACAGCTGATGCCCTTTGGAATAAGTATTTTAAATGTTTATGTGCATTTATGTCAATTGTCATTACGGGCATATGTAACGTTTCCCAGTGTGATTCCGGTACTATTATTTTCAGCAAAAACAAACAAAAAAAACCACCAACACCACCACCACCACCACCACCAACAACAACAACAACAACAATAATAACAATAATACAGAAAAAAGTGTATTTAAATGTTTGACCCACAATGTATCAGCCTGTTTAAGAAATGATCAAATTAAAGTCTTAAAAGCAGAAACAGTCTAAGTACTAAGTATTGTTTGTAATATTCTTGCTTTGTGCATTTGCCACTGAAGTTGCCAGCTGTTCAAATCCAATTGTCTTTAAAGAGAAACTAATTAGTGAAAATGAATGGGTCACTAGTAGTACAGTAATGTGTATAGAAATCTGGGTGCAAATGAGTCAAATGGCAACTTATTTTTTCAAAACAACCAAAAAAGTTTTGTACGGACTAAATATGCACATAATACCCTCTAGTCTGTACAACTTCTCTGTATCTCACAGTCCTTTTGATGTTTAGCAACCGCGTAATGATATTAGTCAGCAGTGAGATATTTGAGGCTGAAACTTGAGACAAAAGTGTTTTAATCCATATTTTTATAGTTTTCCTTATAGAAATGATGTAATGAGTAGCAACTAGGTTTATTTTTAACCCGTATACTACCTCCCACTATCCTTGGGAGAGGGTATTGGAAAAAGATTTGTTCAGCTGACAACGTGCAAGCAGACGAACAACTTCTCTTCCCTGTAGCCACGGAAATGTTTGTAGATGTTTCATTACTTTAGAATGCCATTTCACGGCTTGTGTGTCAGCAGTATAGCGGGGAGAAATGAAAGGGTCGGCAAATCTTCTGGGAAACAGCCAGGAATGCATTTCAGAAGCCCTATTTTAAATAATCATTTTCCAAGTGTGTGAATCATTATTTTAAAAACAAAAAAGCTAAGAAATCCTATAAAGCCAATCCACCTTTGTAATGATAATCTTTAACAGTTGTGTTAAAGAACATTGGTTATTACAAGAAGCCCTGGGGTGGTGTGTTTTCTTTTCTTTGTGAAAATGCTACAGATTGATTATTGGTTTCATAACATGGAGGCTTGTCCATGTTGTCCAATTGACCTTGTGACATCATCCTGATCCTTCCTCATTCAGCCTCTGCAGAAGTTGGTGCATATGGTACACCATTGATTTTTCATCTTTTCCAGTGAAAATTTCTCTGATGAATCATAATTACATAACTGAGGGAGCTGGACCAGCTTATTTAAGCCTGCTGCTCACCACATTTGCGTTCACAATTGATTTAGTCATGCAATAATCTCCCTCGCTCTATTCCTTCCCTTATATATTCTTTCTTTCTTTCTGCCCCCTCCCTGCACTTTTTATCCCGCTGCTTTTCTGTTTTAATGATTTAAGGGCACACTGCTTGCACTGACCTTATTTGATTGCCTGGAATCTGCAGCAAGCGGAGTGTTTTGCTCTATTTATGAAAATAAATCCATATTTGTCAAGTTGTAAACCATAATCCTGTTAAACACATCATCACACTTATTGCCTCCTTCCAGTTTATAAGTGGCTCAGTGCTAGTGGAAGTGAGAAGCCTTACAGATCAGGGGGTGGAGACTGAATGGGATTGCCAACTCCATTTGACAGCAATCTGAGAGAGATTTCATTTGTGGGGTGGGGATGGAGGGAATTTATGGTCTCCATTGTGACTCATAAAATCAGACAGTACTTCAGTATCTCATCTAGTTTACTCTGGGTGGGATAATGCAGATGTGTTCTGAGCTGCAACCAGTTTTTAATTTTGGCTAAGTAACCTTTCCATGCTCCACCCATGCGATGTATGATGTAAAGTTGTTCTGATTTGAGGTTGGACAAAATTTACAAACACCCACAAAAACTCAAAATTCATTCTAATGTTAGATTAGTGGAGTTTAGATGAGTTTAGATGAACTACAGTGTTCAGTTTCTTGTTAAAATGGCTGCTACAAAAGGTAATTTCTTTGTCTTTTGTCTTTTGTAAGATGTAGCTGCAGTGAACCCTTCAGTTCTGGTCCCTTACTACTACTGGAGGAACTGCTTAGCTGACTGCTGCTTACTACTGATTTGTAATGCATGAGAGCAAGTCCACATCTGAATGGTACAAAAAAAGACTGACTTGAACCCCATTGAAATGCTGTGGCAGGCTCAAAAGCTCTCCACTATGGCTAAATTACAACAATGTACAAAGAAAAAAATAAATAAATAAATAAATAAAATATATATATATATATATATATATATATATAATTCGGTATTCAGTTATTGTGAGGCAATACAGTATGTATATATGTTTATATATATGTGCGTGTGTGTGTATATATACATACATACACACACACACACACACACACACACAAATATATATATATATACTGTATTGCAAGGTGTCGGTGACTGCCTCACAATAACTGAATACTGAATTAAGGCACCAAGCCACTAAAACCATGCTGTGAATAGAATAATCTGTTTTGCTGCTTACATGAACCACTGAATATAGAACTATATACATGTGGCTGATTCGCAAGTGAATGCCAGTTTAAAAATTAAATTATTAATCAAAAAGGCATGTTTTTATTTTTTTTTGTCTTTTGCAATAAACCACTTGAGATCATAAATTGTAGCGAATTTATCACAGTAGATTTTAGGCACTTTTCATCATGCTTTATGCTGTTAATGGCCTCTCAATGCTTTATTTTACTTCTATTATGTATACATGAAAAGTCTGAGAGATGCTGGGCTTTGCTCCAACAGCAATTAAATAATCTTGTGAGCAACAATTGTTTCCCATTGTCTTCAGAATAAAACAGACTAAAATGAATTAATTTAATGTGCTTAAAAAAGATCTAAAAAAAGATGCCAGTAGACTAAATCAAAAAGAAAATTAGCACTGATACCCTGTTAACTTTCACTTCATCACATGAAATAAGTCAACCAAAATCCATATATAGTATGATTACATTTTGTGCCTTTTATATTCACACAAAATAAACATAATTTGAAATTAATAACACAATCTATATTTCTGTATTTCAACATAATTTGAGTGCATTGCCATCTCTCATTATCCTGAATTGATTTTTGCCAGAACCTCCCAATAAAAGCTAGAAACATTACATTTGTGTGCAGAGCAATGTCGTGACTCTTGAGAGATAGCAACCCTGCTGCTGTGTAACTAGACTGTGCTGACCTGATCAGAGGTGAAAGCCTTATCAGTGTCTCCTGATTCCAGAGTGGATGACATATTTCACTCTCCACCCCTCTGTCATGTCTCCCCTCCAAGCTTGCACTGATCCACTCACTCTGGCAATACACTATGAATTGTCACAACTTCAGCACCGCTGTGATCTCGTCTCTTCTCCTCCTTGCTCCCCAGCCGCTTTCAACTACATGCCGTAAATTCTCTGATGGCAGTAATGCGATTTGGAAGCTGAAATGATTTTTAGGGAGGGGCGACCTGGACGGAAAATAAAATAAAGCATGTAATTGCATAGTCATCCCCCTCTCTTATCTATGGCCTCCCTCTTTCTGAGCAGAGAAAAAAGCTCGTCTGATTGATGGACAGAGAATAGCTCCCATTTTTAGGCAATCCACTGATAAGGACTAGCAGTGTTTCTGCCAAATGAAAACATGGTGGTGATTTAATGAAATTCTTCACGAGCAAGCCTCCACTATCTCCTCTTCATCACTGTGCTCTCCAACTTGAATTCCTGGCATAGTGGGCAAATCAAAGACAACTAACTGAAGCAAGTTCAACAGTTCTGGAGGTATGCTGGTATGTAATTCAACTGCTCAAAGTGTGCCCTGCAGTAAAAAAAAAACTCTTGAGTTTTCATAAAAATGCTATGAAACAAAAAAAATCCTTCATCTGTCTGTATCAAAAGATCTGACAAGATTTCCTTCAACACAAGTAGTCAGCAGTGCTCAACGGCAGACTGTTCATGTGCCTCACCACTGACATTTACTTGAGGTTTGCTGTTGCTCTGCCTTGTGTTGTACTTCTGCATTTGGATCATATGAGCCTATGGTGATGATGTGGCCTTGAATGTCCAAGTCAAGTATATATAGTGAGAGTCGTAGTGAATATAGTGAATGCTGAAATTACTGCAGCAGTATTGATTCTGGTCTCTGCAACTGCTCTGTCATTCCAGACCAAAAGGAAGAGTGAATCCTGTCTCGAAGTCCCGATGAGTGAGTTGGGGACGACACTCTAGCTCATATGCAGGGGTGATAGACACCACCTCTTATTGACTGTTTGATCGAAGGCAGGATCAAAAGCGCTGGGGAAAAAAACATCTGCTTCTGTCAGAAGCCCTGTGATGTCTGGTATTGTGGATATTCTGATTCCCATAAAAGAGACAGTGCACCTGCATTCTGACAAGTCCACCTGGGCCTTGCACGTATAACTGTAGTCATCAGAGTCTAAACAAATGCTTTAATTTAATCTATATTTGATTCACAGCAGCTTGTGCATTCCATCAAAATGCCTCACCCTCTTGAATATAAATAGGGTTTTTAACTCACACTCAAAAACAAATATATCGCTTTGGGTGTTATCTTCATGCTGCGGTAGACATCAATTAGGCGAACCAGGCATGTAATTGATTTTCACCCTGTTAACTTTGCCGCCGTAACCTTTGCTGCTGTGCCACTGGTGTTCTAGCCTGGGCTGTTTTTAGGCCTGGTTTGACTACTTCTAGTCACTTTAAGTTTACTCTCTTCACCTGCAGGAGCAGATTAAATGTGCATGAATCTGTTCTATAGAGTCAGAGGAGAGGCTACACACTCTTCATGACTAGCTAACACATGAGCAATTTGATGAGGTGAATGGCCAGAAGGCTTGGGTCGGTAGAGTTAGCTCTAGATGCATATGTGCTGGTGAGATAAGAGCTGGACTTTTCCAGAGCCTTGGGCTGGTGAAGAGGTGAAGAGCGGCCCAGCATGGGTCACTTAGCCCTGCCCAGAGACAACACGCATAATGCAGGCACATATACACCAATTACAGACACTCATCATTCGCCTATCCACATCACATTGCTTCATGAGAAAATGAGAACAAACTATTTTAATCAAGTACACAAATCATTTCAAACAAAAATGCTAGAATATCATACATATTTGCAATTGTATTGTTGGAGGGACCATCATCTAAAATCAAAAATGATATAGCATTTATCAATACACTTTTTTATATTTATATATAATAATATATTTATATATTTTTTATATTTACTTTATTATAGTACAGAGCTAATATTTTCTTTCTGAGGAAAGAAAAAATCTATTTGATGCTGTTTATCTCACCAATGGTGAAAATACATAGTCCACATTTATGTTTTATTAATTATTGGTTATTGTCTGTCAGGTGTTTAAAACATACATAGAGTTAATTGATCTGCACTTTAGACTTTAAATCTGGTATTGGTGGTCGCAGGTTCAAGTCCCAGCCCGGGCATCACTGAAGTAACCCTTGAGCAAGGAACTGTCCCCTCTTCACTGGGCGCTGTTGATAGCTGCCCACTGCTGCTGTGATGGGTTAAATGTAGAGGTCACATTTCATTGTGGTGCACTGTGGGTGATAGTGTGTTCACAATGACAAAGTCTTATTTTCAATTTACTTTAATACTGTCACGCCATTAAGGCTACAGCAAGATAGGCCAGAACACTCCCACCACCATGTTTAACAGATAGGAAAAGGTTCTTATGTTGGAATGCAGTGTTTATTTAAGCCAATACATTATATTTTTCTATTTCCATCCACAGGATGTTTTTTTAAGCATTTACGCTGGTTTTTCCACATGATGTATATTAAGGGCAGAAATGTTCTTTTTGGAGAAAAAATTATTTCTGCTATTATTTCTGTATTGTTCAATGTTTTTTTTTTGTTTTTAGGGTTTTTTGGGGGGGGGGTTTGGTGGGGGGTATAGGTTCATAACCATTAACCAATGTTAGACATAAAATACAATCTCCCATTCATAACTTATTATTATTCCACTGATTGAATTCTGATTCATGATTCTGATTTCACCTTCAAATTATGTGATAATCATTAGGGTTCACTTTCTTTTTCCATAAACACATGTTATGTTACTTTTTGTTCAATAAATACATGACCAAATATATATATTTTGTATCATTTGTTTACTTCTTTATCTACCTTAAGGTCTTTAAAATCATGTTTTAGGTTACATTAATATAACAATATAGACCATTTTAAAGGGAAACACAAAGAATCATACAAATTAGCTATAAAATATTGATTTTACAAAGTGTTGTTTTGTTAACTGCCTGTTAACAACAAATGATTCTGAATATTTCAGCGCATCCACCAAGAAAACTGAACATTTCACACCATCACATCTGACACCCTAGTGCTCCCGCTGTTGGTCTAAGCAGGAATTTGTACTTATGTATATGCAAATATAAGCACACATTCACATGCAATGGGATAATTAACAATGTATAAACACTGTCGCCTGTCAGCATTTATCAAACATTTACATTTCATTTTTCTCAGGAATTTACAGAATGTCATGGAACACAGCTCTGAAAATACTGGTAAGTGAGCAAGACACAGACAGATGAAGAGATGAACTGCCCAGCAAGGTTAACAAAACAGACAGGCAGAGAGAGATGTGCAGTACGCTAGTAGATCAACTTCACTTTACTGTTATTTACTGACATCAGACTTGGAGAACAGAGAACACACGTTTACCTTACTGTTGTACCTGAAATCCTCATTAAATATGTTTCATTTCTCTTTCTGTGACCAGAAAGAGAGATCTGCTCAATTATTTTAAAACTGTTAACATCAACACCTTCTTTGACAAGATGGTGTCCTAATTTGTCCTATTTACATAGTGAACAATTTTGGGTTCTGGTCTGTGAGATTAAAGTTCTCTTTTTTCAGTGACTAATGTACCAATGAAACCATGATCAACAAGTTTTTCAATGACTTATATTGGAAGTCACTACTTTTACATAGTGACTACATACTGAAGCTGGTAAATTATAAGAAGAAGCAGTTATTTAAAAAAAGATTCAGTTCTGTAAGCTGTGCCCTGTTCTAAAAATACTACACTTCAGGAAAGCATGTTCAGTCCCTAATTGAATTAATGTGACCAGTAGGGATGTGACTTAAATTGTAAAATTGTATTATTAATTGATAAATCTACCCATTATTTGGAATTTTTAAAGAATTCCAGTGGTTGTTGTTCTTGGGTTGTACTTGAATGTATGTACTGAACCAATAGCAATATTTCTCTTAGTAACAAATCTCTTTTTACACTGATTCACAGCCCATGTATGAGGTCATCCTGGGGGCTAAAGTTTGGCCAGCATTGGGAATGCTATAGCTAAGGTCCTGGCAAGGGCACCATTTCAGCTTGGTTGATTTTAATGTGTTTTTTTCCGCCTTTGGGAAGCTGTTTATCAACTCCATTTTCCCCACACAACTCTAAAATGCAGAAAATTAGATTTCTCACAAGTTCACACAGTGGCGGATACAGACATGCTCTACCGCAAAACAAGCAAAAGGGATGCAGAGATGGCTATGCTGCTCTCCTCTACTGATAAATATGAGTACCTCACTCCCTTATCTGATGGAATCACACATCTATAAGAGAAGCACATATAAAACATATATAAACACAAGCATATCTGTGAGGGGATCTACAAAAGCCAGTGCTTCTTTATTAACCTGAATACATGCCTGATATCGGGGGATTGTGCAAAAATCTCATGGAGGTGTGGGTAGAAGAGAAAAGCTAGGGGAGATAAATATGCTCCCCCCCCAACACACATTTGTTCTCTGTGCCTCTGCCTTAATTTGCTGTCATTATAACCTATTGGGAGTTAGCTCTTGGCAATAAAGAGAGAGAGAAGGGAGACAATTTCACTGTCAGCCCCCCGGCACAATAATTTGATTTGTGACTGTGGCAGGTTGGAGTGTGCAGACTGACTCAGCCATGCTCTGTGTTTCAAGGTTACAGTGGGAGGACTGCTTCATCTCCTGTAGAGAAGCTTCCATCTTCCCCCTCTCTACATCTCCCCCTCACACATGCACACACTATGCACTCAGCTTTGCATTCCTACAAAAGAACCATCCTACATGGTGTTATTACCATACCACATCAACCCTTCGCAGCATGCATGTGCATGGTGCACAAACCAAGCTGTTCTGGGCCCTAAGCCACTGCCCCTTTGCCCTTCATATCTTACAGAGCAAGCCCCAATACTAGCTTATGAGTTAAAGCACTTCATGGTATATCCATTTTTGCAAAGGCTACAAGCTATCAAATATTATATGATGCACACAGTGTAGACACAATAATAGCACGTTTTGTTTCCAGTATAGTGAAGATACAGTAACAATATGGTACAAACTACACTCTTAGCAAAAAGGTTATTGGAGATGGTATGGTGTTATGTAGCCTACCAATCAGCTCCTTGTTGAGATGAAATGGGTATGCTAATGTAGGGACAGCACAAAACGGTGCAGGGGAGTAGGCCTCTAGAGCAGGGTTAGGAAACATTGCTATATATCAGTTTTAAAAGGGTTGGTAGCACTTAAGGGCAGTGTTCAAAAGGCTACATGTCAAGTCAAGTCAAGTCAAGTCAATTTTATTTATAAAGCGCTTTTTACAACTGACATTGTCACAAAGCAACTTCAC
>JBBIGC010000104.1:31481553-31494837 GCA_037576955.1 Lepidarchus adonis | reverse complement strand
ACAGGCCCTTTCACACAGATCAACAATATGTGGTCTGCTGATATGTGGGTTGTAACGAAATCTGTGATTGTGTTGAATCATTTTCTATGCAGATTTCTTAAAGAATCAGAATCAGAATCTGAAAAAGTTTTTTGTCTCTGAGGAAATTGCTTATGTAGCGATGGCACATAGAGACAGTGACATAAAATAACATACATCTTATGATAAAAATACAAAGGTAATAAAAATACAAAGGTAACTGTGATTTTTAATAAATGCAATAAAATAAGATAAATATAATATACTATAATAATTGCAGTAATTGCACTTATTTATATTATTATGGGTTTTCTGGGCAAAGTTAAGCAGATGTATTAATTAGAGGATATTGTACCGCACCTCCAAACGTTTCTCCTTAGAAAAGACCTTTGCCAATAGCTGTCTGGAGCTGATTGATTTTGTCTGAATAAAGGGAAAAGTGAAGGTCGAACCACATTTCTTTTTCAGTCTTCTGCATTTTTTGAGCAATTCTCTATTATTGAAACCCCTTGATGTGAACACACACACAAACAACCCTTGTTGATAGATGCACACACAAATGCAGAAAATTATACACAAACATCTGGACCTTACAGGAGGCCAGCAGTGGTCAGTCTTGTGCCAGGCCTCTGGCATGTGTGTCAGTAGGTCCTAATGTGTGCCCTCAGTATGCTCAGCCTTGAGCCATATGCTGGGAGTTGTGCCAGGGGACAGAGAGAAAGAGAGATGGAGAGAAAGAGAGGGAGAGAGAGGGCAGGAGAGAGAAAAAGAGAGACTGTGCATGGCAAAGATGTCAGGGATGACCACACACTCTACTCCTGTGTGGTCATCCCTGGCATCTATGCCATGCACAGTCTCTCTCTCTTTCTCTCTCCTGCCCTCTCTCTTCCTCTATTACTCTTTATCTCTCTCTATGTCCCCTGGCACAACTGCAATAGCCAGTACTACTAGCTAGCATTTCTTGTCACATGCACACAAAAGGATCAGGACTCTCTCACACACACACACACACACACACACACACACACACACACACACACACACACTTGTCACAACACATACACAACATTCCGCTGTCATCTCAAGCAAGATCTGCAAAAAACATCATTTGATATGTCCAACTATCTGGAGAAAAATGAAAAATGGAAAAACTCCAGTAGAAAAAAGGAAAAAAACATATCTCCTCTTAGCTTGGGACATGCTGGCCTGTTATCTGTCTTCTTGAGGTTCTCATGTTCTCTAGCTTGAATTTCTCTTACTCGCAGAAGAGTGTTGCCTGTTTCCAGAGCTCAAGCTGAGAGGCCTACCTTCTAGCAGCAGTAGGCAAAGCTGAAGACTGCATAATTCATGAGGTGTAACCACGTAATTTACAAATAATGGTTTTAGTTGTACGATATATGCACTTTCAGAGCAGCAAGATGTAGGCCATGATGTTTGTTTATATAGAGCATGCATTACTCATCTGAAATGTTTTTTTCCTTGTTTCATCTCCTGTTTAGAGGGAAACAGAGAGAGAGAGAGAGAGAGAGAGAGAGAGAGAGAGAGAGGTAAAAAGAGAGACGGGTTGACTGTTCAAAACGAGTCGTGATTAATTTAGGTGCTGAAAAAAAGCATAGGCTCTTCTTCAAAGATGAATCTGAATTTAAAATCAATTTACATCTTTTATCTGTCTTGTGAATTAATAATAGAACATATTTACCATTTTGCATTTGTAGCATGCGGGGGAAAACAGAGGAAAACCGAGTGAATAAAATGACAAAATAAACATTTGTCCAAGCACGTCAGTATACTTTGTGCTGGCAAATCTACATGATGCGAATGCTTTGTGTTCACACAGTCTCTGCCCCTTCTCCAATCTATCTTTTACTCATTCTCTCTTTCACTCATTCTCTCCCCCTCTCTCTCTCTCTGTGGCTCATTCTCTGTGTTTATGCTGGCTCTGCACATCCTCCCGTGTCTCAGGCTGTGGATAAATATTTCATTGGGTTAAATATAGCCATGCTCTCACTGAGACTGAGCTGGGCCTTCTCTCCGGGACAGGCAGTGAGAGGGGAGGAGTGAGGAGCAGGGGAGAGAAAGAGAGAGGGGGGGGGGCAACAAAGCTAAAGGAGCAGAGCCTTCTGCTTTCATAAGCTCTACCACTGCGCTCGATCTTACCCAAGGTTACTCTGGTCAAACACCTACTGCACTGCATGAACAAGTGCGAGGGTGTGTCTCTGTGGAAGTATATTACTGCATGTCTTGATGCTCCATAGTAATAATGAATAATTGTTAAATCTTATTCATCCCATTCATTTGTATTTCTTTTTGGTAGACGCATTATTGTATTCTTTTTATTTGCCTTTTTCTACTGAGCAAAAAGATCTTTCCAAAAGGGGTTTCGGGTCACTAAGAGTGCAAATCCCTCTCTCTATAGCTGAGTAGGGTTGTGAACTCTCTGCCATCACTACTACATGGTTGTTGTTGAATATTTTCAACTTGAAAGTGAAAGTGACGTTGCGTGACTCCAGTTCGGGCAGTTCATTCAGTGCAGCTGCCCAGGCCCATGTAGAACTCACAGACAGCATCATTATCAATGAAAACAAGTCAATTCCAGGAGGCTAGATCCATTATCAGGCAACAAAAACAAATAAATCTGCAGTTGTGTTGTTCCCCATTTGAACCACACAGCAACACAGTAATATAATTATTAATGTATTAATAATAAATGGAAGCAACATTTGGAAGTAATGCCAACATTACTTCTCTTAGTAACTGATTATTCCTTATTTACAGTAAGATTGTTTAATTACTTTTGAAGTAGTTTCCTCTGGTGACTTTAATTACTTACTCATTTTTAGTAACTTGCAGAAATCTTAATATAACAATGTTGTAGCCAATGCTGCTTATTGTCATAGCAGAAAAATGCATGTTATAAAATCATAGAATTTGATATGATAGTTATGGGTAATTGTAACAAGAATGAACATAATCCTTACTGGACATACTGGTAAATGTTATGGTTATGTTATAAAATGTTATGTTATGGTAAAAGTGTTGCTGTCATAAGAAATTTCTTTTTGCAGTATTTTTTATTTGTTTACAGTGTAAAAGAGGAGTATTAGAGTATTAAAGAGGAGATGTTGTAAAATATACTCTTTCAGCTTACATTTTGTGAAGATATTATTAGGGTCTTCAGTAATGACCTGCAATGTATCTCACTTGTGCATGATTATGAATATAAAATATATGTAAGCTTATGCGTGCGTGTGTGCGCGCGCGCGTGTGTGTGTATGAATCTTCTTGTAGCACTGTGTAATGATGGTATGAATCAATCTGATGTTTGCAGTGTTGGAGACTCTGCCGTTTAAGCGGATCAAATGATGAGAACTGGGCCAAATCTGCAGTCCATCAGGGGACTGGGGGAGGCTAAAGGGTCCAGAGTTGGTTGGCTTTTGCAGAGAGGCCTCATAAAAAGTGAATGGTGTTGTAATCCGAAACTGTACTGGAACATATTTTACTAGGTTTATTTGTGCTGCAGGAAATGTGAGTGTATTGGTACACAGAGGGTTGTGTGCTACAAAGCATCAATTAATGCCTTTATTGGACACATTTAGTGTGCATGTTTCTCTGATATTACCCTGGCAGCTCCCTTCTATATATATATACTTTTTTATTATTATTATTATTATATATAATTAAATAATTAAATAATAAAAATAAAATTAAAGCCGACTTTAATGATAACCTAAATGTCTTCCTTTAATTTTTTTCTTCAAAAGCCGAGCAGCATTATTAAATTTACATCTGCATTCTGGGTATCTGAATTTGATACATTAAGAACCATTTACAGCTATTGGCACATGCTCTGCAGCAAATTAAATTAATGGCTTTTAGAGACTGCAGCATGCGTTAAGGGACTCAGATATCCAGCCTGTTGAACCTAAAAAGCCTTTGAGACAAGGATTTTTTCTTGTGCTTCAAGATGGTATATGCATATTTATTTATCACATGCTTCATTAATATGAATGTTTTAACTAAATCAAAATGATTTAATTTATAGAATATATATTATTCTATATATTATATAATTACAGTACATAGTCTTAATTGCTTACAGTGGACCAGGATGTTTTTGTTAATGTGCTTTTCAGACTACATACATATTTGAATGATATTTATTCTGATTGGCTGCTCTGTATTGTGCCTGGTTCAAAAAGCAGAGCTGAATCACTTTTTATGATCATATGCTCAGAAGTAGAAACATGCAGAAATTAGAAATGTTTATGTACTGCATCAAAGTCTTTTATCTAAGGAGAATGAAATTCTATGACGTCAACCTTTCACACATATTACTAAAATAAAGTTTGTTGATGATTGTGTTTTAAGTCAAATACAATTTATGACATTTGTGTGAAAACGGTATATTTATTTTATGTAATTGATCTTTGTCCTGATTGCATCTATTGTGCCACAAAGCAGAGCTGAAACATTCCTCATAACTTCAGTGAGTGGATGAGGTTTTTAAATTCATATTTTTGCCAATTTATAGATTTGGAGTAAAGGGTATATTTTGAAACATATTTAAACTAATGAATACACAAAGTTCTTAATTTTTAAAAGTGATGAAAATGCACATTTCCCTGATTTCCAGTCTTTTACACAGATCGACAAGGTGAATATTTTAAACCAATGTGTAAAATATACGAGCTGGGCGTCAAATCACATGACCAGAGAAAATTAACCCAAGGATTGTCTGCTGTTTGGGAATGAAGCAGTCACAGCTTGTAGCTGAAGTGAAATGACCCAAATGGGCTGCCAATGACCATTCCAGTGACCAGACTGTGGTGCACCTTCCCTAGCTGAGGGTGACAAATAGCCAAAACACCCAATGATGCAGGGGTACACAACTGATGATGTGTCGCAGTGGAACTAAGTGGTCAAGATAATCCAAACAGAAGACATTTCATCCCCCACTCAAGTCAAATGCTGTGCAGAATCATTAGTGATTGAAACACCTAGTCTTACTAGTGGAACTACACTTTTCAGTCTAAATTTCAAAAATGATATTCACTTTTTCTCTTTTTGTTAGGTCTAGTTGGGACTGATGAAAAGGAAAAGCTACATATAACTGTTCACGTGCATTTAAAATACAAGATCATTACAGTTTCAAGAATATTACAATGTAAAAAACTTGGGTTACCTTTGAAAAAGAGTATGGGTTCCTTTAGCTTTGAGAGACCAAATTTTGAATCTGCTCTCAGTTACTTGCTGTTTCTTTTCTTACTTTGATTATGCAACCATCATGAAACTTTTATGAAATCTTTCATAATGTACTCCTCTGAGAAAACTATGTAATAAAACATTGGCATAATGTTAGTGTTCAACATGAGTGAATTAGCAGAGAATAGCAGTGAACAGCTCGGTACACCCAGAAATCAAGTAGACCTGTGAAATTAATGTTTTTATAATGCAGTACTACTTACAGCTTAAAGTATCACAATTTACATAATTATACGTCAATTTGGATTATTGTAAGGTTTTAGAAGTACTTTTTGTCCCCTTTTTTACGAACTGTAAAAGGGAATAAAAATGTGGCTTAATTAAGGACAGTTGCTGGTGGCAAGTCACTAAGATCTTTTTGTGCTTGTTAGATCATGGTCCTTTGTTTTGATTAGATGTCAGCGGGGTGGCGTATAACAGCTGAAATCTTTCTTAAGTCCTCTGGAGAGCTAGCCTTTGTCTTAACTGTCACTTCAAGTTAGTCAGGCACACTTTGTCCATGCAGAGCTGTCATCCTCTCCAGAGGAGCCAGTTCAGAGTGCTCAGAGGATTCAATTTACCTTCACTCGCAACGTCCCTTCCTTTCTGTCTCATACTCTAGGATTCTGTTCGGCTCAGTAATGGCTCTGGTGGCATTTTTCTGAAGTTTCCCTGGTCTCAGACTTGCTGCAGGATTTAATGAGCTCTTTCATTTCTAGGGGAGGGCATCCAGACACTTTTGAATATTCCTAACATGGTAACCAAATCTCTTCCTTTAGTACTTGTCACTTAGTTACAGAGATGATGTCGGGTCAAATGCATCACTTTATGTCCTTAAAATGGGTTTATTCAGTGACTTTTAAAAAACTTTTTTCAATTTTCTAGTTTTCTAAAATGTTAAGATACGACATTGTTCATTGGGAGTTTGTGTTACCAAAGTATTAACTTTAGCCACACCAGCAATGAGTAAAAGGGGAAAGCATTCTGGTTTTTTTTATACTCATCATTCACCTCTGTTGGAGTACTTTATACCTCTCCATGGGCCAAGCCAAGAGGCCCATCTTGATGAACTTGATACTAGCAGAACTCTAAAAATTGCTGTTTACTTCAAAACTACAATTATCTGATAAGTGGTTGTGCCTGCACAGCAGGTCTTTTTATCTGGTTTGAAGTGTTATGGTCGCAGATGTATAATGCTTGCTGTCATTTAAACCATCCAAAGTTCAAATACATATAATTATTCAAATGATTAGTGAGGTTTTAGTTCATGATTTTAACTCATTTTTGGTCTTGTGTAGCTTGATGAAATTGTACACCATAGTTAGACCATCCGTACTTTTCAAAATAAAGGCGCAATAGAACAGTGTTATTTAGTTCATGCCTTGGAGGGCAATGTCCAGCCCAGTTGGGTCATATATCACCTGATTCAACTCCTCTGTTAACTAATATTTTTAGCAAAATCACCAAATTGAGCTTGATGTTGGCCTTCCAGGACCAAACCTTTAGGGGTTTTTTTTATGTTTTTGAACACTTTTAGTTCTTTAAAGCAATGGTTTTCAATCTGGTCCTCCGGGGGTTTTCAATTTTCACTTCACCTCTGCATGTTGGAAACTGAATGCATGCAGAAATTTGGATAATTTAGTTCTGAAAACTTGACCCAAAAACCTTTCAGTGGATAGTTCTACTAAACCATCAATGTAAAGGAGATGTACAAGTTACAAGTTACAGAAATATGCACCAGGTAAGACATGACCACAGCATCTAAGAATCCTATATGCTTGATTGCTGGACAAAGTTCAAATGTCAGAATATGCTTATGCAACTCCATGCTATCAAATGTGTCTTGTTTTCAGTTGGAAAACCCAAAAGACTGCTCTTCAAGTCATTTGCTCCCTCAAGTGCAGGTCTGTAGAGGTTTCTCTGAGGGAGAATGGAGCATTTGGTGTGTTTTGAGCACGGGAATGTCTCTAGAGATTGCCCCCAGGGGCCTGTCAGTCTGATGGGTGAAGGACAAGGCGGACTGTTACTGTGTGACAGATGTTTGTGTCTACAGCTATCCCAAGCTGTCAGGGCAGCGGAACCCTCGCAGCCCACCGCCCCGCTGACAGGAAGTGCGCTCACTTTTAAGCACCTGTCCTCTCACTAACCTCCATTTGTCTCTGACAGAGACCATAGTGGCGAATGTTGGGAGGGGCATACAGAAAGGAATTTCCAAATATGACCCTACGTATGACCTGTTAGACCTGATTCCTCCGCCTTTAGGTCAGAAATTTGTACAGAAAAAAAAGAAAGGCCAGGAGGTGCATCATACCAAAGCCAGACTAGCATGTTAAAACAGTAGTGATTACATTACAAGCCAAATATTTGGATTTACATATGTTGCTTTTATGTTTTTTTATAAATATTTGAAACATTTTGCATGGTATGAAAATGTCAAGACATAACAATTGATGTGGTACTAAATTACTTTTACAATTGACTTTAAACTTGTGAGTGTTTTTTTGCTCTTGTAAAGTTACAATTTTGCTGATACAAGGTTCCAAAAATTATATAATGATCAATTAACAGAACCCGGACCCCACCCTGGGCTGGTCTACATCGCCAGAGTTCTAATCTGACCTCTGTGTATGCCCATCTCCAGGTGATGCAGTTGAGGGGGCTAATCATGGGGCTTCATGGGTGCTTACACAGCAGTGACTTACAAAGTCTCATGAGCAGAAAGTTCATTGCAGCAACTTAAACTCAACTCCACATGCTTGTATACATGCCTGACAACATCCAGTCTGAGGCGTAACCTGGCCGTGTCACATTGACTGAAACATAATGTTCTAGAGGTGTTCTATTGGATTTAAGTCAGGCGAGTGTGGAGGCCAGTCAATGGTATCAATTCCTTTATCCTCCAGGAACTGCCTGCATACTCTCACCACATTCTGCACCAGGAGGAACCAGGACCCACTGCACCAGCATAGGGTCTGACAACGGGTCCAAGGATATCATCCTGATACCGAATGGCAGTCAAGGTGCAGTCAGGGTGCCATGGCGTAGCCTGTAGAGGTCTGTGCATCCCTCCATGGATATGCCTCCCCAGACCATTACTGTCCCACCACCAAGTAGGTCATGCACTAGCCCTACGCAAAACTGGTGCAAAAACAGTTTTGGGGAGGGAAACAATGTCAATGGCCTCTACCTGAACTGGTAATTCCATTCCTGTTTTGAGGATTGTCTCATTGTTGTCACTGTAGTGCGGCTGAAACTGATTAACAAATCTAATTAAAAAGTGCTCCTTTATTTTTTAAGCAATACATAATATATAGCTTACATAGAATTATGTGTAGGCAAACAAATGTGATGTGTTTCAGTGAAAATGGTTCTTGCTTTCTTTTTTATGAATTTGCCATAGCCTAAATGATGAAAATATATTACATTCACATTCAGCTAGTTGTATTGTAATATATGTCAAATCCAGTGAATATTAATAAATATTATTAGCTTACCATAATCTCAAATAATTGCAAGTTGACATTATGATATGTCCAGTGGTGGCCTAGTGAATAGGACCTTGCTCTTAGAATAACAGGCGTACATACTGTAGTAGTTTTATCCAAAACAGGCACTTTAATTTAATTATTTGATTATTTTTCGAAAATTCTATGGTACTAAAGTAGGTGATAGTACTACAACGTTGTCCATGTGAACATTGTGCAGATTCACTTAAGCAATAACAAATGTCAACTTTTATTGGAGCCAAGAAATTGTATCTTATTGGGACACACATCAATTTTATTTCTTTTTATAATACAAAGTCTGTATTAAGAGCCCTAAATTTGTCGTGGTGCCAGATGAGTTGTGCCCTCAGTCATTGGACATACAGTATGTTTGTAGAAGTCCGACCTAACTTTGTTCAGTACTCAGCTGAGGAGCGAGCATGGGGGGCTGTGGGCAGTGGTGTATGATGGGGAGAGTAAAGGCAGTATTCTCTGCAGACTTTGGCGCTCTGCTCTTTGTGTGTGCAGTGTTTGATGTGTTCTGCTGTAAACAGTGTGAGAGAACTCTCCCCGGAGATCAGCCACAGCCTGAGCACACTAATGAGCAGGGTGATTATGGGGAAGGCATTCCAGAAAATGTTACAAATGTAAATGTACATCCCTGCCTCTGTGGTGATTGAGTGTTTGTGTGCGGATGTGTGCAAAAGGGGTGCATAATGCACATGTCCTTATAGCATTAAAATGCATTTTGCTTTGATCTTTTGTTGTCAAGAGAATATAAGGCTTCGAAACAGCCTGAAAGGGAACCTGGGGAATCTTAAATTAGGGGTGTGTAAATGTTAAATTCCTAAACGTTGATGGTTTTCATTGTTTAACTATTGAATTAAACATAAAGTATTATAGTAAATTACTACAGAAATTCCAAGAGGAGACATTGACTTGTATCTGCATTCAGTTTGTATCCAGTCAATATTCAACACAAAATCGCTTGTATTCTAATCTGCCAAATAAGTCAATTCAACAAGCAATCTGTCTTTTGCCCTTTCTTACTGTTACACACACAGAATATTAACTCCTTCTCTGAAGTGAGGATACACGTCCTTCTCTGTCCAGAACCTCAACACAGGGTCTATTTCAGGTGGAATAACCTGAGGGAATATGCTTTTAATTTGATGCTACTCTCAGGCTATTTTATAGCAACCATCAAGGGAACAGAATGGTGTACGTTGCAAAAAAGTTGGGCTAATTTAAAAGGAACCAGGGTGAATACTATATTGCAAGAGTGTATTTAGAGAATAACTGTCACTGAGAAGTGGCTGTGTAATTATCCCATTGTCACCCGAGCAATTACTAAAAATGTATTTATTTAATTATTCATTTGTTTTGCAAATTAATCATCCCAAATAGCTGTATAAAGTGCAATAATATTCATTCATATTTCATCATGATCTTTTTTAGGGATGAAGATTTTTAAGTTAAATTACCTGTCGTTCAGGGCAGCACAATTTGTGGAAGGTTGAGGAAGTCATCAAAATCCTGCACACTTAATCAGGGTAGCACTTGCCACCCAGAGATTTTTAGTTTCTTTTCAGTTCCTTTGGTTTTGAATAATCCCTCACTAGGCAAGAGGACCGAGGTTACTGAACAGGAACTGAGAGTCCTACACTTCAGAGAAATCACAGCCCTTCAGCCTTCTTAGATTTAGTATTTTTCACAATTGATTTGGCTCATGTTCTCAAAACAATTAGCAGGGCCATTTAAATATCTAAATTGTTTTAAAAAATAAGCCACTTTGAATGCACTATATCAATAGGAATTCTTTCACATGTCCCATTTACCAGGGGGAACATTCTTCATTATTGATTCACCCTTTTGTTTCAAATTTGTTCCATTTATACGCACATGTAATCATGTTGTCGTTGGTAAGTGAACACTTACTGCATTTGTAACCTGCGTTGTGAGCTAATTGCTTTGCCGATCCATTTTCTACATCCACATAGTGGAAACCGAGGACGTCGCATCCTATTTGACAAAACAGCACCTTGACTTTACACTTGAGTCAGACGTATGACAGCATTGTCTAAACAGTACGTTTTATTTATTGTTCTCATTACAATAACAAAGTTCAACCTTTTCAGGTTTTGAGGAAAGGTTTTGCAGAGGCAACATCTATGCAGGTTTATGTTGGAATTACCCCCCCCCCCCCTCCCCTCACCCAGAGAAAAACACAATGGAAAGCAGCATATACCGTATGAGCTAATTGTGTTTCTGTGATTTGTGTTAAAGCAATAAAAATGAAGTAAATGTTTCATCAGAAAATATCCAGCTATTAAGACAGCTGAGCTAACTGTTTTCAGAGCAAAATCTATTTAGAAAAGCATTAATGAACTTATCAATGATCCATCATAAATGGATGCTGATTGCTAATAGCTCATCAGAATCCCTGAGCATCGATTGCAGAGTTCATTAATTCACTGAACACCTCCCCTAGCCCCTCAAGTGCACCCTTATTCATGCAATTATTATGGATAGTTCATAATTTTAATTTGGTGCTTAGTGATGGTTATTGCATGTTTCTGCACTATTTGCCTGTAGATGTGGACAATCTGACCCTTTTTACGAGCACCTTAATCAAAGCCCTGGTGATGAAAGATCAGGGCCATAAGTGGCCGCAGGTCACATAGTAAACACTGTTGATTGCTGATCGACTGGCTTGTCAGTGGTACTATACTGGTCTGGTTTGAAACAGCACTCTAGAGAAAAAAATGACAGTAATAATCTACAAGAGTTCCAATTTTCTGTTTTTACAATGAAACATTTGATTCAAAAGCCTTCTGATCAATATCTTCAAGATGATGTATATCATATTATAACCCCTGGAAAGTGTATGAAGAGCTAAAAGACAAGATAAAGCCTTCTTGATGCCCTCTAATGGCTTGGGTGATGAATTTTGTATCTTCATAGAAATGATTTTGGCTCTTGACTGTCACTACTGGTTATTATCTATATGGTATTCTCAACATTTAGTAGTTTCATTGTGGATAAAAATGAAAATTGAACAATGTATAAAAATACAGTACTGGAAAACTTTTATTTTCAGCTATTATTATTAGTATTGTTAGTCTTGTTATTGAAATACTGAAACATTTGAGAAATTTTAGCAACAATCAGATTCAAGAATCAATAAAGCATGACTTCACAGTACTTGTTCATAAGTGATACATTTGTTTAAGTGTATAGTGATGCAATTACATGAAATATAATATTTGCTAAACTCATGCATGTGCTTATTTACACTGACAGTCAATGACAATCTAAAAAAAAATAGGGTGCAGGTGTTTTTATTGATCTATTGTTTATGTGCCTCTGATCTGGTCAACATATGGACAATATGGAGAGTTTGCATATTATGACGCATGTAAAGTTGATTCTAATCTACATAACATTCTTACTACATAACATTCTCACTAGTGTGATATTGTTGCTGTTTATAATCTAAGTACATGTAACATGCTAACAGTGCAATAGTATACATACTAATTCTGATCTATGAAGGATACTGTTATTAAAATAGTAAAGTGCTTGTAAAGTATTACATCACATCAACTAAGAGCTACTTCTGCATTAATAATGGCAGTAATGGTTCATTGATACATGCCAAGAGTTAATTGAGAGTCAGACGACAATAAATAGTTCACAATATGCAATATATTTGTAAAAAACAAAACCTTTGTAAATGTGTGAAAACAATGAAGCCATTTGGAAAAAAACAACACATTTAATAAACAAATAAACTCATCTGGTGAGGAAACAAGCACTAAATCCTACATGCTTGACACCTGTATATGTGAATTGCTCAATCTGCATACAAGACTGTTAGACACAGCTTGTGAAACTGCATTCTTAATTCAGATGTGGCAATCAAGTTATCTCCAGGTGGAGTGCAAATGAATATCCAGCTTGTTAAGATTGGTAGCTTATTAGCATTCGCTCTGTGAAGAGCGTGCTGGATTGCAAATTGTCCAGAGTATTGGGTTATTTATGCTAATTATGAACTTGAGTACAGTTGGTATTATAACCTCAGACAATACAAGATGTCACTGATGTTTTGGTTTAGCCAGTTCTGTTTGTGTTTTCAACATAAAATGAGCTGCTTCTGGCTGGATGAAAGTAAGAAGTATAAACTCTTCAGGGTGGTAGATCTCCAGGACTAAAATTATAGCTTTTATAGCTTCCGTCTGTTGAATTAAGATTTTATTACTGTTGGTTTTTTATGTGTTTAAAGTTTTGCTTCAAGATGTCGTTACATTTATATAGTTTTGCGATTGTTTGAAACATATGTTGTTTCCAACACCATTTCTGATCAATCATCACACTCAGAGATGTATTGGTACATTATTTGAATTACCGGTATGTTATATTCTTACAATAGTGTATTATTATAGCTCCCCCCCCCCCCTCTCTCTCTCTCTCTCTTTTTCTATGCACACACATGTACACACACACACACACACACACACACACACACACACACGCCGGG
>JBBIGC010000104.1:31415923-31426698 GCA_037576955.1 Lepidarchus adonis | reverse complement strand
GTGTGTGTGTGTGTGTGTGTGTGTGTGTGTGTGTGTGTGTGTGTGTGTGTGTGTGTGTGTGTGTGTGTGTGTTGTTTGTGCATGGGAAGAAGTGTGTTTGTGTCCCTCCAAGCACATTAGCATTTGCGATTATTTGAGCTCAATCACCCTGAATGTAGCTGACAGGATTAACATTGCGGAGGCAAATGTCAGAATCACACATGTCGCTTACAAAAGGCAACGACCCCTTTCTTTACTCAAAGCAATTTTAAAATGCCATAGTGTGCCAGGTTTTAGAAGGTGAGGTCAGATGGAAAAATAAAGCTTTTGAGTTGGCCAGATGAGTGGAGTAACCGGGCAGAAGCACAGGGGCTGATGATGAGGAATATGTGGATTGTTTGAACAGGCAGAGATGTGAGTACTGGTGACTGCCAAAATCTACCTCTTAAAGTAGCTCTCTGGTGCAGCAGGTGGCAGAGCCCCTATGGAAGCCTTGTTTGTTAACAGTGCAGGGAAATGCTTTCTGCTGTGAGTGAGGCACTTGAACCTGCAGACAAAGAAGATATTTTGGTGCTTACCCACAAATGTCTAATGCAGCCACTGATCAGCTTAAAGTTCCGTATCCTAGTATGAGTATTTAATCCTTTGGCCTGTGCTCTTACAAAACAAGGTTCTTTAAGGATTCTTTAGTATTGACAAAGATTGTATATAGAACCATGATTAATTGAGGAACTGTTCCAATGCTAAAGTACTAGTATTAGAACACATTGAAATGTGATACCTGTTTTGGTTAATCAGTTAAGAGCATTTTGACACCAAAGTCTGGATAAAGGGTTATTTTTCAGTTACATTGTAAACATTTGAGCCAGTCTTGGTTTCACACTATAATTTGATGGGAGCAATCACTGTCAGAATCACTGTCGGCTGCTTCTCCTTGTACTTGTGAATGATTGGTAAATGGGCAGATGTCTGATGTTGTCAGTTCGCTGGTTAGGCATTCCTCTGGAATAGATCATAAATTATTACCTAACTCCAATTTATCAGATATCAGGAAATATACTGTGCTGTGAATATTTGCTATCTCACCAACCTTTATAGACACATACATGGTTGGATGGATGGATAGAGACTTTATTTATTTATTTATTTATTTATTTATTTATTTATTTATTTATACTGGAGAGAGATATTGCTAAGTGAATACTATTACAGGCATATACAGAATTTATTTCCATATTGGATTCAGACAGTATTATGGATTTTATGTTTAATTATTTTATTATGGATTTTCAGTGGTATATATTTGGTGTCTGGGCTATTCTGACGCATTTTGACATAGCATATATCGTACTGTGCAAAAATATTTTTTTCCAATTTATCTCAGCATCAAGTGTCTTTCTGCTAGCAAAAACACATGCTAGAATAAATATAAACAAACAACAAAGCAGTCAAAAAGGGGAAAAAAAGGTTTGTATGTAAAAATTTTTAGTTGATGTGTGTTGGGAGATGTTAGAACAGCACATGTTTGGTGATTCCCCCTTCAATGCCTTCAGTCATTGCTTGGATGTGTGAAACTCTCTCAGCATCAGCACTCAATTTAACCACTGATTGAGCCCAAACCAGGTTTTTAATGGTTTCTAAAAATCATTCTGGGCTTCCACGAAGAGAACTCTGCTCACTGTATAAAATGTATTTGTATTGATTCTAATAATAGTGCTCTGAAAATAAAAAAAATAAAGAACCTGCTGCCTGTCTAAACAACTCAAACATACATTTCTCAGGTGCCAAAGACTTTTACATAGTACCGTAGTTCTTAAAACTAAAATCCCTAAGTCTCCCCCCTCACTGCCCACCCACAAACCAGCCCACAGACCAGCCCACCAGATCAAGACTATTCACGCCCATTAATATGGTAACGGCTTGGGGAGAATGACTGGAATGTCGCTCAGAAACACTCCCCTCCCCCACAAGTGTGTTAAGCTGGAGTTGGGCAGGAGACACGCTCTGGACTAAAGAGAGAGTTTACCGTATGGAGCGCATGACAGGGATAAAAGCTGTAATATAAATAAATTGATACATTGAACAAAACTAAGCTATTTTATGGTGTTCCATTTACTGTCTGGTTAATACTTACAACCCTGTAATTTTAAGAGATGGCAGAACAAATCATAACAAAATGAGCCCTGTTGGGTTGATTAGTATAGAGCAGCAGCACTTATGAAGCATGCGTTCATTACTGATTACTTATTAGTGATGCTGTGATAGTGTGATATATTTGGAAAATATTTTGTTATTGAATCAGTACAGCTTGGGCAATACTCAGGTCCTGCCAAAGCCTCTGTAATAAATGCACCAGTGGTCTAATATGCTGCTTCTGCCTGTTTAATTGGCTAGCATGCTTCTCAGCCAACCACAGAGGGAACCTTCATGGGTAAATTTCCAGGATAGCAGGAAAATAAGAGAGAGGAAGCGTGAAAAAATTCAGCTCCAATAGACAAGTATCCCCTGAGTAATTTCACATCTGCTTGTCTCGCTCCTACCACGCAAGCTTTATCAGTCGAGCAGAAGTGGGAGAAGCCACATGAAAGAGTAAAAGTGTTGCCATAGCATTAATATTCCTAACTGTAGCTTACGGCCTTGGGACATTTTCTTCTGCTCTGCATGTTCTGCGTATACAAAGCTGTGGTGGATAAAACATTTGAGAAGAGACCAACCTGTACAGCCCTTTGTCACCTTCTCGCTGCAGGTTAGCATGTCAGCGTACGTTCATGCTCCGAGCTTGTGTTTGTGCCACTGTGAATCTCATTCAGGGGGCTAAGGGCAAAGTGGTTTTGCCTCTAGTGCCTCAATGCGCAGATTGCACAGGATGCCCGTGCAGTTATTGGTCATGTTGGGGAGGGGGCTGTCAGTAAGAGTGTGGAGAAACTTTATGAAGACCCTTTAAAGGCCAGCTGTTAAGTCACTAAATGTCTCTTCTGATTTGAATCCAGCTAAAGCTTCAAAAATGCCATGAACATATGTAATGAGTTTTTATTTGGCCTGCAGTGCCACATCACCACCATCTATTGACAAATAATTAAAGGTTGACAGTATAGGGGTGTGTGCGATAAAGCCGCCAGAGCAAATATCTCAGTGCGAAGAAAAATGTCCACTACACCAGAGCAGCAAGTACGCTGCCTTTGTGTGCAAATTGTAAAGGGAAATAAAGGTTGCTTCTGCTCTACATATTCAGTTGTTTTAACAGAGTCCACTGAATGCTCATCCAAGGTCTCTTTGCATGTACGCATTTTATCATTTTGTAGATAAAAAAATCATTGAAAATCAAAGAACATCCCATAATGATTCATAAATTCAGTACTGCTGCTCTACAGTTGAATGCTACGGTAAAGAAAGGAGTGAAGAGAAAGGTCATTCCAGAGATAAGGTATGTATAGATGTGCAGGAGAAAAAGATAAGAAGTGCATTTAATTGGCTAGCCAACATAGTCAATACCAGTGCTTTCTACCTTTGAACATTCTTTGAACATTCTTTGAAATCATGATGCAGATCTAATAACAAGCTCCCCTTGATTAAAAGAAGAGGAAGAGGGAGAAGAAGACTAAATGTTACCAAAAAAAGATCATATTCTGCCCTCCTTCGGGAGTGAATTCAAACGGCATGAAAGGCTTCAATTAATCGTGGAGGACAGGAATCGATTTGGAGTGGTGAACTTGCAGTCTTTGATACTGTGGGGAGATTTTGCCTTTAAATATTCTCTCAGTATGTAGTAAGGAGTTGGATGTGATTGGCGCTGTGTGACTGTGAGTCCTGACGTGAGATCGTTGGCGCGCGCCACTCACTGTCTATGCTTTCTGTGTTTTGCGAGGATTCAGGTGTTCATTGATCTTACTGATAAACTCTACATCAACTTCAGTGAGTGGCAGGTTATTACGTCTGGCTCTTGACATGATACTCAAAGATCCACCAAAATGTCTTTCTCAACCATCAACGTTTCAGTGAGAGGATCGACAAATTAGGCTAATAGGCCTATTCTCTGCCCACGAACGCACTCTTTTGTATTAACTGTAACTCGACAGAAAATTGCCAGGAAACCCATTCATCTCAGTTGATTGTCTTAGTACCTACAGTGGTGTGTCATATTTTATGAATGTAACTTAAAGTATATATCATGCAAGTCCTAAAAGTAGATGAAGAAAACCTAGTTAAACAAGTGACACAAAAAATATTTTATTTGGTCATGGATTTCTTAATAACAAAAATGTAAAATGTAAAATCTAATAACATATCTGCATGTGGCAAAGCTGAATCCTTAGGTTTATCATATTATTTGAAGAGTATAGAGGCACTGTTTAAAGAACAGGGATCCAGCATAGCTTGATTACACATACAACATTTTTATGTTTTATGGCTCAAACAACGGAGGTGTCTCCGGACCTCAGAGAAAGAGCTGCTGATGTACATGAAGCTGGAAATGTTACAAGACCATCTCTAAAGTATTTGGACTCCACCAGTCAACAATCAGACAGATGCTATTTATTAAATCTGTAATTTTATATGGGTTTGAAATATCACAATGTTAAGATTTTGCCATTTTTATCTTGAAACTAAGCTAACATTAGCATGGGATCAGAGCTGTCATTTCCGTCTTGCCTACCTGCATATTGTCCAGTTTGGTTGCATAGAATTTTCAACCAGAAACACAACATCAGGTACCAAACTGAAAAGTATTCATCACAGTGGGAAAATGTGAATTATAAAGGATACATGGCATTTCTGAACAAAGCAATACAACAAAGCAAAGCTTCTATTATATTCTTCTCATGTCAGTTGAGCTCTTTTCTTGATATAATGCATGAGGATTTACATTTAAAAAACAAAACACTGATACCCTGCCAGAACTGAATGCAATCCTCCCTGAAATGTAATCAACATGCACTATATCGCTCCCCCTCCTTATGGGTACGTATATGCCTCATTGTAATGCCATCATATCAGTGACAAATGTGAAATGCAATGCATACATAGGATTGGGTTTAAACAGTGACATGCTTAAAATGGACCGAAATGAAAGTTAAAGATCCACCACACTGATCTCATATCGTTTGAAGCACAGAGAAAGAAATATAGCTTATGTATGTATATGTTGATTACTTTTCAAGATGGACAGTGTTCAATTTCAATACAAATTCAGAATTGTGTTTTTTTCAATTCAAATCCTCTTGTATTGTTTTTCTCTAAAGAGATCAAGTGACATGAAATTATGTAATAGAGGTTTTGCATTTTCACTTGTTACATAGAAAGCAATGTCAGGTGTGAATAAATTGCATCTTTTGTCTACAATTTGATACAAATTTCTCTCAATAGGGGGTCACAGAGTGACTCGGAATACACTGTGCTTCAGATAAACAGGATTTCTGTCAGTATTTTATAAAACTTGTTCTACTTAGTTTAGTACTACTTTGGCTGGTAGTGAAGAAGTGGTACTGCATGTATTGCAAGAGAATGAAAGGCAGGAGTGTCATTTGTGTGCATGTGAGTGATCTATCAGGTGCAATATAAGTGCTTTTAAATCAAAATCATTGTCTTTTTTTATATTTATGCATTCATTTAGCGCCCAAACCGGTTTTTCATTTTGTGTCGTGGGGAAGCTGGAACTGATCACATTTGGCTTCTGGCCAAGGTAGGATTCAACCTGGACAGGAGGCCAACTTATTGCGGGGCAAGACAGAGACAGACAACCATTGTCACACACACACACACTCACACCTATGGGCAATTTAGAATAGCCAGTGAACCTAAACCACACAGCTTTGGACAGTGGGAGGAAACCAGAGCACCAGGAAGAACCCCATGCAAACACAGGGAAGCACCTGTGGCCAACCATAATAATGCCATGTATAATAATAATAATAATAATAATAATAATAATAATAATAATAATAATAATAATAATAATAATAGCATAAGTAGTCGTAGTAATAATAGTAAATCTTGTCAAATCTGTCCTGAGTTACTATTTCAGAGAGACCAGGTTTTGTTTTGACAATGACAGCATGCTTCAGGCCTGCATTTACAGTATTGAAGTAGTCTTCATTGTTTTTGACCTAAAAACACTACATAAGGGCTTGAAAATGTGTGACAATCCTCAGCAGCTCTTTCTGATGAGTGTGGGAAGCAGCCTGGTCTCGTCTGGCTGGCTCTCTGGTCTTGGCAGTGTGTGGTGTATCTGAGAGAGGAAAAGAGAATCCCTCCTTCTTTTTCTCTTTATTTACAGCAGCTTGAATGCCTTGTTTTCCCTCTTATCTTAGCAGCTTTGAACAGCACCTGGATCTTGAATCTGCACCATGGTAACATGATGGTGAGTCATAGGAAAGGCTGGGCTGCACTATTCTCTTTTTCTCCAACTCTCACCTCTTAGTCCATCCATCTCTCACACCCTCCCCTCATGCCTCCAAACAGATGTGCAAAGTAATTTATACGGATGCTATATGTCCACTGTATCAGAAAAGTTTTATTCATGTGAGTATGCTACACTAAGAGGAAATCTGAAACATCCTAAACAGACCAGTTAAGTACAGGCTATAGTGAGGTGAGAGTATCACATAAGGAAATGATCTGAAATAAGATTGTAAATGGAGATTTAATTTTAGATTTTCTAAAAATTATTTTAAGTTTTATGACAGCAAATGCAACAGAACATCTGTGTCATGTTCATGATGGGAATAGGACAGTGCATATATGGTTAATAAAAATGAAGTATTAGCTGCCATTACTATATTTCTAATTTTCACTGGTGACCTTACAAATTTAACTATTTTGTGTTAGAGCAAAGATCTAATTTCTTTTCTAAAATTAAATTGTAGAAACACATTTCATTGTAAAAATAAGAGGATTTGTTGACTTGCTACAACACTCACAATCAGATATTGTACAATCCAGTTGTTACTTTAGCTGTATTCTCAGCTGTAATTTGAGAGTATTCACATCCAAATTGGAGCAAGGGTTTAGGAAATACAGCTCTTTTTCAAGGGACCAAAAGTATTTGGACAATTGGCTCAGAAGGCTGCAAAAAACAAGGCTGCATAGGCTCATCTCTCATTAACCTGACATCAATTAAGCGGTTAAAAGATCTGGAGTAGATTCCAGGTGTGGCGTTTGCATTTGGAAGCTGTTGCTGTGAACACACAACATGCAGTCAAAGAAGCTCTCAAAGGAGGTGCAACAGAACATCCTGAGGCTGAAAAAAAATAAAAGATCCATCAGAGAGAAAGCAGAAATGTTAGGAGTGGCCAAATCAACAGTTTGGTACATTCTGAGAACAAAGAGAGCACGGGTGAGGTTGGGAACTCAAAAAGACCTGGACGTCCACAGAAGACAACAGTGGTGGATGATCGCAGAATCCTTTCCATGGTGAAGAAAGACCCCTTCACAACATCCACTCAAGTGAAGAACACTCCAGGAAGTAGGTGTATCAGTATCTAAGTCGACCATAAAGAGAAAACTTCATGAGTAAATACAAAGGATTCACCACAAAGTGCAAAACATTAATCAGCCTCAAAAATAGAAATGCCAGAATTGACTTTGCCAAAAAACACCAGAAGAAACCAGTCCAGTTCTGGAACAGAATTATTTGGACAGATGAGACTAAGATCAACTCCTACCAAAATGATGGGAAGAAGAAAGTTTGGAGAAGAATTGGAACACCTCATGATCCAAAGCACACCACATTTTCTGTAAAACATGGTGGAGACAGTGTGATGGCATGAGCATGGCTTCCAATGGCACTGAGTCACTTGTGTTTATTGATGATGTGACAAAAGACAGAAGCAGCCGGATGAATTCTGAAGTATATAGGGATTTACTTTCTGCTCAGATTCAGCCAAATGCAGCAAAGTTGATTGGACAGTGTTTCAAAGTACAGATGGACAATCATTCAAAACATAGTGCAAAAGCACCCAGGAGTTTTTTAAAGCAAAGAAGTAGAATATTCTGCAATGGCCGAGTCAATCACCAGATCTCAACCCAATCAAGCAGCGTTTTACTTGTTCAAGACAAGACTTGAGGCAGAAAGACCCACAGACAAGCAACAACTGAAGACAGCTGCAGTAAATACCTGGCAAAGCATCACAAAGGAGGAAAACCAGTGTTTGGTGATGTACATGGGTTCCAAACAAAATTCTCAACAAAATATTGAAAATAACATTTTACTTAGCGTTATGTTTATTTGTTCCTTTTACTTGTGAGCCCCTGAAATGAGTTTGTATAAAAATAGCTACAAATCCTACATGTTTAATCATATATTTTTGTTCAACCCCTTGAATTAAACCTTAAAGTCTGCACTTTAATTCTGTTGTAGTTGTTTCATTTCAAATCCAATGTGGTGGTATGCAGAGCCCAAATCATGAAGATTGTGTCACTGTCCAAATATTTTTGGGCCTTACTTTATTTAATTACAGTTATATGAATCTTTATTCAAAGATGCAATAATTCCTTATGGTACCAGTGATAGATTTTGAGCAGTGTGTTGTTGAACAATAGTTATTGGTCACAGTAATGAAGGAAGGTTCAAGTTTCTGTCTGATGGTCAAAAAAAAATATCGACTGTGGGTGATGAGGGCCACAGCCGTAGGGAAAGACAAGTTCAAATACCTGTGCCAGCTTTGATTACCCTAAATCTTCTACCACAGAGAAGTGGGTAGAAGAAGCGTATCAAGAGTGAGACCTATGTCTTGCCAGTGGCATTCTGTCAGGGGAAAACTTTCTGGCGAATGTTTTCTTGCACTTACTAAAGTAAAGGCCTAAGGAAGGCTTATCTACTCACTTGTGATTACCATTTTAATAGGTTTACTTTTAAGCTAAGCTCTTTGTCGTGTTTAAAAACAGCATGTGAAAGGTGGAAGGCCTTGAGTTTTGATATCAACACAGGACGAGAGTGTGGCTCCTGGAAGAGGACTCAATTATGCAGGCAGTGCATTATCTGTGTTTTTTTTCTCTTCTTCAGACACAAAATCCACTCAGAAGGAGATGTGAAAAGCCATTGTTTGTTTCCCAACTGAATATAAGGTGCACAGTTACACTGCATAGCGCACTAACATGCAAACAGCAGAGTGCTGCGGTGTACATCAGTCAATGTCATTCAGTAAATAGATCACCCTTCCCTCCACCCCCTTCCTCTTAAACAGGGCTGCACTGGCAGATATGAATATGTATTGCTTTGTGCGATAAGAGGATAGACAGGGTTTTCTGAAGCAAAAAACATTTTTGAGACAGAGAGAGAGAAACATAGAGAAAGAAAGAAAGAAAGAAAGAAAGAAAGAAAGAAAGAAAGAAAGAAAGAAAGAAAGAAAGAAAGAAAGAAAGAGAGGGAGAGAGAAGAGACAGAAGAAATGAAGGAGGAAAGAGGAATGGGGGGAGATTGGTCTGGAGTCTGGGCTCATCACAGCCTTTGTGCCCATCAATAACAGTGAGGAGATGTGTCAGGGCTGAACGGCCTGCAGTAATGGAGGGAGAGCTAGAGACTTGTGGGAGAGAGAGAGAGAGAGACCCTGTGAGGACCTCTATGTAAATTGTTGACATGTGTGTGTGCATGGGAACCCCATGGTGACAGGAAAACATGCATTTTTGTGATGTGGGGATATTTATTTAATTCAGATATTAAGCATGGCATAATTCAGCTTCAGCATTACACAAGCTAACGAACATATTCACAAATATAATACCAACATATATATGTGTGTGTGTCTGTTTGTGTATGTCTGTGTGTGTGTACATATACATGCGCACACTTTGCTTCATTAAGGTGAACACTTAGAGTGTCACTTCTTCTTTTATTTGTTTGTTTTGGAAACCCATAAACAGCTCTATCCTTTAGGTTAAGGATATATTTAGATACAGCAGATATATTCTTGCATATTGTTTATTATTATTTAAGTTAAACCATTATTTTAACATCTTTTAAAAATGCATAAATGAATACCTACTCAATTAGGCCAAGCCTATTGCTAACAGATGTTCTTGTTCATGCAACAGCTGTGGACAAACACTGGGTCACACTGAACAACTCAGTGTATTTCACAATAGGCAACCCATACTGCAAGTTCATGCAATTCTTGCCCTGCTAGATCTGCCCCAGCTCTTAGGGCTACTGTCAGAACTGGAAGCATCTAGGAGCATCGATGGCTCAGCAATGAAATGGTAGATCACACAAACTCTTAAAGCAATTGTGGCAAATGCTGAATCGTGTAGAAATGACCTATTCTCTATTGTATCATTGACTACAGAATTCTAAACTGCCTCTGCCTGTGCACCGGGAGCTTCATGAAATGGGTTTCTGTGACCGAGCAGCTGCACACAAGCCTAAGATCATGAGGCAAAATGCCAAGCTTCAGCTGGAGTGGTGTAAAGCACACTGGAGTCAGCGGAAATGTGCTCTCTGGAGTGATGAATTACGCTTCACTATATGTACTATTCAGGATTTGGCAGATGCCAGGAGATGTAAAGTGGAATGCAAAGTGACAATAGTTATAGTATATATGGACAATGTGTGTGTTCATGTTGTTAAGATGCATGTACACCTGTTAGGGTGGAAGTCTTTAAAATAGCTTAATACGTAGTGTACCAATAGGAAAACCGTACCAACGGATCCAGACACCACTGTGCAGCACTGTTTGGACTCAATATTACAAGAGTTAATAGAATGATGCATAGCAAAAGAATATGTGTGGTTGTGTGTGTGTGTGTGTGTGTGTGTGTGTGTGTGTGTGTGTGTGTGTGTGTGTGTGTGTGTGTGTGTGTGT
>JBBIGC010000104.1:31354810-31381833 GCA_037576955.1 Lepidarchus adonis | reverse complement strand
GAGAGAGAGAGAGAGAGAGAGAGAGAGAGAGAGAGAGAGAGAGAGAGAGAGAGAGAGAGAGAGAGAGAGAGGAGAACCGTAGACAGCAAAAACCAAAAGATGGGCATATGAGCATACACATGCCCTGTCAGTAAATTCCCCACAGAATGCTATTTTTAGCCTTGTTTAGATGTAGCAGATTAACCTCCAGCTACCATGCACTTTTAATACCAAAGCATTGTGAAATGAAAATCAATTATTTAGACCTTGTTATTTAATAGCCTTTGTTGTCAGGCAATAACAGGAGCTCAGTGGGTTCGCTTTTAGGGTGCCAACTTATGTGGTGCCAAATATAATCGTTTTTATGAGTTGATGTTTCTGTCACACTGTTATTCTTCACTCTAAGTGGGAATATTTTTACACTCCTGCAATGCCGTTTGTAAACAGCTTTGGTTGAAACGAGTGGGTAATTGTAGCAGGGGGCCACCGTTTTGTAGCGTTATAAACCTGGACAGAAATAAGCATGCGGCAGTATCTGGGACTTTTACCCGACACAAACTTTGGATAACCTGCTTTAGTCTTTCGGTCACATCCCCAGATCCACTCGCATTATTCCAGCACGCTGTCCCAGTTTAGAGCTCTGTGATATCTGGGTTCCTCTAGCTGTCTTGGACAAGGTGTGCAGAGCTTGATAAGAAGCCTGAGCGTGCAGATCAAAAAGCCATCAGTCAAATGAAGTAGTCAGAATGTAGCATTCATCAGCTCATAGGCCTAGGTCAGGGACACACAAGCTTTGATACTAACGGCTTAAATCTCTGATAAGGCTGTCACAAGCGGGAGAGAGTTCGGAGTTAAAGTTAATGCTGCCAAAAAAGCACAGAGCCCATATTGTGGATTATGAACAATTACGCAAAGATTTTAAATTTCCACTACCTCAAAGTAATTTCCCTACTGCCGAGATGATTTGCAGGATAAAATTGAACACTCTGCGCTCTCACAGGCTGATTGGCTTCTCTCATGGGGTGAGCTACAAAGAATGGAAGGAAAAAAAGCCAAACAAACAGTAATGCCTTGAAGGTACTAATCTTCACTCTCCTTCTCTCTTGGGGGTTCTTCTAGGTGCCAATCGCACACAGATGGCAATCAGCACAGCCGCTCGTATTTGAATATGCAAACTGTGGCCTCCGCACCTTCTAGAGGAAGACTGGCCTACACCGATGTTCCTTGCACTCGCCTGGATCAGGGAACAGCTTTTCCTCGCCCGTCCCACCGCGCCTGTTCCGTTCCCATCATCCCCTCCGTCCAGGCATCTGACCAGGGGAACAGGTCCATGGATGGTGGCAGCGCTGTGCTACTCTATAAAAGTGGAGCTTCTGTCAGCCAAACGCTCATCGATCCTGAGACTGAGGCGGAGGACGAGTCATTGGCCAATTCCAGCCAGTCACTGACTGGCCCCACTGCAGCACAGGGATCACATGGACTCACATGCTCCGAATCTGTGCCGGTGGTGGGTCAAACTAAACACAAAAGCCTTGTCACTTACACAACAGCCTTGGGAGCAGGTACAGACTCCAGCAGAGCAAAGACTGTCATCTCCACAGCCATCCTGGCATCATCCGGCCTGTCCAAATCCACCGGCAAACTGGAGCGCCGGCCCGTACGGCCAACTCGAGGAGGGAGTCTGAGGGAAGAGAATGGTACTGGTTTACAAACTTCATTTTTCAAGGGAGAGAAGGACCTTCACCTGTCCAGTGAGCTTAGAGGTGTGTCCTGTCTCACACCCCCTAAAAGCTGATTGGATAAATCAATAGAACTTATGAATTTTACCCACAAATATTTAGTGGGGTTGGACAGGGAGGAACACTACTTTCCCTAAAGTCCAACCTCCTTGTGTTGACCAATCACAAGACTTTCCTCTCTGAACTACATACTTGGACTACAGAGAGAACTTACAAATGACAGAATTAAAAAAAAAAAAAGAATAACAGAGTACACAATGTGAATAAATTATAAAAGGTTAATGACTATCGTTGAGATGTTGATTTAAAGAGGTATTGAAGAAGATAAAAGATTTATATGCCACTATTTAACAAAAAGCTTCTACTTAGAAACCAAATAGTGTGTCATCTCTATGTTGTTTCTCTACTATAAAAAATGAAAAAAGATATAATAGATGTCATATCTATGTGTATGTCATATATATGTCCTATATATATGTATATGACATACAAAGAGACAAAAATAAAGATGCAGAATATGGTAAAGAAGAAGCTTTTCATTTTAAACAGCTCTGCCATCCTATGATAACCTAGTCCAACTCTGTCTTTTGTCTGTTATGCTTGAGGACGTGAGGAGAGTTTGGTGGTTCATGAATAAAATCTGTATGTCACCTTGTCATTTGATCAGAGAGTGTCTCCACATACCGCTGGGCGCAACACCATGATCGATGCCGTATTTCCTGCCTCCTGCTCGCTGCATTTTTAGCAGTGGCATCGCAGACAGATATCTGCAGCTATCGTTGGCACAAATCTACGAAACGTGCTGAATGCAAGATAAATAGTCAGAGTCACCGGCGCTGTCTCCATGGCAACAGAGACCCACGGAGTCAGATATTCCTCCTGAGCTCGAGCTGTCCTCCATCCGCCATAGCAGACCGTCAGCAGATTTAATCATTTACTTGTTTATCATCTGCGAAAGTAGCTCCCCCTAATTAAGCCCAGACTCATTATTTTGCATCAGCTATTTTGAAACTGCAAAAAGGGAGCAAAAAGTTCCTTAACTAGCTAATGTTTTTTTCAGGTGAGAAATGTTTTCCAGTGGAATTAATCAGCAGAAAGATTAAAGCATGGTGTCATTGATGTCTCTGATCATGTTTAGCCTACCACAAACAGGGGCAACATGAGGGAATTGTTCCCACAAAAACTGGGCGTATTATCGGGCTAATCCACTTGAGCACGCATGCGGATGTTGAAACACACTGTAACCCAAATGAGGGCACTGTAACCGTAGGCTCTCAGTCATGCCAAAGTGCTGAGTTCTTCCGCCTGTGCTTTGAGCAGGAAACCTAGTAATAGGCTACCAGGTTTTTAATTAATTCAGAGAAAGATAATTACTTGTCTCGTTTTGTTTGGTTGAGTATGGCGCCATGGTCTCATGCATGAAGTTACTGTAGCTTTGAAACAGAAGACTGTGGGATTAGTAATCCTAATGTTCCATAGCATTGACAATTTCTCAGCTCTGCTAGTAATGCTCGAATCTTTACTCCCCAGGGAACATGTCATGTAAAGCCTCTAATGTTCAAAGACTGGCAGTATTTTATGTATGAGGATGTGGCTTTTGTTAGAATCGTGCAAATCCTTCTTTTTTTCCCCCTTTTTCTGAAGAGCAGGCCTATTTTTCACATGTATATGTCTTCTATATGGTGATCCCAGGCAGACTACCACTTCTAACTGCAAGAGGACAGCTGTGGCGTTGCAGAGCAGCAGGGGCCACACCAAAGAGAGCCTTCGAAAATGAGCACAGTGCTGCCAGAGAGCAGTGTGAACACAGACACAATGAGGGCAGCAGAAGGAAGTTGGATATACTGTATCTGTCACCTGGAATGAGCAGCAGTTTCTCTGCAAAATGGCGCTGCATGTCTAATGTGCTGCGTTAAATGGCTGACCCCCATAGCGCTTCAAAGCAGTGCTTGTCATCTTGAACCTCTCTTCAAAGAACAGTGACAGAGGAATGCATTTACACCCTTTGCAGACAGAAGGCTAGGCTCACACTGAGGAATCCCATCAGCCTTATGTGCAGCTCCTTCATCAAACCCCATCAGTGTCAGTAGTGCTGGGAATGGGGATGTTGGGCAGGGGGTGATCAGGTAATGTGTGTTTGACAAATTTACAATACCAAGTCATTAGTCTTTCTCCAGACAGCAAACAAAAGAGAATCAACCATATATCTTCTAAATTGTTTTTTACTCATCCGGTCACTATATCATTATACAACATGGCATTACATCCATCACTTGCAGAAGTAATCTGTGAACTCAGATGTATACCTCAACTGTTTCTTACTTGTGTTTTATTCGCTGTGTTCAAATGTAGTAGCCACAAGCTCAGTTGAAAGAGCACCACACACAAAGACATGGGATGAGCTGATGAACTAACATGTATAAATCATCGCAGGGTTTACTGTGTTTCATTAAATGGGTTGATGTTTTTTAGTACACGAAATGAAAGCTCATATGAATCATTTTTTGTCTCGCAGACTTTATCATTATGAAGCATTTAAATAGTAAATGAACTCAACAAATCACTAAGCAAGAGGGTTATGAATGTTAAACAATTTTCTTTTCTGACAGGTTTGTCCTCAAAGGCATATAAAATCACTCAAATTGGTGTTGCTTAAAATTTTAAGTGTCACATGACTCATTGGTCATTCTGCTCATTAGTGGTCATTCTGCACTAACATAAACCTTGCTTCGTCATCTGTTAAGTGTGGGCCTATGTCTGACATGGAAGTTGTCAATTTGTCCTCATTATTTTTCTTATTTGTAAAAAAAAACAAAAAAAAACCTTAACCACATGGACTCAGTGGCAATTACAGTCAAAATCTACACTTTGTCTTTTCAGGGGAGCACCAATTAAAGAAACTCATGCAGTTACGTGTTCAGTGTTGTGAGGACTGGGGCAGTACTTATCTGTTGAATACTTTCAAGCACAAACTAATATTTATGCACATGGTTACAGTTTATGCTCCCATGCAATGTGAAATGGCCATTTTGGTTACTGACGGTCAGTCAACCTTGTTAAGAGCCAGTCATTTCTACCCTACTAGCACTGCATGCTACTGATATTAAAAACGAGCCACAAAAATCAATGGAGCTGAATGTACCTTACAATATGTTACAAAATGGATAAATTAAAAAAAAAAAATTCAAGCTTGAAATGTTAGAAAGCCAAATGTAAAATTAGCCCCTTAGTCAATAAGGCTCTATTCTGCTTCTCACTCTAATAACTCTTATTACAGTTTAGTTCTTTAATAATAAGTCTGAATATAGTTTACCTTGTTTTCTCATGCATGTCCTTAGTCATTTAAAGCACAGTTCAACATTTAATTTTCTGCTCATTACATACTGAGTACAGAGGGGCAGTGCATTATAATTTCAGATTCATAATTACACTTATAATAGAATAATAAGTAGAATAATAAATCTGCACTTTAAGCAAAAGAGTTTTTACCTATACATAGCAAAAATGCTTTGCTAGTTCAGCATTTTACTTGAATCCTGCTCCATAACACAAACATAACCATACCATAAGCATGCCACAGCAGATGCATCAATAACGGTCATTGTGTATAACACTGACTTGTTAAAATGACTGACATTAGTAATTAATGTGGCATAAAATGTCATGACATTAATCATTATAGTACCTGTCATGATAACTCTCAGTACTAGGAACAACAATGTTACATTAATGGATATAATCCATGAAAGGATAAGACATTTGCCATGACATGGCATGATTTATGGTGAAAGTGTTACCAAAAATGACTTAATGTGGTGGTTTTATTCAAGTCAAATAAATACTCAAGCAATACAACACAACTTTAGTTTACATAAAAAAAATGCAACATTTTACACAGGTAAACCATAAAAATACTTTTTTAAAAATACTGTTCCAATTTTGCAGTGTAGGTAAGTTGTTCCCAGGCTTACTCTATAACCACACACACTCTGCTTCTCTTAAGCCTCAGTCCCCCCAGGCTGATAATCAGATGAGTGCGAATGAGAAAAGTGAAAATGAGATAAGTGTTATGGGCTTTGACTTTGTGACACTTCTCCCCGCTGATGTTGATTTGTCTTTTGAACTCGTGTACAGAAGAATTGATAAGAGCAATGAGATTATGCTTATGAGCATAATTAGAAAGATGGTATCTAATTTCACATGCAAATACATTAATAGCAGAGCTGGGGTAAGAGCGAGTGCCTAGTTCCATGCATGACTGAAGAGAAAAGGGAAATGAAATATGAACTAGGTCTCGGTGGGCGTCACCGAGAAATTAGTGCAAGAAATATACAATTATTCCTTAATTAATAGATCTTCACAAATAATTTGTGTGAAAGTCTGGAAGGAAAGAAAATGCTGAATGTATTTATGCTGATTACAACACTCAAATTATCCTATATGTTTGAGGTTATGAGTTTTGTCCCATTTTGAAAAGCATTGCAGGTTTGTATAGTCTTTTTATGTGAAATGAGTTTATGTGAAATCATATCTGTAGATCATTTCAAAAGTCAAATAATAGTTCAGAAATCCTGTAGTAAACCACTTGTGAAATTTTGTTTGTATCATTTAATTGTGAACCATAGTGGGCAGTGATGGTCTAGCTGTCATCCCAGTCCAGCCCAGGCATCACTGAGGTATCTTTGAGGGTACAGTCCTGTTACAGTGCTCCCCAGGTGCCCACCCAATGCTCAATGTGTGCATCTGTGATGTGTTAAAAGCAGAGGTCACATTTCATTGTGGTGCACATTGTGCATGTGAGTGTGTTCACAATGATAAATGGTCACATTCACTTCATAAGAAAATATTTAATTTGAAAACAACTCTTCATGTACCTTAAATAACACCTTGTCTAAAGGAAAATGAAGTCTAACTTATTGTTTCTGAAGGAATTATGAGCAGTGCCATAGGTCTACCCAGTCACTATTCGTTTAATGTACAGATACAGCATAGCAGTTCCATATATTACCGAATCCAATTTCTTTGTATTTATGCATTTTTTGCTCAAAATTCAAAGATTATGCCTTCCAGGAGTTAAGTCCCACATCTGGAGGCTGCACCTTTAGCTAAACTAGGATTGATTTTGCATTCCTTAAATGTGCCAAGTTTAATTTGCAAAAAATTACCATCACAATTATTATATTCAATGGATGGAGAGCTGGTATGCTCCATGTGCAGGCCGTGGAAGCCTCCTGCCTCAAATAAAGCTACTGTGGCTGTGTTCTCTGATGATCAGCCTAGCTGACTCCTCTGATCCTCTGGGAGACAGAGGAAGTCTTTGTGCAGATGGAGAGACCAGTGCAGGAGAACCCAGCACACTGACAGCTTTGTGATCTGGAATTTATTACGCATTAACGAAGAGAGAGAGAGAGTTGTGGGAAAGCATACGAAGTGAAGGAAGAAGAGAAAAAGAGAGGGATGGCTGAATTTTCCGTTAAACAATTCTCACTTGTCTGACTCAAAATGTGCAGCAACATAGCAAATAACATGAAAAAAATGAAAATTTCTCAGTATGTACATTTCATTTCTTTAGTTAAGCTGAAAGCAGGAATATGGAAAAATATTTAAGGGGGCGCTGAAATGTGCTGAGAGATGGCAATATGCATTAACTGTATATTGACACATCAAACAGCTTATGAATAAGCTGTTCACTCAAGTCTTTATGCATAAACCTTATGCACTTGAGTTGAGTGGCAAGTGGTGCAGTAGCCAGCTGTGTCACAACTGTAATCAGACACTGAAATTCAACACTGCAATGCAGACAGAGTGGGAGATAAGACGGTTGGTGGAAAAAAAAAGCATGCAGTATAAATTGGTAGGTAGATTTTTTTAAGATTTAAGAACATTAAACGGTTGAGCTAGGACACAGAACCAGCCCATTTTCTCTTTTGGTATCTCAAGCTGCTTGTGTTATAGTGGCTTGCTGTAATAAAAAAGCAGCATTAAATTAAAATAAAGTATTAAACTCAACAATATTAATATTAAATTTAAACAAACACACATCCATTCACAACGTTTAACATGTATAAAGCAGAAAAGTACCCTCAAAAAGGCCGTCTCTACTACCTACTTTTAAATGGGGTATTCTCTTTTGGTTGTCAAATCAAGGAAAAAAATGTTGGCAGGTTAGCTAACCTAGAAATATTCCTATATATATATTAGGTAAAGTCATTAGGTGGATCATTGTACTGACCTCTGGCTATATGCCATGGCAGCACTTGATAAAGAGCATGAGCAATGTTTCATTTAGCTGGGCTATATTCAAGCTATTCAAAAGGTAAAAAGCAATGATATCAGCCAAGAGAATGTGTAATGCTTAGCGTAAATGTACATGCAGTTTGACACCTGACAATTTCAGTAATTCTGTATTACACCCATTCACTGCCTCACAGAATTATCAGCATGACTAAATGTATTTATGGAATCACTTTGAACGGTGATGTATCTGATGGAAGGGCATATAGATGGAAGTTCTGAAGTGTGCACTAAGAATAATGGATGGAGGGGAAATACAATATCACCATTAGTAACCTTTAATACTGAAAAGAGGATTCCACCTCCACTAATGCTTTAATGCTGGACAACATTAAGCCACTGCTACACACACAATAACAAATCTCTGCTTAACAGAAAAAAAATACAGGACGTCCTCCAGCCTGACTACAGTGGAGAGAAAAAATATGTATTAGTGGTGAGCCTGTGCCACACAGTCAAATTTTTAACATTTTACATGCATTTCCCACCCTTTTCTCCCAGTTTCATCATAGCCCATCCCCAGTGTATCTGTAGCTGTCCCTGGCCAATCACATTACACCATAATGCCAAGTTTATCTCCTGAGTGTCAAAACAAGAATCAGAAAAGGGAAATTAGCAGGGCTTAGACGAGGTCTCTCTAACCACAACATTTCTTACTCGCAAGTCCAATTATCAACATAATGACACCACATCAAAGCGCCGGCAAAGGAACATTTCTCAGGCTTTTATTTTCCCCCTTACACTTTCAAAATACGCCAAGGCTCCAGCACAGTAAGAATGCTTTCTGTGGATGTGTTTTTGCAGCTTTGATAAATTGTTATTTGACAGCCTCAACGGTGGCCGGGACTCCACTGCTCGGGCCGGGATCTGCAGTCCGAACAGCTTTTCAAGATGGCCACCTGGTCCCAGGATGAGTCTGCAAATTAGTCCCAGTGTAGTCAGGCAGGCTGACCCTGCAGACGCTTAACACACATCAGTTCAGCCTGGCAGTGTGCCAACAGTCAGGGCCCATCGGTTTGTACTTCAATCGGGATCTGATCTCTCCCTATCGCAAACACACACACACACACACACACACACACACACACACACACACACACACACACACACACACACACACATATCCTACTTAATTATACTAATTAACTTAAAAAAAAAAGAAACAACAAAACATCCTGGCCCAGACCCACAACTGTGCTGAGGCTACAGAGTGGTGCAGCTCAATGTTTCTGTCTAAACGAATCAGACATCATATCTGCTTCAATTAGCAGAGGAAGTGGATGTATCCACTGCAGAAAAGAGCTGCTTTCTTTCACCTCACAGATTCTGAGGCGGCACATTGAGGATTGAGATTTGCAGCATTATCAGACAGGAACCATCTGGAACACAGCATGTACTACAAGGCTAGAATGAGGTAAAAATCAGCTAACACTCAGACATAGAAGTAATACACACCCTTAGTTTTCATCAAACCTGTCTTGAAAAGAATGCAGCATGACATAAGTGTTAGCTTACTGGCAGATCAGAGTTAGAGGATAATGGGGGACATCTCTCTCCTTAGAAACAACATAAACAAACAAAACTAATTTCTGAAATTGTTGAGCCTGTTTATAAAATGAAATAAAACCACAAATCTGCAATTTGTAAATATTATTGATTTTCTTTACTGATAAAAGTACAAAGAGATTACTTCTAATGTTTTGGCAGAAAAACTTGGGTGTATTTAGCATGTATAAGCAAATATAAAAATAAAAATATAAAAAAGTTCAAAAAAACAAACTAAGACAGAAAAAATAAGATAAAAGATAAAGATTTTAAGGGTGTGCTTATGTTTTCCATGTGACTGATCAGTTTTTTAATTTGAAAAATTCTAATGTATATGTTATTTGTTGGAGCACAGTCACCATTATCTGTTGGCACTGAATCAAAGAGTGTGAAATGTTTGCTTGTTCTAATCATACTGTGATTTTGATTTTTAAAAATGCACAAATAACTGAATTTTATAAAATCTCTGGAAAAAAATTAACTGTCAAATATACAAAGAAATGACTTTTTGGCGGATTAACTTGACCAAATTTTATAAATAAGAAAAAAATGTTAAATGTTAAATGTTAAATGTAAAAATGAAAATCACGCATGCAACTCAAAAATCTGAAATGACAAAATGACAAAAAGAATGAAACATTCATAGAATATTTGAGCTGCAGTGTTTTAAAACATTCCACAGCAGATGACCTGTTAACATAGACATTAAAACTCACATAAATCATATTGTACAGCAATAGAAGTCTGTAGATGTCTATGCAGAGACACTGCTGGGTTCTCTGGGCAATTATTTCAGCAAGACAATATCAGGCCTTATTCTGCATAGCTGTTTAGCTTCAAAGATACAGAGAGTACTTGATTGGCCTGACAACAGTTTAGATCTTATGTCTTCTGTTGTAAATGAATGTCACATCATGAAAAGAAGAATCAGTCAAAGGTGCCCATGTACAACTGAGCAGCTGTATTGAGCAGTATTAAGTCCTGTATTGAGCATGAAAACGCAAAATAAATGTACTTGCAATACTGCAACTACTTTTATCCTCAGATCTCAAAGAATTCAAAACTGAACATCCTAAAAATGTGATTTAAGACAGCAGTGCCTCTGCCTATTTTTTAATCTGCTGCAAACATCAAATTCATTTTTAATACTCAAAAATCACTACTTGTACTACTTCCATATGAATTAAATAAGACTGGCTTGGGAACACTTTCAGAAATCATTGTCTATAAACACAGTTTATCTGCCATTCACAAATGCAAGTTACAGCTCTATCATGCAAATATGAAGCCATGTGAACATGATCCAAAACCCACACCCACTTTTCTGCGCTAAAGCTAATTTAAAATAAACGAGGCTAATTGGAAAACTGTTCTGTGACTCGACAAATCGATCGTTTTGTTTCAAAATGTTTTTGGAATACATGGAGGTGAAACAAAATATATGGCCAAAAAGACTTTCATTTTATTTTAATACAGTATGATAAAAAAACAAAACAAAGATTTTTGTAACCATTTTTTATTTTAACTATTAATAACTACAGATGTTGACAAATGTGTTGGTACCCTTCCATAATAAACAAACAAACAAACACAACAATCTCTGAAATAACAAATTTGTACTATACTATGTACTAGAGCTGGGAGACAAAACGATAACAATAACTATCACAATATAACTTTTCTCGATTTCAGAGACATATTCGCTATTACATAAATAAAAACAGACAACATAAAAAGCCAGAGATAATGATAGTAGTGCTGCGCCGAACCAATAGTGTGGTTGGACTAGTGTTACAGCCTCCAGATTATGATGCGTAGAGCAAATAGGAGCCAGGTGGAGTAATACCTGAGCTAATGTTTGGGCTACTTAAGCTACACACACCAGTTCATCAGAAGTGGGAGTAAGCAACATGTCGATGGACACAACCTAAAGCTAAAAAAAAATTGTTGGAAAAAAGGGTTAGAGAAATTTAGTAGTGCAGAGATAATTTGGCTGTTTACAGTCAGAAGCAGAGCAGCGTGTACTGCCATCTGCATGTTCCCACAAAGACAGAATAGGTCTAATATTTTTACCATCTAAAGCAGTGTAATCCTTTAGAACTTTAACAGTTCCCTGAATTAAACATTTCACTCAGGTGACCTCAGATAACCTCACTGCCCACTTACCAAGACTGAAATCTGAAAAGCAAATGTAGCGTGTTCTCCTGTAAAACCTGAAAACTTTTGAATGATCAAAATTTAGACCTTTCTTATTGCCTGTTTTATTTGGATATAACCTGTGACAAAGGTTGAGCTTTCTGACACTGGGTATTATGTTTTGGTTCAAGATGCCTTGGTCATTTTGAGTGTCAAGCAGACCCCTTCATGTTGCACAGTAGGTATGGTGTTCTTTACTGCTAAAGCTGTATTTACCTCTGCAAACACAGAGCTGATATAAATGACCAAAAATGTCCATACATTTTAGTGAATTCTGGTCTTCTGGTCTAGATTTTTTTGTGTTGTTCTGTCAATAGCAGGGCCCTCCTGGGTCTTCTTACATGAAGCCAAGTATTGTTCAAAATGTGACGGATGGTATGATCAGAAATTGACGTGCCTTGACCTTGAAGTTCAGCTTGAATAGTTTAGGATGGTTTCCTTGGCTCTTTTTCTACCATCATCACTTTCTGTAATGCCCTCTGCCTGGGGGTAGAAGCAGAGAATGGAAAGTGTGGCAGGTTCCATGAACAGTCTGCACTGAACAACAAAAAGAAACAAAATGTGGGACCAAAAAAAGGGGAAATAAAATATAGGGAAAACAAAACCAGAGAGGGAATCCAGGAAGAAACACACAGGAAACAACAGAGTAGTCATATGGCATGAACGTCAGAACATCACAAACGGAACTGCATGACACAGAATGGTAAATCACCAGCACAGGGAACAAAGGAACTTATAAAGGGAAAACAAACAAGGGCAATCAGGCATGAGGAGAGGCAGGTGATACACAGGGCAGGGCTAACAAGAGAAACAACCAATGGGACATAGGGAAGAACACATAGGGGGACAGACACAGAGACAGGACTAATGGGTACACACAGGCACAGGTGAAACTAGGAACAGGGACAAACGAGGGAAGGACCACTTAAGGAGAGCAGAACAGAAGGGACTGAATCTCACACTATCCTTATGATCAACCTGGGGTTGCATTTCCTCCAGCATCCATGTCCTGGGAGGTTGGCTACTGTGGTCACAGGAACATGGAGATGATCGTACAGCCTTTAGCCTTAACATGGATATCTATCATTTCTTTCAGACCTCCTCAGACAGCTCTCTTCAGTACCAAGTAATCTGCCCATTCTATTTTAGCATATATTTGTAAAAATAAACAACAAAAATTTTATTTTCTCAATTTTATGAATTTTCTCTATTGCATACTAAAGACATTAGACAAATGCTTTTAACTGAATCCTTAACTGAAGGAAATTTCTCTGTTTATTATCAGTCAAGCTTTCACTAACATCCCAGTACTGAAACATCTCACGCAAAAGACATTCGTCTGAATTCAGGTGCAGAAAAAAATAACTGCATTAATGCTGTTAGACCTGAGAACAGCTGTTGACACTGCTGATCACAAAATATTGCTACACAGGTTGAGAAATTGGGTTAGGGTTTCAGCTATTGTCCTCAGATGGTTCCTGCTCAAACAGAGGGACTTTAATAAGTCCCTCTGTAGAGGCGAGACTAGCCTCTACCCTTCATTTTGAGGTGAGGGTGATAATATAACCTGAACACAGCGGTGATGACAGTGTAAAAGCAAGGGCACCCCATGAAAGTTAGCGAGGAAATGACTCATTGGGGAAGTGAGTACAAGAGAAAAAAAAAGACTTGTTGAGGAAATGAGCACAGGGGGATTAAATGGGCTGTTCCTGTTCCAACAGCAGCATAAGTCCCTCAGTAGAGGGACCCCTCAACCCTTCAACTGAAGTTAGAGTGAGAATATAACCTGGACATGGCAGTGATAACCATGTGTAAAATGAAGGGATGTCCCACAAAACTTAGACTAATTTAGGAAACCATGAAGCGAACAAAATGGGCTGCCCTAGCTTCAAGTGCAAAACTGAGCACAAATCTGATTGATGTCAACAAAAATGAATACGGCCCTGACAATGTATACACTTGAATAAATTATTTTACATATTTTATACTTAAAACTTTATTGTATTTCTTAATCTATAACTATTTTGCTTCTTCACTCACTCTGCTTTTTAAGGATTGTCTTAATCTGTTTTTATTTCCTTTAACTTTATTTTAGTCTCACTTTTTAATGGTCTTGTATTTTTGTAAGGCACATTAAATGACGTCTGTGTATGAATGTAGATTGTATTATTGTTGCTGTCACAAAGAGTCATATTCCCAAAATGGTAAATTTGTACAGTCAATATCAACTAGTTTGTCCCCCGTTAACTCACCTCTCAAAATTTCCTTCCATGTTATTTACCTTGCCTCTCGCCCTCGCCACAACTTGCAGAGTGTCAAGTGTATGCATTTCTTGGGTCTGTTTTAGCACTGCAGCCTAGAACAGTCGTGCTAATTCTGTAGGTGAGCTGCTGCTGTTGCTGGGTGGGCAACACTAACGTACGATGGACCAATTATTGATGAAGCCTCTGTCTGATTGGTGCCTGGACAATCAATTAACACAGAAACCCTGCTGTTTGACTGATGGCTGGTTTGTTGGTCCTGTTTACAAGTTTGTGAATTAGACCCAAAATGTCTGGTAAATGAAAGTTCCACTCTCTGACTGGCGAGCAAAGAAAGGAAATTTGCATCCATCATGGCAACAACTTGACAAAGGTGCAGCAGGTTATTGCTAACATTTATACTGCTCGATTTCATCAGCCCATTAGTAGGCGTACAGTTGGTGACGTTCTCAGCCAAAAGCAATAAAGGCTGAACTTCGATGTTCAGTTTGACGCTGCGTCTAATGAACCGGCTCAGGTTTCACATGTGAAGGCTGTTAAAGCCACTGACCTGGTAAAGCGTTACTGCAAGCAGAGCCAGCTATCAACACTGGACGACATACAGCCACTATCGGTGATCAAGCAATGTTTGGACAGCAGGTGCCCATTTTCCCAACAGCAGACAACTATATTGGACATTTTTCATTAGAATCAGAACCAATAAAGCCTGAACAGTCCCTATATGCCTGAGTATGTACTTTGTAGTGTAGAATAGTGTATAGTAGTTGCTTTATTTCAGTTAAAAACTACATGCTTTGCAATGTTATTTATGGCCATATGATGACTTTTTGAAAGGAATTGCACCCAACATTAAAATATAGTTCTTACATCATACATTAAATAATTTCCCTCATGAAATCAATAAAGTTTTCTAATTTTGATTCTGATAAATCTTTTTCTTTAAGCTTTATTTTTGTTAATAATTTTAAGTGCTTTAATTTTAATTAAAATTATTTTTAAAATCTGTCAAAGAAACCACTTTCAAAAAAATAGTCACATTCACTTATCTCTCTCACCTATCTGTTTAGACCACTAACCCCACGTCTTAGGGGCCAATAGGGGCGAGCTGTGTATATAACTCTTTTAATTGTCTAAAAGTGTTGATGTCAACAGCTGAATTCAGCCTGCAACTGAAGTATTCTATTACATGTCCTTGCCTGATTGTTACAGTGAGAATGGAAAGTAATGTAGTTACAGAATTTAAAAGTAGCACACACAGAGCATTCAAGTATCAGAACCCAACTTGCTTACTATGGCTGAGCTCACCGAGCTCAAGCTCAGCCACCCACCCTTAAACCAACACAAAACAACCCCAAACTACCCAAAACAATCCCTTAAACACACACATAACGAATTCCCACCACAATAAACACAATAAAACCCTCTAATACACCAAAACCCGGCTAAACAGATACCCAACAAATACTAACGCATGCCCCCTAAGCCTCAGCTCTGTTACAATATTGTATTTATAATGCACTACTTTTAAAAACTGGAACTAGAAAAATTGGAAGTCCTAGCAAAATTTTATATGCAAAAACAACTTAATGTAAATGTAAATATTGTAAGTTATGCAGCCTTCACAATGTTTAACATATTTCACATTTGAAAAAAATGTAGTCCAATAACTGAACACCATTCAAGATCAGATCGGGATGCCGTTCCTCCCAATCACCCCCCTCCAGGTTTCACTGTCATTGCCAATGTGTACTGAAGTCTCCCAACAGGAAGATAAAGTCCCCGGGAGCCGCGCTTCACAGCACTCTGAGCTGCCATTCGGTGCATAAGCACAAACAACAGCCAGAGCCCTTCGGCCAACCTGTAGGCACAGGGAAACAACCCTCTCGCCCAGCGGGAAGAACCCCAACATACAGGCAAGCCCACTCCTACCCAACGCCTTTCACCTGCAACAACTCCAGAGTGGTACAAAGTCCACCCTCTCTCAAGAGGAGTGGTACCAGAGCTCACACTGTGCGTAGAGGTGAGCCCAACTATATCTAGTCAGTTCCTCTCAACCTCCCGCAACAGTTCAGGCTCCTTACCCGCCAGAGAGGTAACATTCCATGTCCCAAGAGCCAGTTTCGGTAGTCGAGGGTTGATACGCCAAGGCTCCCGCCTTCGGCCACCACCCAAAACACAAGGCACCCGACCCCTACGGCCTCTCCTGCAGGTGGTGGGCCCACAGGAGAGCGGAACCACGTCACTCTTTCGGTGCTGAACCCGACTGGATCCCGTGGTTGGAAATCCAGTCACCAGGCGCTCGCCGACGAGCCCCTCACCCAGGCCTGGCTCCAGGGTGGGGCCCTGGGTACCTTTTCCCGGGCAAGGGAAACATGGAACCTAATTTTCTTTCCATTTGGGTCTTGGATCGAGTTAGTCTGGATCTTCACCTAGGGCCTGTTTGCCCTGGGAGACCCTACCAGGAGCATATCTCTCCCGACAACTTAGCCCTGAGGATCACTAGACCATACAAGCCCTTCTGCAACGACAAGACCTCAATCCAAGAAGGGTCGGTGCTAAACCACTCCCACAATAATAGCAGCATCACAGTATCACAGACAAGTATCACCGCCGAATAGACAGAGGGATGATTTTAGTAGTGATGTTTTATCTTCTGTCAAAATAAAGAGTTTTTTATTGCGAAGAAGCTGCATGACATTTTGTGGCTGTAAATACTCATCACCATTCCGTCTGTTGGACTAGACTGTTCTATACAGCAAGTCTGTTTTGTCTTAGTGTAAGCAGGAGCTTGAACATCAACCTATCTTCAGTGCTGCATTTAAATCTAGAGCATCAGCTATAGCTGAGGAAGAAACACAAGTCACGATCAAAGGCTTCCTGCTCTAAAAACATACACTCTCTCTGGACAAATGGGGGGAGGTGGAGGAGGCAAGTGAGCAGTGAATTTGTAGGGCTAAAATGGAAGCTGCATTGTTTTGAGTGACAGAACGGTTCCAAGCTGCTGAGTGGTTGGCCTCTCGTCTGTCCACTCTGATGAGAGATGTTTGTCTTTTCTGAGTGCAAGATGACCCATGTGCTCACAGAGAGACAACCCAGGAGAGATCAGCATAAGGGTTCTGCTGGCAAAGCCACATATTCGGTCTCATCATAAGCACACAGTCACGACGCACACACACTTCCTGTGTCAGTCAGAGTCAGACGCACTCTGTGTTACTGTTAGCAAACTGAGGTTTGAGGGGGGTTGAGCAGAACAACAGGGAATCTTCTAAAAGTGCAGGATAGCTAAACCACACTCCATCAAAAACCATAATTGACAAGACCGCTTACTCCCAGTAAACCACATAAGAATATCTGGGTCTTGTCATGTCATGATTGCATTACCACACAACAATGTTCGCAGTGCAGTTTAAGACATAAAGGTACCAAAATGCATTTGTTGGAGCGAAGAACCAATTTTGTTTCCCCTAGGAAACTGATAGATTGGTGCATTATGACTATTAGAGTTAGGCCTGCAATTTGGGTCATAAATATTAAAAGAGTCATAAAAAACAAGGAGAAAGCATACTGCCTTCAATAATGTTAACTCACTTTAGAGAGTTTGCTTAGCTACAGTCATGTGAAAATAAATGTATCCATTAGAAATTATTGATTTTTCCAACATTTTGAACACTGAAACAATGATGCAGTGCCTACAGATAACAGTGATTATACTTTGACAAATGACAGAAAATTAAAATTGGAACCACTTTCACCATTTAAGGTCTGAATACTTATGTAAATCTGATATTTTTTTTTGTACTTTTAATACATTTTCTATTCTGTTTTGACTATTATTACGGGGTACTAAGAGTAAATTAATTAGGAAAAAGATTAAATGACTACCATCAGGCTTCAACATAAAAGTGAGAGGGGTCTGAATACTTTCTGAACCCGCTGTATATGTTATAAATATGAATAATGGTAAGTGATGAAATCTGTATGTACAGAAAGTACATAGCATGCAGCAGACAGTGAAGACAGTTTAAAACTAATTTCTCTACAGGGGGAAGAAACTGCTTCATGATTGGCTTGTTTTGATGAACAAGAGTCTGTAATACCTGCCAGAGAAGAAGATGAAGCATAACGAGAAAGAGTAGTGCGAGGTTATTTTTTATATTGCTGCTTTTACATAAGGAAAGAAACTGCTTGATCTAAAAACTGATATAAAATATATATAAAATATAAAAACTGAGTGTTTTTTGTAATCTGAGAAACTTTATCGCTTTGGCATCCAGGACACACTGTCAGTCTGAGTGTCATGACTCTTGACAGATGAGACAAAATTATTTTTGAAGGCTGCCCACTTCTCTTTTATTGCACAAAGAAATACATGAAGTTTGTATTCAGGACAGGGCTCACTCACTTACTCACTGTTTCTCTCTTACACACTGTCTCTCCCTCTCTCTCTCTGCCTGTCTCTCTCTCTGTCTCATGGTCAAGAGATGTCTTATGTCACAAGTGACAGAACTTGTGACACGTTACACCTTTCCAGATGCCAACCTCCAGTAAAGGTGTGTGCGCTGGCTCTGTGGAGGCACATCTGGCCTGGCTGACAGGGAGTGTGGGAGGCTTCAGCAGCAGAGTGAGCTACAGCAGGCAGAGGAGAGGAGACGTCCTGTGACGTGCCGAAAGGAGAAACAGCAGGGCTCAGTGGAGACATAAAACAGCCCGCAATACGTTCAAAAGACATTTCACACAGAGAAATGGCAGATGGTAAGTGGTTTGAATGCACATTCAACAACAGGCCGACTGTTTGTGCATCTGAGCAATGTGAGGCGAAAACAAGAATATAGAATCAGACAGAGGCTTCGGGCCAAATGCATGAGGACTCCTGGGTACGCATGGGTGCATGTGTACGTGTGTGTGCTCGTTTTTGTACATTTCCAGGACAAAAAGTCTTGTTCAAGTTAGAAAAAAATAAGAGAAAAACCAGGACTACATTTTTTTTCATCAAAAGGAAAGATTTCCTTTTTGCTGAACGGCCAAAGTTATTTTTATTGGTTACTGAGGTTAAGGTTAAAGAAGGAGAACATTAATGAACCTAATGTATATGAATACGATGAAGTAATTTATTACAATCTTTATTTATCTATTTCTCATAATATTACACAACACAGCTGCTGTAAAAATAAACACACACACACACAAAACCAACCATATATATATATGACATGTGTATAACTCCATGTCCTGACAATGGTATAAAAACAGGTGGGTGTGCATACATATATGCTAACCTCCCATCCTTCTGTTCTCCATCTGTCTCATCTCCAAGTCAAATGAACCCACCATATAAAGGCATTTGCATCACCTTTGCCTTTTCTTTTGTTCCACATTCACTCCTTTTGCTTGATTTTCTCATTACTAGCAGCGCATGGAGTCTGGGCAGGGTGGGCCGACATCCTGGCAGTCGTGATTATGTGCTGAGAGGAAGACAAGGACACAAGGCTTAAAGCAACCTCTCCACTTCAGCAGCACATGATAGACTCCATCAGCACAGAGGTTGTAATAGTGAGCAGCCTCTAGTGATCAAAATGGGTCATGACGACCTCAGTCAAGATTAGCTATGACTCAACAGCAGATCCTAGTGGTGGTGAAGGGCCAAAGAGTGCCCTTCCGTCATGAAGCCTTATCTACTCTTCCACACACCTCTCTTTTTTCACAAATACTCACCTCTTTCCTCTCATCCCACTCACTGTCAGGGGCCACGTTAAAGGGCCCTGTCAACTGCATGTGTATTAAGTGCAGTGCCTGACTCCTTAGTAAAAGCATACAGGAAGAAAAATGAAGTGTGAAACCGCCGGATGTGGTAACAGTATCAGCAGGATGTGCACTGGAACGAGGTGATGGAAATAATTATTAAAAATGGCTTCTCATTACTTAGCGTTCCACCCAATCATCCAGGATAAGCTTCAAGGCTGAGCCACACAACCACACATCCACTGGCTCTAATGGCCAATTTACCCATACTACAGCTGTCCGTTGAGACCCTGTATTCAGTCTGGGATTCTGCCTTATTAAAATGTCACTATTATGTTCCTGGCTGATGATATATGCTCTGCTTGTTGACTGTTGAGTGAAAAGAAGGGCTGGGTTATGTATATTATCCTAGTTCTCAGAATATGAGAACTAAGTTTGGCCATTACCAGCATGGCCTCTGAAATATATTCAGAATTTTTCTTGTTTCCAGAAGGACCATTTCCTGTGGACAGCATAGTAGACAGCATAGTAAAACATAGCAGCATCTCTAAGGCTTATTCGAACTGGATTTATATACATATTTGCTTTTTTGTGGCAGTCCTGAAAAATTTTGTATTTAGTATTCTAAGGAAGATCCTACAAGGACCAGGAATGCCCCCTGTATGGAGTATGCGCTTATGCTGCTGACAGCAATAAAAATCATCTGGAGTGTAGGCAGTAAGCATATGAACTGCTAATGTTAAATAATTAGTCATAACCCATAATCATACACAGCATATCTTCATGTAATAGTCTTAACCTGTATGTAGAAAAATGTCATTATTAAAAGATGACCTGACAAATGCTAAAATAAAAATTCAATTTAAACAATTTTCTTTGCCCAAGCCACTGTAATTAAGCCATAATTTAAAGTGTGCATTTTGATTAGAACAGCAGTGGATAAACTAGCAATTCCAGATCTGAAGAGAAAACCTGCACAGTCACGGTGAGTGAGAGTACTTAGCTACTTTTCTACCATGGTGGTACATTTATTGCTGCTCAGTTACAACTTGCATCTAAGGAGCACAGCACAGAGGCCTATATTGTCTGTATTTCTTGTATTGATTGGTGCTTTTCATTGTCCTGTGTCAATAGTCATACATCCACAATTTCTACCATCATGCACCTTGAGAACATTTTTCATTAAAGGCAACACTATGAATTGGATTTAATGAATATGAATTGAATTAAAGTGAATTGAATTCATGTTAAGTGAATCAATTCATAAATTTAATTCAAAATACTTTAGTCGTACCCTTTTGTAGAACAACTGTAGCTTAGAAAACAGATGAGAAATTCAAAGGAACATTAGTACATCAGACTTGATGGGGTAAAAGATTTGAATACATTTATACATATCTTTATATATATGAATATACACAGTCTTATGCAAAAGGTTAGGCACCCCTTCATAAATGGCAGATTTTGGTGATTTTGCAATTGAAAAGATGTTAACGCAGTCTCTCTAGGACATGGAAAAATACACAATATTTTCAGCAAACATTGATGCATAGTTACTTTTTATGCCATAAATTGAACAAAAATAAAAAATAAAAATATTATTATGGTACTGTGCAAAAGTATAGGCACCCTAAGAGTTCCAAAGTCTTCAGACCTTAATCAGCTTGTTAGATTTGATGCATGGAAACAGCTGTCATTAGTAAATGTCAGCTGATGCCAATTTCAAATCTTTTTAAATATTCTGACTCTTCAAACCTTGTGGACACACTTGTGGACACTCAACAACTATGGGTTCCTCTAATCTGCTGTGTAAGACTGTGTATTGATACCCACAATGCAGGAGAAGGCTACAAGAAGATAGCAAAGTGTTGTCAGCTTGTGGTTTTCACAGTGAGAAATTAAGAGAGGAGAGTTCAGGGGAACTGTGGAGGTCAAGATGAGATCTGGAAGACCAAAAAAACTCTTGTTTTTTTCGAGAGAACTACTCGTATGCTGGTCAGAAAGACAAATCAAAATCCCAATATGACTGCAAAAAACATGCAGAAAATTTTAGCAGACTCTGGAGTGGTGGTGCACTTTTCCACTGTCCTTCATGAAAAAATCAGCAGAAGAAAACATTACCTGCATCCCCATCATAAAATCCAATGTCAGAAGTATGCAACAGAACATCTACAAAAGCCTGATGCGTTTTGGAAACAAGTGCTGTAAACTGATGAAGTTAAAATAGAACTCTTTGGCCACATTTAGCAAAGGCATGTTTGGAGAAAAAAAGAGCAGCATTTCATGAAAAGAACACTTTGTCAAGCATTAGGCATGGAGGTGGATTTATCAGCTTTGGGGTTGTGTTGCAGCCAGTAGAACAGGAAACATTGAACGAGTGAAGGGAAGAATGGATTCCACTATAAATACCAACAAATTCTGGAAGCAAACATCACACCATCTGTAAAAAAACCTGAAGCTGAAAAGCGGACGACTTCTACAACAGGACAATGATGGGCAGTGGAGACCTACTGGTTAGGACTTTGCCCTGAGATCAGAAGGTCGCAGGTTCAAGTCCCAGCCCGGGCACCACTGAGGTTCCCTTGAGCAAGGTACCGTCCTCACTTCACTGCTCCCCGGGTGCTGTTGATAGCTGCGCGCTGCTCCACGTGTGCATGTGTGATGGGTTAAATGCAGAGAACACACTAATCACTAATGATCCTAAACATACCTCGAAATTCACCATGGACGACCTCAAGAGAAACAAGCTGAAGGTTTCAGAATAGCCATCACAGTCCCCTGATTTAAACATCATTGAAAATTTGTGGGTAGATCTTAAAAAGGCTGTGCATGACCAAAAAATATTACAGAACTAGAAACCTTTTGCAAGAAAGAATGGGAGAAAATCCCAAGTACAATAATTGAAAGACTTTTAGCTCTAAAAAGCGTTTATAAGCTGATATCTGCCAGGGGATGTGTTATTAAGTACTGATTATGTAGGGTGCCCAAACTTTTGCACAGTGCCATTTTTATTTTTTTTATATTTGTTCCATTTTTACTGATGTTTGCTGAAAATATTATTTTCTTTCATGTCCTAGAGAGACTGTCTTATCATCTTATCAATTACAAAATCACCAAAATCTGGTATTTATTTATTATTAGGTTATTTATTATATATACAGTATATGGCATAATTGTAGATAAGTTTACTTTAAAATAAATGAAAGCAGTGACGCAATTTTGTTTCTAAACATGACACATGAGAGTTTATTCTCATTACTAGATCAAAAGGTGCAAGTTTAGGAAAACCCATTGTATTTATAAAAACTATTACATTTAAAGACTTGAGTAAAAGGTATATATTTAATTTATTTAGTGCTTGTCTAGTCAGCCACTGTTATAATTATATAATGTTGTATGGCTTTATAATAATGTAATTTAACTTTCTTAAACAAGATGTAAACATCAGACATCTAATATAAAAAGCTTTTCTGTCAAAACCAATGCTAATTCTTGCTAACCTAACTTAACCTAGCCATCAAAAACGTACTCTCACATTCTGTGACATGGTGCAGAGCTGGAAACTTCTGCAGTAAGAATTGGTAATTGCATTAATAATCCCCTGACCTGTGCGACCTCTAATGAGGGCAGGATGTAAAATGTCGAGACATAGACCACAGAACACAGAGCAGCTAAAAGCAGCCTGTTAGGAGCAGCCAGCAGTACAGCACTGTCAAATTCTTCACTTGGTTGCATCTGAAAGGAATGGATTTCAACACTGACAACTACACTGCAAAACTAGGTACAGAGTCTGCCTTTAGCATCTGCTACTGTTTAGCTCGTAAGAAGCTCAACATTACTGCCTTTTGTTTGCTGCATAAATGACAGTGCATGCAGTCTAATGGGTGTGGCTTGACTAGTTTTGTAACGTACATTTTCATTTTACTCATACCTCATTCACTTGCCAGAGTTTCTCTTTACTCGCTATACACACAGAGCTCCAGAACAGAATGTACTGCATCCTATTTGCACATGGCAGAAGTGATTTGTCCTTCCACACACCATTCCTCATTGGTTTCCTGTTACTATGGATACGGGTCCAGCCCCCCACTGATCTAAAAGATACATGGAAGGCCAGTGACTAACTACCTGGTTAGTGTCCATCACCTGTATTCCTTTCAGGAAAAACATACAACCATCCTGGACAAGCCTGAGAGTTTACAACCAGAGAAAGTAACGGCAGCATTAGAAGATGCTGCATGTGTGGTCAAATTCATCAGTAAGTTGTGACATAAAAATGCTAACTAAAATAAACATGGAATAAAACAGGGCTCATGCTATGTTTTAGGGTGATCAACTCACACCATGGCCGAAGAAATTGTTTACTGGTAAATTTGACAAGAATAGAATTCTAATGCATGATGGTCAGTCAGCTTGATTCAGTCAAAATATTTTTAAATTCATATTTTATATTTATATTTGTATTTTAATTTGAGAAAACCAATTAAATAAGAAAAACATTAAATTGAATAGGAAAGTGTGTTCAAACTTTTGACTGGTAGTGTATATTATGCAATATAAATATATATTTCATTATATAAAGCATTTTATGTAAGCATCTATGAAAATCTAAGAAAATATGGTGCATTATGGTTAAGGCTCACTTCCAAACCATCCATCTTCCCTACCCTGTGCATCAAATAACATGTTTCAACAAGAAGATGATCTGCAGCCAGGTAACACATAAACTGATGGAGAACTGCTGATTTTAAAATATTTGGCTGAATGGTGTTTAGTTAGATGTCATTGCACTGATCTGTACTGTAAGAGAATTTGAGATGGGCAGACTTGGACAGCTACTCCTCCTCCCCACTTGCTCTCCATGCTGGAGACACAGCAGCAGCAGTAGGAGGGCGAAAGCAGCACAGTGAAAAGGACACCAGAGGATATGAACACAGATTTAGTGGGGGAGTGTGTGTGCGTGTGTGTGTGCGTGTGTGCGTGCGTGCGTGCGTGCGCGTGCGCGTGCGTGTGTGTGTGTGTGTGTGTGTGTGTGTGTGGGTGTGTGCATGCAACCCCCCAGCATTTGCAACCCTAGGCAACTTCCTATATTGCCTATGCAAAAACAAATATTAGTGACAGGAGTTTCAGGAGTGGATGCTGGGGGTAGGCGATATGGCAAAAATATCATCATGATACTTAGAGAAAAAGTTCTGACACCCAGTATGTCACAATATGTATTTTTCCATCATCTCTTAAGGTAGTGCAAATGTAAAAGACACAGGAGTGCAATATTTAAAAAAAAATATGTGTGAGTACAAATGATTTTAATTCAGTGTTTTTCACACACAATAAGTCCACACAAAGATAGACCACTGTATCTCATTTAATACTGAACCTTTCACATCACAGCATTTCATTAAAATATATTTAGCTTAATTAGCAAGTGAGTTACTAAATCATATTCACTACACCATCAGAACAGCAAAGTACCAGGTTCTATACCAACAGTCAAACTACTGAATGTATGTGGCAAAGTCCATGGTCCAAGAAGTAGCTGTTCAATTTGCAGGGTGAGATAGCACACCAGGACGGGAAGAAAAATGATATCCTCTAGTCATATGATCTATTCTGTTTGCACTACACACTTGCACCACACAATTTACTGCAGAGCCACACTTCAGTCTTTTCACCAGTGTGTTTCTGTCAATTGCAGTGGTAATGGTGTGCAGTCCAAACATGATGATTGGGGTAAAAACGGTAAACTAGAACCATAATGAGCTCATAACATAAGCAATGAAAGAAGATTAGATTTCTGACTTTTTCTCAATTGCACACACAATTGTATTGCTCCTTTGTATTCATGCACTGTCTACTGTCCATTTACATGTTTTGCCTTTCAGTAATGAGTGGGATGTGTATCTTTTTCTTATTGTAAATGCATATACAGTGGCAAGAATCATTGCATGATTTTTTGCATTAATTTGTCAAAAAATGTGAACTGACCTTCATCTAAGTCAAGGATATTGACAAAGATAATGTGTCTAAAATAATAACACAAAAAAACATATTTTTATGTTTTTACTGAGACCAACCATAAACAACTCATATTACTAGTGGGAAAAATATGTCAACCCTTGGGTTAATGACCACAGAAAAGCTAATTGGGGTCAGGTGTTAGCATACCTGGAGGCTTGTTAAAAAAACGAGTTTGGAAGTGTGGATCAGAGCTACTTTGACTGATAAAAACTCCACACAAGAAGAATACTCTTCTGTGAGCTATGCCTTTGCCAAAAAGAGTTCTACACTAAAGAATGGTTGATTTACATAGAGCTAGAAAGGGTTACAAAGTGATTTCATAAAATTTAGAAATACACTAGTCTACAGGCAAATTATCTACAAATGGAGACACTTTGGGACTATGGCTACTCTACCAAGAGGTGGGCACCCAGTCAAAATGACCCCAAAAGCACAAAAAATTATCATCAATGAGATAAAGAAACAGCCCAGAGTGACCAAATATTTGAAGGCATCATTGGAACTAGTTAACCTGAGAAGAACACTCAGCACTGCATCGGGCATAAAAAGGATACTGCATATCATGATGAAAACAGCATCACAACAATAAAGTATGGTGAAGAAAACGTCATGATTTGGGTCTGATTTGCTATATCAGGACCTGGCCAGATTGCATCCTTAAGTGGAAGATTCCAATGTGTATCAAAAAATTCTTCTGGATAGTGTGAAAATGTCTGTATGAAACTCTGGAGAAGTTGGGTAATGACACAGGATAATGAATCAAAACACTGGAGCAAGTCCACAACTGAACGGCTTCAGAAAAATGAAATCCACCTATAGGAGTGGCCAAGTCTCAGCCCAATAGAGATGCTATGGCATGATGAAGAGAACTATACATGAGACATCAAAAGAATGTGACTCAGCTAAAGCAGTTCTGTCAGAAAGAAAGATTCCTCCTGAACGATGTGCAGGTCTGATCCACAGCTACAGAAAGCACCTGGCTGAGGTTAGAATTTAGATTTAGAAGTGAACATATTTTTTTCATGTGACTGATCCGTTGAGTTTTCAATATCATGTCTCATTTCTTATATAATCACCTTATCTGTAGCCACTATATCAACATATATATCACTATATCAAATATTTTTGCTTGTTTAAATATGCTTACAAAATGTATGTGCTTACTTTCTCACTTGAATATACAGGTCCTTCTCAAAAAATTAGCATATTGTGATAAAGTTCATTATTTTCTGCAATGTACTGATAAACATTA
>JBBIGC010000104.1:31299726-31331790 GCA_037576955.1 Lepidarchus adonis | reverse complement strand
CCTGTCTGTCAAGAAGTCCAAGATCCAGTTACAGAGAGGGGTGTTTATTCCCAGCAGGTCCAGCTTCCTGATCAGCTAAAATATCACATTAAATAAAATATATACATTGATTTGCATTTCATTGACTGAAATAAGTATTTGATCTCCTACCAACCATTAAGAGTTCTGGCTCCCACATCTGGGGCTCCACGCAAGATCTCACCTCAGAAATCAGAGGTCAGTCTAGAACTACACAGGAGGAGCTTGTCAAATTATCTCAAGGCACCTGAAACCACAGTCACCAAGAAAACCATTGGTAACACACTACCCTGTAATGGATTAAAATCCTGCAGTGCCCACAATGTTTCCCTGCTCAAGAAGGCACATGAAGACCCATCTGAACTTTGCCAGAGAACACCTGAATGATTCAGAGAGTGCTTGGGGGAAGGTTCTGTGGTCAGATGAGACCAGAATCGCCCTCTTTGTCCTCAACTCACTGTGTTTGGAGGAAGGCAACTGCTGACTATGATTTAGAGCTGATCTGCAAAGAGGAATATATGCTATATGCACAAACCTGGTCATCAACTACAAGAAACATCCGACCTCTGTGCTTACCAACAAGGGTTTTGCCACCAAGTACAAAGTCTTGTCTTGCTAGGGGATCAAATACTTATTTCACTCAATAAAATGCAAATCAATTTTATAATATGTGATATTCAATCTTGCACTGTTAAAACAAACCTACCATTAAAAGTATAGACTGTTTATTTCTTTCTCAGTGGGCAAACTTACAAAATCAGAGAGGGATCAAATATTATATTATATATTATATTATCCCCTGTACATAGAGAATAGAGAAACAGCCTTTTGTCATGTTTTTATAATGGACTAATTCATTTGGATTATACTGCACATTTTAATAGTACATTTAAGTTTTTTTTACAAGTCTTAACTGTCAAGATTCCCTTTAAGGTTCAGGATCCTGCTGTTTCCATGCTTTGGCAGTTTGCTATTTCAGAGTCAAACAAATTCCACAGTGTACCAGAGAACACTTCAAAATGTCTGAACTCCTGAAAAAGGCAAAATGTCAAAAACTGATAGCACTTAAACAATTTCATCACAAAATGGCTCAAAAGAAAAAGAATGTAAGACAGGCCAAGGCTTAGCCCAGATAGAAAAAAACACTGATGCAGAAAACCTGCAGCAGAATACACTATACATCTAAGCCCTCTATGTGCAGGAGGAACCCACATACGGTACTCAAGAGGCTGAAACTTACAGCACAGCTGGAAACTATAGTTATTTTCATAAAGCATTTCAAGCTGTAGAAGTCACATTTATATGTACAGTCAACCAAGCTGTCTGTTGTATATGGAATATTTAATTATTGATATTTATATTTTTATCAACAACCTTTGTCAACTTTTCTTTTGAAATGTTTGACACTAACAAAACAGTAAATTCGTCATATGATGAGTTGTCAAAGTTGTAATAAAACTTTTTCCCTGTCAGATAAATAAACCTATTTTCTCTGGTTGAATTGCTCATATGCGCATATACGCCCTAGGCACAAATCTACCCACGTAGAAAGCATCATCTTTAGGGCATCACTGAATAAATAGTCTTTCGTAGAAGGGAGAAGCAAGCGTGATAAAGGGCCTATTCTCTTTATGCTTTAGCATATCTGTAAGAATTTGTACAAACAGTATTTACAAATGCATTTACATATGAAAAATATTTAAATCTGTTTTGAGCAAACCATATGAGAATCTGTCTTTTATCCATAAATGGTCCACAGGTTTGTAAACAAGTGGATATTATCCTTCAATAAAAATGTCATGTTTTACCAACATGACGGTCGATAACTGTATTTAATGTATGACAGATAGACGTCTCCAGTGATGTTCTGTCAGATCCTGAATACAGTCATTTCCTGCTTGTTTCAGAGCTGTTTAACTTCAGTCGTATCTTCAGTAAGTGGCACTCATACAGAGTTCAGTTTAGGTGACTGGATTATCAGAAAAGAACAGCACTTTTTGTCCCTGAAAAACCTCCAAAGCTACCTTTACAACATCCACTGAGCTTTAAGGCATTTAGAAGCTGGATCTGAGCAAGTAGGTCATTTCTATGCATTTCAAAATTCTCCCTCATGCTCCTATCAGTGGTCATATCATCAGTAAAGACAAGTGAGTCAGTTCCACTGACAGTCATGTATGCACATGCCACCAGAACTTACAGACTGCATGACTTTTTAACAACATGCAGAGGGTTGCATTTTGGAGAGAGCAACCTGGGGTCATGCAGGTGTTTTCTTCTCTTTGGCTCTGATAAATCTTTATCCGCAACATGAATAGTGTTCTTGTTCAAGCTTCTTTTTCTTCCTTGATCCAATTTTGCTTTGCTTATTCCACTGTGGTCTTCTTTGGTGTTTTTTTTTCTTCTATGCTTTTTCTAGAATGGTATATGGAATATTGAGTTCTTGCCTTATCGAAATGCAAATAATTGTACATAATGTTTTGATCAGAAGGATGCATACAAATTTTGGCAATGGCACATTTTGAACCACAGTGATGAGTTATTGTTAATCTACATTCTATCTATCTCCTTCAAAGATTTTGTTTTAATATACAGCAATCATCGAAAACATAAAATCCTCCTGCCTAATATTGTGTATGTGCCACCAAACCCACTCTAACCTGTAAGGGTATGAACTCCAATACTCTCACAGAGAGCTGGGGTGTGACACCAAGGTGTTAGTAGCAGATATATTAAGATATGAGGTAAATAACATCGATGAGCATTAGGTGCTCATGACCCTGTCTGCAGTTCACCAGTTGTTCTTCCTTGGATCACCTGTGTTAGGCCACTGTGTACCAGGAAATCTCCACAACATGTTTTGGAGATGCTCCGACTTCATGTCATCTTGCCTTCACAGTAAGGACCTTGTCAAAGTTGCAAAGATTTTTTTACTTGCCCATTTTCCTACTTCCAACACATCATTTTTAAAAACCATTCACTTCAGCTGTCAGAGGTTTTGATGTTGTAGTTGATGTATTTAAAATCAAGTCTCACAAAATGAAAGCTCAGCTACACAACAATCGAGTTATCGTCATTGTCAGTTATTTTACTTCTGCAGTTGAGCTGTATCTGTGAAAACCTTACCAGCATCTGATTTTCTCCCAGATATAGAATCGCAGCCTGGGAATGAATTGTTGGAATTGTCTCATGTTCCCCAACAGCTCTACATTCTTTTTCTGTCCATTACCTTCTCATATACATCACAGTAAAAACGTTAAACTGCTTCTTCCTGAATCAAGATAAACTGATAGAATAAACAATTACATAATCTGTGATTTTTCCTGAAAGATGTTATGGCAGATGGCACACTGGTATAGTATGGGTAATTTCAGCCTATTTACATGATCAAAATTAAGTCATTCAGTCATTACATCATCAGCAGGTAATGCAAAATCTTGTAATTCATCATGCAGAAGACTGGTATCTGTGTTATGATGCCAATGTCTCTGATCAGTTTTGTATTTGAGCTCCAGACCAATAGGTTTTCAATCTATGAGCAATCATACACACATGAACACAATTGTTGGTACCCTTCCATTACAGAAAGAAAAACCCACAATGGTTACTGAAATACTTAAAACTGACAAAAGGAATAATACATAATTTACTTAGAATTAACAAATGAAAATCAGACATTGCTTTTAAATTGAGGTCCAACAGAATTATTCTAAACAACAAACTCATGAAACTGGTCTGGGCAAAAATGAAGGTACCTCTAGAAAAGACTGAAAATACTTTGACGGGAGGGACAAGTTAAACTAAGATGTGTCCTGTAATTTGCATCACATGTGTCTTTAAGCTTGCAGTCAGCCAGTCTGTCTATTTAAAGGGTGAAAAGTAGTCACTGTGCTGTTTGGTATTATGGTGTGAACCACACTGAACATGAACCACAGGCAGTGAAGGAAAGAATTGTTTCAAGAAATTAGAAAGAAAATATATAGACAATCATGTTAAAGGTAAAGGTAATAGGAGCATCTCCGAACAACTCAATGTTCCTGCGACAACATATTACTCAGAAGTTTAAGGTCCATTGGAGTGTAGCAAACCTTCCTGAACGAGGCCACAAGAGGAAAATTGATGACAAATTTAAGAGATGGATGATACAACTGGTAACCAAAGAGCCCAGAACAACTTCCAAAGAGATTAGATCCCTGATCGAAATCCTAACAAACATCTGTGGAAGGAACTGAAATATACAGTGTGAAGAAGACAGCTGGAGCAGTTTGCTCACGAAGAGTGAGCCAAAATACCTGTGGACAGGTGTATAGGTCTCATTGAGAGTTAAAGGAATCACTTGATTGCAGAAGTTTGTGCAACAAAATTTAAAGTTAACCGTAAATTTTGTCCTGGCTAGATTCATTACAGTCAAACCCGGTTAGCTCACCCTTTGCCATAAAAGGCTGCAGAACAGTTTTCCTTCCATGTTATTTACCTCATTATGCTGCCATCCTTGCCTCTCGCCCTCACCACAACGTGCAAATTGTCCGGTGTATTCATTTCTCCAGCTATAGCTCGCCAAACTTGGGTCTGTGCTAGCAATGTAGCCTAAGTGCTACTGCTGCCAGCACTGCTGTTTGTCATTATTAACTCATGCAGATAATGATGCTGTGGAGGCTTTATTAACAGCCGGTAATATGCGTGTACGACCGCGCTCGCAAAAAGCACAAATACCAGTTACCTTTCCTGTGTTGCTAACCCGCTTGCTTTCCAAAACGGCCTCCAATTCCAAGCAAGCAACTCTCTCTCCACCCGTTCTCCGCTGCAAACACTACACAGTCCATAATGCATTGTGCCCTATGAAACGCGCCACATCTCCGCAGTGTCTCTAGCGAGTCCAGTATTACCGTAAAGCATGTAGTAAGCGTTCATTGCATTATACTACCGCATACGACAGACAAATCCCCCGTGATCCGTTTGCACAGCTCGTCACCCCCGCCTCTCGCCACGGCCTAATGGGGGCGATCTAACAGGGTTTGACTGCAGTTTGTTGTTCAGAATAATTATTTTGGAAGCAATGTCTGATTTTCATTTGTTCATTCTCAGTAAATTGTTACGCATTATTCCTTTTATCAGTTTCAAGTTATTTCTGTGAACATTATGGATCTTTCTGTAGAAATAATTTTGTCCATGCGTGTAAATATTTAGTAAACATTAGCCATACAATGCAGGACATAAACCCACTTGGACTTAGTGGTTTTCCTTGTCCTTGTAACTGGAAGGCCCAGGCACCACTGAGATACCCTTCAGCAAGGTACTGCTGCTCGTGTCATGGGTTAAATGCAGATTGCATTTTGTGGTGGTGCACTGCGTAGTCTTAAATAATCTCTAGAACACCCATATACACCAAACACCAGAGGTTTCCGTTGCAAGAACATGTGCACATCTTTGTTACTAAACTACTAAAGGCATTTTCTGATTTGTCAGCCTGATCGTGCCCTGCTTTATCTCCACCAACACTATCCCAGGCCCATTGTGTCTTGTGCAATCACTAATGGCACTAAAGAAACGTAGAAGCTGACGTTCAAGTATTAAAAAGTAGAAAATGACCAGTCGATACCAAAATATCGATACTGCAGTCCTGAAGATCTTTTCAGAGAATCAATTCTCACACAAAAATCCTTCCTTCGACTAAACCTAATGTTTCTTTGTGATAAAAGCAAATAAATGTGTAGAATAGGAACTATTTCTGCCCTCTCTCCCACACACAAAGATGAGATGGAGTGCATGCTCTGTAACGGCAGTTATTTCACTCCACACCATTACAGTAACAGCTTGGGGTGATTTACATAATACTAATGTAAAGAATTTGTGTTCACGCTCACTGGTTTTCTCTGTGGAAATCATGATTCTCTTTATATATGCACAAAGAGTTTTAAAATGATACAAGCAATGATGTCTGATTACTAACTAGCCTTGGTGTTACTTGATATTGAATAGAAAATAAGCATTGATATTAGTAAAACTAAATAGATCAATACCTGTACAGCTGCATACTAGCCTTGAAGTTACTGGGGGAAATATCCATTGCCCATCTCTATTAAAAAGAATGTAGAAATTGATTTAGGATATATTTTTAGTCTTCACCAAATCAAGTCTTCATAATAAGGCAAAAAATAACAGCACTGAACTGATTCCATTACAAAAATGAAGACCAAACTTCCAATGGAACAGTATACACATGCACTTGCTTACAGACATGTGTGCAAAGACGATGTCCTGGAAGACCAGAGATAATCCAGTGACTACTGCTGCTACTCCTACAGATCTGAGTCAACAGCTAGCAGCTGCAATTTATAAACCATTATTTGTCCAAGTGATTAGTGATGGTTATTGATGTGACAAACTTCCTCATCCCCTCTGACGAAATGCAAACTTATCTCCAAAGAGCCTTTATCAACTGAAACGGTCTTTTACTTTTACGCAGCCTTTTGAAGAACTTAAATGAAAAATCATCATACTTTTGTCAGAAAAAATAATTTCCTTCTTTGTTTTATTAAACCCAACACAAACAACTTGCATGGTACCATACTGATACGATGAGTAGGAATAAGAAAACCAAAAGGTCTATGCATTCCTCCATGATTTAGATAGTCCACTATCCTGTCAGTCCTAAATACAGTTAGACAGGCAGACGCTGCAGGCACTTCTTGCTAATGTAGATGCAGAATTTTTAAAGAAATACAAAAACACCAGCTTCATGTCTCACGTGACTATAAAAATCCACATCCTGAAGCCTCAGAACAGAGACCAGCTGGCATAAGGGCTGAGTCACTGACTCTTACCAAACAGCCCAACTGAGAGCATAGCAAGTCAGGACCCCAGTAGATCTGCAACTGTAGTCCAGCAGCATCTGGTACATGAGTTCTGCACACTTTTTTTTAGTCATCCTTAGAAGCTCCCTTCAGGCTGGACTTGTGTTTTTTCTTCTCCTTCTGTCCCATGGCACGGTACACCTTCTTTCGCTCCTCCTTCAGTCTCTTCTGCTTCTCTGCCTCCTGCTTCTCCTTGTGCTTCAGGAAGTCTTTGTGCTTAGCATGCTGCTGTGTTTGGTTCTTTTTGTTCTTGTGATAATAGACTGTGCTCAGAGCCGTGAGCAATGCTGCCACCTAGTGGACAAAGGAGGAGTTACATGAATTTGCCACCAATTCTATGGGTCAGAAAACTGCTCAGTCATTATCTACAACAGTGTACAGCAGCACATACACATTGAAGAAACATAACATACTTTTTTAAAACTCAGTATAAGCAGATTTAAATATTTTCTAAACGGTGTCAAAATTTAAAGGCATAGTTTAAGTCCCAACTCTGGTGCCTTTTATTTATATCCAAAAAAGATCTAGGTCTAGAAAATGCCCAAAATTTCCCCTTTGATGTAAGAAACCGCAAATGGTACCAAAAAAACCTGCATATGCTATGATTTAACCAGTGAAGCATTCTTGCTGGATTCAAAGTATCTGCAGCATCTGTGCTGCTACATAAACATTATTAATGAGTATTTAAGCTGATTATGAAGAAAATCACTGAATAACATGGGGTCATTTCTCAATTTACATGGAACAAAAACATGGCAGAACAAAATACAGAAAAGAAAAAAGAAAAAAAAAATACACCAGCTGAAAATATTACGTTTCTTTTCCTGTTCAAGAACAGGGATTGTTTGAGATATTTCATGGGGATTGGTTCAGAAATTGGCCAGCAAGCTGCCTGCTGTATTTGCCAGTTACAAGGATTAAAGAAATGCGATATTTAGAAGGCTGGTGCTCTGGAGGAATTCTCGGTGGATTAACTTTAGTCTAATGATAGGTATTAGAACACGTAAGAAATGACAGGAAAATAGTATTAAAATCTGTTACTGAAGCATAAAACCTGCATAAAATGGATGGAAGTTCAGGGCAGAATAGTGGGTCAGCCTCTTGTCCTCACCTTTCTCTCATGGGGCTCCCGTATTACAGCAGGTCTCCTGAGGTCGTGTGGGGTTTTGCCCTTGACTTCCTGGTTTTTGGGCTTGCTCTTGAAGGGCAGGGCCTTCTGCAGCTCTTTGGGGATGTGCAGTTTGTTGAAGTGACGCACCTGCCTCACCACCGGCTATAAGGATCAAAGAAATATCTATTCACACTTTGTCATTATCGTCATCATGATCAGAACAGGAATGGTTCAGTCTTCCATTTCTACAGTGAATTAACAAGGTGAATTTGATTGTATATACAGTGAATACTATAGCAATGTTTCAGTCTTACCTTGTAGAGAGAGTCCTGGTTCGGTTTGTGTCGTATTCCCAAGTCGTGCTTAAGTTGTCCTACTGTCCTCATACCTGTCCATGTGTCCTTCTGACCAACTGGCATCAGCAGAGATGTCACTGGGTTATACAGCTGAGGGACTGTGACAGGGTACCAGGAACGCAGGAATACAATATCTACACACACAATTAACAATGTAGTTGTAGTGGGGTGTTTTTTTGTTGAACATAGTAAAGAGATTCACACAAATCTTTCTGATTTCGGCAAGTTCTGTTTTTCATAACGCTAAATTGTTTAGCTAAAACACAACAGACAATGAGTTAACAAAACAGACATTTTAATGATCTTTTGATTTGATAGGACAACACCTATATTTATTGCAAATGCAGTGTTTGTCTATATATCTATATATAATGAACAAATACACCAAAAACAACTGGCCTTATACCAAGTATAACCCCCTTATGCAGCTGTAACAGCTCTGACTGTGGTGCACTTTGTGTTCTGACACCTTACTATCATAGTCAGCATTAACATTGTGTGCAACAGTATCTCTTCTCTGGACCAGGCTGGCTAGCCTTCACATCAGTGAGTCTCACGTGTCCATGACCCCGTCCCTTATTCACCAGTTGTCCCCTCTTTGAATCACCCCTAGTAGGTACCAATTACTGCAGGCCCGCAACACAATGAACTCATTTGTCTAGCCATCACAATATGGACCTTACCAGAATGACTCAGAACTCTTTTTGTTCCTGCTTCTAGCACATCAATTTCAAGAACTAAACGTTCACTTGACGTTCCAAATATACAGCCTGCCTCACAAAGCAGATGGCATTGTAAGAACATTTCATTCAATTTACCCGTCAGTGGTCATATGATATGGCTGATTGTTGTATAGCTAAACAGCAAACTAAGTGTGTTAATTTATTTATTTAAGCTGAGACAAAAAACATCAATTCTACAGACCATACGCCACACAGAAGGAAGCCTCTTCTAAAGATGATGCACAAGAAAGCCTGCAAAAAGTCTGCTGAAGACGAGCAGACCAAGGATTACTGGAACTGTGTCCTGTGGTCTCATGAGACCAAGATAAACTTATTGGTTCCAATGGTGTCAAGCGTGAATGTGTGTCTTGCCTACAGTCAAGCATGGCGGTGGAAGTGTCATGGTTTGGGGATGCAAGAGTGCAACCAGCGCTGGAGAGCTACAGTTTGTTGAGGGAACTATGAATGCCAACATATACTGCAATATACTGAAGCAGAGCATGATTCCTTCCTTTCGTAAAGTAGGCCAAGGGCAGTATTCAAACATGATAATGAACCCAAACACAACACCAAGACGACCACTGCCTTGCTAAAGAAACTGAGGGTAAAGGTGCTGGACTGGACAAGCATGTCTCCAGACCTAAACTCTATTGAGCATCTGTGAGGCATGTTCTGTTGCAATGATTTCAACAGGTTGTTGTGCTTTTTGAAACAATATTGAGAGAATACTAAAAACGATACTCTTCACAGATTTCTTTATATGTTTTTTAAATAATATCTTTACAATGCAGAACAGGCCTTTAGTAAATACACAAGGCTGCATGAGAGTGCTGATGCATGATTTTCTATATGCTCTGTTCTTCCAAGAGTGGCATCACAAGTGGTAATAATTTCCCACCATTTTGTGCTGAATAGCTCTTTTGGGAGCATTTACTTCCACCAGCTTTCCTGGTGACTTTGGAAGACAAATACCAGTCCCTACGGCACAAGCGGAGACTTTCAAGACACAGTTATATGCAGATATAAGGCAAGACAAAGCATGTGAACACCTGAACCAACAACACAGCACAAAACAATTCATTACCAAGCAGATAGTACTCACCACTCATAAGCAGCCTGTCCTCGAACGTGGCACGGAAGGCCCCGGGCGGGGTGCGAAGAGCTTTTTTTATCTGACCTTTGATCCCACTAACTGCCCGAATGGAAGCGCCCTCAAACTTGGCAACCTCCAGCACTGTGTTAAACATTCCCTGAGAGATGGGGTGGGATGGGGGGGTATATTTGATTTTTTTGGGTTATTTAACATTTTTAACATATTTAACATTTCAGTTTAGTCACATCCCGCATTTCACACCTTTCACATAGCAGTCTGGGCTTAAATATAGATCAACTAGCTGCACATAACATTAAGCACAATTACACATTTTTGACAGGATGCTGCTAAAAGCTTGTAGAAAATGCAGTAGCACAAGTTTCTCACTTACAAGCAGAAGGGGAAAACAGTATTTCAGAAACATTCTGCTTTACCAACTGTCCCACATCACAGCTAATAAAGGGCCATTTGCGGTTATAGCACGTGTACGGTAAAGCCAAGAGAAAAGAGCTTGCACGTGTCTGAGGCATTTGAAATAGCAGTTTACTCATAAAATGGCATGGTGCTAAAATTCCCAAAGAGATTGGAGGAAAACCAAAGAGATTTGACATTGTTCTGACCAAAGATTTTAAAGAAATTTTACCATGTACAGTGTCCCATATTTTCCTTTTCTCTTCATAACAGCATCTCCAATCTCTTAAAGCAAATGCTAGTGTATGCCTCCACTGATGCATATAAAGCCTGCTTCAAATATCAGCCACACAGAATGACTTGCTGGCCTCCCAACTGCCTGCTACACTAATAGTACCAATGAGAAAACAAGAATATGCTTAATAATATTCTTGAAGGGCTTGTGGCATATGGCAGAGCTTCAACTCCAATCTGAAGACTGCCCTGTACACTTCTAAGCAGTGCTTGCAGCAGGAGCAGTCTGTGAAGATGGGCCAAGCATGCACCAAAAGCCAGAGAGCTGCTGACATTTCAGAAGCAGACGTTTGTAGTTCCTTTTGGGCTTTGTTTCTATACATAGTGATTTCCCTGACTGTGCAGCACCACCTACTTGGACAAAGCAGGTGTTCTTAAAAATCTTAAAGGGGTATCCGATTAGCTTCAGTTTCTTGACGACGGTCACAGATTTGTCCAAGTCCAGGATGACTCCAGTGGCTGCGATGCGGAAATTTGCCTGAGGAAATAGGAGATCTTGATATAAATCGGCAAGAAGAAAATAAAGAAAGGAAACTACAGCAGCTATCAAACTAGAATCCTGGATTGAACTTGTGATTAGAATTACTTGGCTACTTTTGTACTTTATCCATCTCAGTATTAAAGCCCTTACCTGAGTCCCTGCTACACTTTGAACAGCTAGGAAGCCTGTCCCCTGAGGTGTGATAGGCCCTGAATAAGAGAGGGGCAGGGAGTGTGGCATTGGGAGGGAGAAAGTGAGAAACAGCAAGAGTGTGAGAAAAGGAGGAGAAAATGCTGAGCAGTCAGAGAGAAGATCAGTCAGAAATATCAGTCATTGAGCCATTATCTGTGGAGAGCTCACTGTAGCGATGTTTCTAAAGCAGGCGATAAAATGCAAATGCAGTACAAAAAATAGCTGAAGACAGCTCGCTTCCATCACATTGACATACAGTGATAAATTCTTTATGTATTCATATTCACACCTCCTGCAAAAAAACAAACCAAACCACTGCTGCCGTGCTCAATTGGTTTTGTGTGTATAGCATACTGCATGCATGTTTGTTTGCCCCACTGACTTTTGATAAGAACATGATAAGAGTGACAAAAAGCAGACAGAATATACACAGTCGCTTATATTGGATCAATGACCATCAGGCTGATGTAAGCAGAAAATGCTGGAATGGATATCAAAGGAAAGAAAATTCTATCCAATTCAATTTTATAACAAATCTAGTAAAAAAACATTGAGGTCATGCTTTTAACTGTGCATTTCTTGCTCTGGGGTAGTAACAAGTGTTTAAGTGGTTTGTGCACAAGGCTACTATGAGAATTTCTCAATGTACATAGAAGTATCAGAAAAGTCAATTATAATATAAATCTTTATTGTACCAGATTGTCATTTTTAAAAAAAAACAATTGTTCTTTTGTTCTAGGAAAGGAAACATTAAAAATATCCTGTTGTCTGTCACAAAACGTATGTTTACTTGCATCTTTTTTCCTTTCAAGACTATTTCCACTATAGACATAGTAGACACTGTCAACTAAAGTAAAAAAAAAACAAAAAACACAATACCCACTTCTCACAAAATACATGGGCCTGCACTTTTGACACTCACCCCAGATGGAGGCCCCACAGTGCATGTGTTCAGGAGTGTATTTAAGCAGACGGTGACGGCCGTTGTGGTCTTCAATATGGTAGATGGGGATGGTCTGGAAACGCCTCCAGCCCAGAGACAGGATGAGTGGGTCCCGGGTCTTGAGGATACGGTTATACCAGCGATGTTTCTTTAAACGCATCTGTTAAGAAGGGAATTTGACAAACCTCAGTCAGGTGTCAAACTATTAGATAAAACTCTACATTAAAACAAAGCAAAGTTAGTATTAAGAATCTGAAGCTTACCTGAAGATAGCCTATATTGCCTTCACTGGCTCCCAGTGCACCGAGAATGATGGGATAGCGGGGGTCGAAGTTTGTGACAAACTCACATGGCAGGTCAGGTATCTCCAGGCGTACATACATGCCTGGCCTGAACCCTTCATACTGTACCCGAGTCTCATCATCCATATCCTCAAATTCAGCCCTATTCAGCTGAAGACAGAAAGAAAATGTTTCCATCAATTTCCAAAAACTATAAGCACATAATGCATTCAGAATCAATCTGGTTGCAGAGAAAAGCATAATTTCATACACAACAGTATTGAGCATGAAATGTCACCTTAAAACAATGTACAGCTGCAGCCATGCTTAACATTACAATGCAATTCAGCCCCAAACAGTCCCTTACTGATGGGGTTCCCAAAACCAGTCCTGATGACTCCATGCTCTAAACGATTGTGCATTTTCATTACACTGTTAACCTGAGCCAGGCCACAAAGAGTGTGTTTAGTTAATGAGTTGAGTAAGGTTCGATAACGGAGACAAAGCACAGTTGTCATCGGTAAGGCACCAGTGGATCCCAGGTTTCACCTAAAATATTATAAGTTAAATGTATATATTGTAAGAAGCCATATTAGCTCAGTAACACTTCAAAAAAGCATGAACTGACATTAAAACCATAATTTAGTAACCAACAATATGAGCAAATATGAAAGAAATAATATCATATGGAAAGTAGGTTGCTTAACAACCAAAGTTTAAATTTTTCCAGATGTCCATTATGAGAAACAAGTTCCTTGTACTCCAGGATGTATGGGAACTCTGAAGCCTGTGTGACTTCACCACTTTCTAATTATAATTAGCAAACTAGGATTGTTATTAAAATGTGCAAAGCATGACTGACAGAGGTATAGATTATAATAATAGATTAAATAATGACACTATTTTAAAAGTGCTGATCAAATCAGATCATCATCTGATAGTTTTATTATTGCAATTAGGCAAAAAAAAAAAATCATTTGCTTTCATAACAAATGCATGACACTAGCAAAGTGATCAGCTAGCAGAATAAAGCAATTTTACCGCTCACATTTATCTGGTAATAGTACAGGTCATAAACAAAGAATTGTCTGCTTTTTTAAAATACAATGGGACAAACAGAAAAGCAGGCAGCTGCTTGTGGTAAAAATGTTAGTGAGGTAACTTCTTACCTCAGCCTGTTTCTGCATCTCCTCTTTGAGGTCATCAAAGTATGTAGCATCATCATCATATTCTGCATTAAACCTTTCCTTCAATCTCCGCTTCTTCTCCAAACGCTTGTTCTTCTGAGCTTCATCATCATCAACCTTCACTAATGGAGCTTCCTCTTCTTCACTATTTTCATCATCGTCATCTTCAGCATCATTTCCCATCTGCTCATGATGGGCAATAAACACATTCACACAAAATATAAAGACCATCCTAAATGTGCAAATCAATAAAATACAAGATTTTTTGGGTCTAAATGAAACCTTACCTCTGCTTTGTGAACCTCTCCAGTTTCCAGGTCTTCAAAGTCTCCATAGACCTCATCTGGAATTTCAAAATCAAATGTAAAAACATGCAAAGAAAATTAATCATTCAAGCTGCTAACAGTGGTCTATTCATTTCCTTACCATCATCCTTAAGCAGAGCAGCAGCATCTTTATCTCCCTCCCATTTCCCAGTTACAAAGCAGTCCCTTATGGAGGCCAACATCTGGAAACACACAAATCCCAATCCCAAATAGGCATGAAAAACCAACACAATCTCTCTCTCTACATTGGTCAAATAAACACAAACAATAATAACATAGTAGGCTTGATGAAGACTTGATGAAGACTGTATATTGATCTTGCTTACCTCCTCCTGGTCCCAGTCATGGTTGCCAACTGGCTGAAAGCGTGAGCAGTCTATGGCATCTGCTCTTATTTTCTTACTTTTCTCTGGTCGACTAACTCGAAACAGACCCCCCAGTTCTTCTTCCTCCTGGTCTGCATCGTCCTCCTCCTCCACCACTGAGAAATAAACAAACTAGAGATACAATCTGGCTTCCACTCAAAGTTTCTGTGGTTTTTCATTTATCAAGGCAGACGCAATAGGCCTCCATCAATCTGTTCCCCATTTGTTTGCTCTCTGGAGAATCATTAGATTTCAGATTTATAATACATGCACACATTATTGCATACTAAATTATTAGAATTATCTGTTTTATAGACAAAATAAAAATTAAATTAACATTGAATGCCATATCACAAAAGTGATAATCAAATGTAAGCACTGTATCAAAATCACAAAATCAATGTAAAGACTAAATATTACAATTCACAACATTCCAGAAATATTCAGTTTGGACATAAATCTTTGAAAAGTGTAACTAAGTCATACATTGTAACATTCCATGTTCAATGGTAATATGCCTACTCACCTGTGCCATAAACAAGTTTGCGCAGGTTAGGGGCAGTGCGCTGTTGCCTCAAATATGCTTCTGTGGCTTTCTGGGCCAAATCCTCCTTCCACCGCAATGTTCCTAACAGGCAGACATTAACAGAAGCAAACAGAAAGCATGTTGAAACAGCACAGAACTTCATTGAGAATACATTTAAAAAAACTACTTATGGTACAGTCAATAATGTGAGGCTGGAGGTATTCTATGGATGAACAGAAATATTAATATCCATTTGTGTGTTCCCTTGGTCTAATCCTTTGTGTTTGAAAACAAAAAGACAGAGAGAATCACCTGCAGTTTCAGATCCCAGCTCTAGTTGTTCTTCAGATTCAATCCTCTCCACATCAACAGTAGAGGTCATCTTCGGCTTTGCAGTCCCTTTTCTTGGTGCGTCAACATTAACTTGCTCTTCCATCTCCTCTTCATTTTCCACACCCTCTTCTGCATCCTCACCTTCACAATCATCCTCATCCTCATCATCATCATCATCATCACTACCTGCATCCGCCTCAGAGCAGTGTCCAGAGTCTGGAGGTGCTGCGCCTCTCTTCTCCTCATGCTCCATCTCCTGCTCCTCTTCCTCCTCCTCCTCCTCCTCGTCGTCCTCCTCAGAATCGTCTTCGGTCTCTTCTTCTCCCTCACTCTTCTCCAACTCATCCTCACTATCTGCAAATGCAGGCATCTCCACCGCTGTCCCACATTCCTTTTCCTCCATCTTCTGTCTTTTCATAAGGGGTGCTGCCTCCTTTACTGTCTCCTCCTTTGCCTCCTCTTTTGTTGCTTGTTCAATCTGTTCTTCTACCTCCTCTTGCTCTTCTTCACTCTCCATCTCCTCATCCTCTTCTTCTGATTCCTCCTGGTCACTTGCATTACTAGCATAATCATCTTCATCCTCGGTAAAGACAGCTTTTCTCCTCTCCCTCTGAGCCTCAGGATCCCACACTCGACTCTCCACAGGGCCTTGCTTCCCACTGTGAAAGGAACACAATTCCAAAAACTCAATAAACAATATATTTGGGGGGGGGGAATCATCAACTGAAGTATTTGCCAATAAACACAAACTAAACCTTGCGGTGTCAAATCTGGACACCTAAACAGTACAGTAAATTTTACTCATAAAACACATATTGCATATTTGTACAGAAAAAACAGCAGAGAAGACTCGCTCTAAAAGCCACTTGCTCAAGTCCACCTGCTTGCAGATCTTTGTTCTCAAAGCCTTAATGCAATCTAAGGACTTAGCCAGCTTTGGTATCTCACCTGTCATCTTGCACTTCCTCTGGGGTCAGTGCAGCAGTTCCTGTGAAGAGTGAAACTTTGCTTGCAGCCATCTTTGCATCTAAGGTGGTATGTGCGCCCATAAGAGACTGCACCAGCTCAGTGGTAGGATGCACTTCGTCCTAAGAAAGTCAGATTCACCTTTTCAGAATAAGCATTCATAACAGTACACACATATACACAAGTTCATAATATACATTTAGTGCCCGCTATAATGCTTGGAACAGAAAAACATTTTTGCTTTTGATTTACCACTCTGCTCCTCAGTTTAAAAATTTTAATAAACCATTAAAATGTACATTCCAGACTTTTGATATTTGCATATATTTTAGTATCACTATGTAGAAGTAACAACACTTTTCATACACAGTCCATCTCATTTCAGGAGGGCATAATGTTTGGGACGAAGTAATGGCAGTTGTATTAAAGCAGTGATGTTTAGTTCTTTGATGCATATACTCATCACTTTGGGAAAACCCCATGCTGCCTCAGCAGTATGTTTGGGATTTTTATCTTGTTCTAGTAAATGCCTCCAAACTCTTTGAATGGTACTTTATTCTGCAACATGAGCATATAAGAAGTTTCTATACACCTCAGAATTCATTGTGCAACTGCAAGGTCAATGTGCCACCATGGTGCACCACCAAGTTTAACAGTTGAGCTGGTATGCCATGGTTCTTGAACGGTTTCTTTTTGTCTCTACACTTTCCTCTCACCATCAATCTGATAGATTAATCTTGGTCCTGTTTTTAAATGTTACACTGAGAAGCAGCAGGGTAAATTAAAGAAGAAGAAAAAACAAAATAAAACTGTATACATACCGTACATAGGTGTGAAAGTGTTTGACCCATCCTGATTTCTTATTTTTTCCATGTTTGTCACACTTAAATGTTTCAGATCATCAAACACATTTAAATATTAGTCAAAGACAACACGACGTGCATTTTTAAGTGAAGGGTGTTATTATTAAGGGAGAAAAAAATGTAAACCTACATGGCCCTGTGTAAAAAAGTGATTGCCCCATAACCCTAATAACTGGTTGAGCCATTCTTAGCAGCAACAACTGCAATCAAGCATTTGCAATAACGAGTCTTTTACAATGCTGTGGAGGAACTTTGGCCACTCATCTTTGTAGAATTCTTTAGATCAGGCACATTGGAGGATTTGTGAGCATGAACCGCTTTTTCAGAATAAGAAAACTTTGTTTATGTGATGACTGCCACAGCACAGAGAGAGACAGAACAATAAAAAAATATAATGTGAAAATAAAATAGTCTAATCAACTCTAATAGAGGATCTATAGATAGAAATACAAAAAAAAAAGAAAAAGAGCTCTATGAAGACCTTTGCACTTTTGGCAAGATTAAATTAGTACTATTAAGTTATATTATGTAATGAGCATTTTTATGAAATAATTTATGAATGAATTTATGAATATTTTAATGCCATGCCACAGCGTCTCAACAGGATTCAGGTCAGGATGTTGACTACACCACTCCAAATTTAAACTTTTGTCTCGTCAGTTCACAGAGTATTTTCCCCAAAGTCAAAAGCAAAATTGAGATGAGCCTTAATTTTCTTTTTGCTCAGCAGTGTTTTTTGTCCTGGCACTCTGCCATGCAGGCCATTTTTGCTCAGTCTCTTTCTTATGGTGGAGTCATGAACACTGACCTTTAGGCAAGTGTGGCCTAAAGTTCTTCGGATGTTGTTGTGGGGTCTCTTGTGACCTCTTGGACGAGTCATCGCTGCGTTATTTGGGTAATTTTGGTCTCCTGGGAAGGTCCACCAATGTTCCATGTTTTCACCATTAATGTCTCTCACTGTGGTTCACTGGAGTCCCAAAGCTTTAGAAATGGCTTTATAACCTTTTCCAGACTGATAGATCTCAATTACTTTCTTTCTGATTTGTCCCTGAATTTCTTTGGATCACTGCATGATGTCTAGCTTTTGGTCTATTTCACTTTGTCTTATTTAAGTGATTTCTTGACTGAGAACAGGTGTAGCAGTAATCAGGCCTGGGTCTGGCTAGAGATATTAAACTCAGGTGTGATGAACCACTTATGTTTAAACTACACAGGGCCATGTAAGTTTTGGATTTTTTTCTCTTAATAATAAAATCCTTCACTTACAAAACACACTTTGTGTTTACTTGTGTTGTCTTTGACTAATAAAATAAGAAAAAAATTATATTATATATATATATATATATATATACATACATACATACATACATACATACATATTATACCCACAATAAAAATAAAGAACACACTTAACAGCAATAAAAAAACCTAATAAAAATGGAACTGCTAATGGTACAGACCTGTTGTTGACTGACATAGCCTCCAGGCATGTCAATGTACACTGCATCTTTATCATACACCAGTCCTCCAACTCCAGCCATGGGTGCATACAGCAGTCTTTCTTTCTCATTCAAAGCCCTCTTCTTCAGCACATCTGGCAGAGGACAGGGATCAGGAAGGAAGCTGATATCTGCTACAGAGAAGTCCCCTACACCTGGAAAGAATAATTTACATCAGTCTTAACACAAGCAAACAAAAATGTATGAAAATATGAACTTGTGGGTAATTTATCCATATATTCATTGAGTTTACCTGGAATGTGCACCTGGCCCTTGTTCTTCAGGAATGCGCCTCGTAGATAGCCATAGAGAGACACGGTTCTATCACATTTAGGATCTAGTCTTATGGCCTCTGGATCAGTCAAGTCTTCCATTCTAAAATTTAGAGAATGTAGTCAGGCAATCGTTTAAATTAATCTTTTCAACACTTAAGAATTGGCCCATTAAAGGAAACTGGATTCAGCTAATGCTGAAAACTCATGGGTATACAATCCTTCACAAGTTGCAGCCCACACAACCACCCACAAATGCTTCTACAGCCCACAGGAATATTTAACTGAACCAACCATTCGAAATACAAATGATGTAAATAGTCTAATTTCATATGATTGTTTAACCAGTAGGCAATTTGTTGGGGGAAAAGTCAGTGGAGGGATGTTTTTGAAATGCTTTTAATCATGACAAAACACAGAATTCCTAAAACAATAAATTGTTTAATAAGGGCTATGATCATACCCATTAGAACATGCCTGATTTATATCTCTCATTGTAGAGCAAGCTGTACACTGAACTGAGCCATCTAGGGTGACAGCAAGCTACGCTCTACCCTCTCTATATAGCAATGAAATCCTGACTCACTGTGCCCTCCCAATGTAATTGGAGTGATCCATTACCTGGAGTATTTATTAGTTACTGCGAAACACGCTAAGATGAATATAAACAGATGCACATATAATTACTCCATCTATACAAATTAAATTTAAGACAATTAAATTGCTTGTCTACCAAAGTTACTGGGCTCACAAAGTCATTTATGAAGATGTTGGTTTCTTATTATCCACATTACACAACTTTTTATTCCTTTCCACCTTAAGTGGTAAAACATTATTTTCTGATATTATCAGAATATGGCATCAAGGTGATTCAACTTCTGGGGATATTGATCTGATCAGTCAAATAGCAAAGGGGGTTGTTAATCATTTTAACTGCTTTAGTATTAATAACAACAGGTGCGCTAGAGGGGCAACAATGAAACAATTCCCCAAAATGGACATGGCTTTACAGGTGAAGGCCACTGATATTTTTTTTCTGATCTTTTCTGACTGTTTTTGTACTTGTTTTGCTTTTGGCTAAGGTCAGTCACTATTGGTAGCATGAGGCAATACCTGGACCTTACAGAGGTTGCATGATGCGTGATGGCACATCAATACGTTCCATTGGCAGAAGGTTTGAAGTGTCTCTCAGCAGTCTCAAGAGCATGGAAACTCCAGGAGACCAGCAGTTACTCTAGGGGAGCTGCACAGGGCCATAAGAAGGTCCTTAACACATCAGCAGGACTGGTGAATGCTCTTTTGTGCAAGGAGGAACAGGATTAAAAACTGCCACAGCCCTAAAAAAAGACCACTGGTGTAAAAGTATCTAACCAAACAATTAGAAACAAACTTCATGAGGGCAGCCCGAATGCCTGACATCCTCTCCTCTAGTTCACCCTGTGTTCACTGCCCAGCACAGTGGAGACGGTCTGTAATTTGCCATAGAATACCAGAATTGGCAGGTCCATCACTGGAGCCCTGTGCTATTCAGCAGGTTCACCCTAAACATGTGACAGAAGTGAAAGAGAGTGGAGCCTTGGAGAATGTTATGCTGCCAGTAAGACCATTCAGCATGACTGGTTTGGTGGTGGGTCAGTGATGGTCTGGGGAGGCAGATCAATGGAGGGACGCACAGACCTTTACTGGCTAGGTAACATAACCCTGACTACCATTACATATCGGGATAAAATCCTGATCGTCAGACCCTACATGAAGGCAGTTCCTGGAGGATGAAGGAATTGATACTGCCCCCCACGCTCGCCTAGTCAAAATCCAACAGAACACCTCTGGGACATTATGCTTCAGTTCAGACACTCCAGGATCTGAGTGATGTCCTGGTCCAGATTTGGGAGGCCACCATCATTTATCTCATTGAGGGCATGTGCCACCATTGTCAGGCAACCATAAGAGCACAGAGGCCATACAAACTATTCTGAGTTGCTGCAATGAAATTTCAGCAAATTGACTGGTCTGCCGCATCATTTATTCACTTTGTTTTGGGGGTTTCTTTTAATTTAGTCCTCCGTAGGGGTATTACCAGAAAAAATAATCATTTCACTGAGACAAATAAAACACAAACACCACCAAGCATTTAGATCTGCTCTAGTTATTAGTGTCTTGAAAAATATTCATACCCCTTGAACTCATCCATATTTTCTCACATTAAAACCACAAACTTCAAAGAATTTTATTGTAATTTTACCAACACAAAGTAGGACGTAATGTGAAGTGGAAGGAGAATTATACATTGTGTGCAAAAATGGACTGAGAGCATCTGATCACCAAAAAATGACTTAATAGATTCTCAATAGGTTTTCACTGTGGTGGGCAAGCAACTTGACAAATTCACTCAGTTTTAGATTTAATTTGTATAGATGTAATAATTATATGTGCATCTGTTTATCACTATCGTAGCTTATGTAGAAGTAACTGATAAATACCCCAGGCTTGCCAGCTAATAGATCATCTTCTCAGACTACATTGGGAGGCAATGGTGAGTCAGGATTCATTGCTATATAGAGAGGGTCTTTCAACAATACCAATCTTCTTGCCACTCTTCCATAAAGGCCAGATGTGTGACACGCACAACTAGTTGTCCTGTTAACAGATTAAGATATGGATATGGATCTCTGCGGCTACTCCAGGCCCCTTGGCTGCTTCTCTCAGTAACGCTCTTTGTCCGGCCTGTCAGTTTAAGTGGAAGGCCATGTCTTGGTAGGATTCCAGTTGTGCCATATGCTTTCCATTTCCAGATAAGGGATTAAACAGTGCTCTGCAAGTCATTCAAAGCTTGGGATATTTTATAAACTAACCCTGCTTTAAACCTGTCATGTGTTCCTTGGTCTTTATGATGCTGTTCCTTTACTAATGTTCTCTAACTGAGGCCTTTACAGAACTGGTGGGTTTATACTGAGATTCAATTACACATATGTGGACAAAGTTTACCAATTTGGCGACTTCTGAAGGCCATTGGTTGCACTGAATTTTATCTAGGGGTACCAGAGTGAAGGTGCATAACACAAATGCATGCCACAGTTTTGTTTTGTTTTGTTTATAATACGAAATAATAATAATTTAAAAAAAAACACCATGCATAATTTTCCTTACACTTCACGTCAAAAAAACAGAATAGGTCATTTTTTTAAAGCCAGAACTTAAGGGCAGGCCATGGGTGTGTCATGTTTTTGTCTTATGCTTACCGATCAGCCACCACATAAGGATGAGAGGTCTGCCACACTAGGGGTCTGAACTTCATGACTGAAATAAATCTTCCAAGGTTCTTTACTTCCTGCGTCTGGTACTCCCCATACACCATCCCTGACAGGTAAAACAGCTTTGCTCCCTAAACAATAATGACAATAATGAAGTGATACAGAATTGAGTCTTTTAAGGGTTTGGTCCACAGTTGTTTATGTTTAAACAAGGCTGCAGATTTACCTGGTAGACTTCAGTCCAAAAGCGATGTTTGAGACGTTTCTTAGTTTTACTGAGGGACTTCTTGTTTTTAAAGGAGTCCAAATGTGTGAGCACACCCATGACACGAGGGAAGCCATGGACTTGACAGATGTTGAGGAACTCAAAAGTTTCCATTTCAAAGCCAAAACTTGCATCTATCAACATCAGAACCTGACAGAAAATATTTTACATGTCTTATAAACGATCAGGTGATGTAATGTAATGTTCATATAAACCTACTGAGGGTTTCATAAAACACACTCACCAGGTCAGCAACCTTTGCTAAATCGATCATTGTATTGATATCATTGTTACACTCAATGAAGGTAAGACGTCTTTTCTTCCCTGCAGGAAAATGAAAGATAGAGCCCATTATTAGATTAAAGTTATGTGAATTATTCACACTATATCCACTAAAGCAATTAATGTGAATAAAATTTTATATGAATGAGTAAACATGACCCATTGACTCACCAGACACTATAGTAATAGGTCCACAAATTTCAGCAAGTTTCTGTCTTGTGTAGTTTTTGATTAGGCATCGAATAAGGGTGCTCTTGCCCACTTTTGGGGGCCCCATAACAACCACCACAATAGGTGGGGGCTCAAGGGGTGTGCGGTCCACCAGAGGAATATGATGTTTTTTAGTTTTTATATCTTGAGTTCTGAAAAGACAATGAAAAGCCAGATTAAGTTATAAATTGATTCAATCACCACAAAATGATTGTTTTAAAAAATCTCAAAAACGTTATACAATGTTCTGAGAATGTTTTCCATAAGAAATTGGACAGTGACCACTCTGAATGGAAGAATGGCAGCTTCAATTTGAGCATACAGCATTGTGAATTGTGCAATTAGTCATTTTTATGCACTGCTCTAACATTCTAGCAGCTGGACAACTTAGCTGACTGAATCATTAGTTCATGTACTAGTCTCATACAAGTACCAAAATAGACATGGTAAGATCAATGAAACTTACTTCTGTATGTAGTATTACTATAAAGTGTGTTGTTGGTGCTTTAATAGTAGGAAACATCAGCATAAATCAAACCAATAATAAAATAGCAAAAACATAAAATGTACAACACACCAGAGTGCTTAATGAAAAATTTTAACTTTTTTATGGAAACTATTGTAAATTTTTGGGGAAAACATATCACTGTTTCCTGCAGAGGATGTGTACTCGTTTTCATTATGAGAATTATGCAAGCCTTTGCACTCAGCTGTGCATTTATGAACAGGAAATGCCTAGTTTGCATTGGTGTAATAATAAAAATGTGCATGATGCACTGGATACTGCCTTGTTTGTGAAACATGGTGCTATAGGCATCTATTTCTTCCTTTAGAAATGGTTCATGTGTCTTTATTGATTATGTGGCTGCTGTGTAAAGAAGCATGTTAACTGCTTAAAAGTTCCTAAAACAATATGCTGCTTCAATATGCAGCAGGTAACCAATTCAAAAACTTTGGCTAAAGTAGCTTTGGGATTTCACCCCCCCCTTCCTGAAATATGGGGGGTCTTTATGTACTTTCAAATTAATACAATCTCTTTTTTCATTGCACAAGTAAAACAAGATGGGGGTTGCAGCTTCTGTAAATAATGCTATACAATAGATTTTTAACAAAACAGCAATAAGTAACATGAGTAAAGAGTCACTGTGTCCGAGCTTTACTGTTGATTCATAGTATATGTTGTGATTGGAAACAAAACCAGAACAAATCACACAGATGTGTAGCTATTTATGGAGACTCAGTAGACACCAAGAACACTCAATGTGAAGTGATCTCTGACCTGTGGAATGTCCTGGCCATGCGCACTGCTGAATTCACAGTGAATCCTCGTGGATTCCTCTTGCGCCCATCCTGTTCAACACCCTGCTTTCGCTTCTTCTTCTTCTCAGCTTTGGGACCACTGTGCTTCTGCTGGTGTCGCTTCTGCTCCTTACGCTCCATCCTGATGCTATGTAGGACCGTTCACAACAAATAACGATCAACATTTTAGTCTCACAAAAATACTGGATTTTAAATAATTCTTGACAATTAATTATTTCACTATTAAAAACATTAAGTATTTGAGTAAGTTGCTGTTTTCCCCAAAACTCTGACAGGCACCTGAAAGACACACACTGGAAAACTTCTTACCTTATCAAAACACATACATTTGCAGCCAGACAAATTTAACTGTTTATTCTAGTTATTGCTTAAAAATGCACAAAGCTAGATATATGGTACAAAAAGTAAATCCCTACAGCACTGTACAATACAGGTATATATAAATATAAAAAGGTATATTGCCCAAAAGATTGAGGTACTGCAACATTAGAGTTCCTTACTCCCGTTACTAATCTATAATACTTCTGTTTTAATCTAAACTACAGTGATTAAAAGAGCTTTAACTGAGGTTTTATTCCGACGGTTATACTGCAAATCACAGATTAGCTAAGTGGAGCAGAGTCTGTAAGACTTCGCAACTAATAAATTAACAGCGCAACATTTCACCTTTCACGTCTTGAGCCTTATAAATCCGCAACACAAATCAATTGTAAATCCACTTTGAGAGTTTGTTTTCTCATTCCACACTATGCGCCGGAGCACCAGCACTGTTTTCACGTGTGTATAACTTCCTGCTATTGCACGCACCCCTAAAGACCGGTCGTACTTAAAACGCGTGCTTGAAATAAAAGGTTCCGGGTCTGAGTAGTTCCGCGAAAACAGAACGATTGTCAAATAAATCAAAAGAAAAAGGTGACTTTATGAACACTTTATTTGTGAAGTAATTATTTTACAAAAATTTAATATTTACATTTCGTGCACTCTTAAAATAAAGTGATAAATAATCAAATAAATTATGCATGAAGAACCCAAGGTATTAAATGCTGATTCACTCTTGCATCATGGTCAAATTGTGACCTACTGTATAGATTCACATTAAATAAATAAATAAATAAGCTTTTTTAAAATTGTCAGAGGTTTGGTATTGTTGTGAACTGAATCAATCTGCATGACCTCAACCCCATAATGTAAAAGATTAAGATCATTTCAATAATATCAATAGCACTCAAAAGTAGCCAGATGTGTTCCTTTGCATATGAAACCAGTCATTTGATGTCTCTAAAATACAAACTTTTCATTTATGGAATTACTGAAGCTCCATCTGTCCATTGATCTTCCACCAACCTGGCTCAATCTCTCCAAGCACTTCTTCCAGGCATTGAGATGACAGATTGGGCAGTGGGGCCAAAGGTTGCTCTTGAGCAGGTTCCTCCCACAGAGTACCACCCTGAGAATGTGGTACAGATGGAGAGGAACTGTCCAGTCCCATATCCCAAAAAGCAGAATCAGGAGAGCCAGGAGAGATGGAGAATGTTTTCAGACCTTTAGTATATGCAGACCTGGCACTGCCATGAGGATATGGTGGTGGTGGGTAGAGAAAGACTTGACTCTCATCTGTGACATTGCTACCAGTGCGTTGAAGTGCTGGGCTCCACAGACACTCTGGTGTAGAGTGTGCTCTCAGTGAGCCCCAACCAACTGAAGTAACCTCCAAATCTGAAGAAAGAGGAGAAGGACTCCCACTTGTACCCATCAGTCTGTCTTGCCTTGGCCTGGTGGCTGGAGTGCTGCAGTAGTTGCCGTTTGGTGGAAAGCCAAAACTTTGGGAAGACAAGTCAGAAAAGAAGCAGTCCTGTTCACTCTCTTCTTTCACCTGAGACTGAGTGATGTTGAAGGATGACTCTGACATGTTTCTGGGTTGAAGCATGTGTGGTGGTAGAAAGGGGCTGGGCAGAGGAGAAACAGCTTCGAGCTGAGGCGAGGTCCGAGTGGCTCTGTTCTTTAAGGTTCTTGCTCTCTTGTTCTGGAACCATACCTGTTTGACACCAGACACATTCAAGTTAGACCATGTAGTAAAATCAACCATGATAACACCACAACAAATATTTTGACATCTCTTTTGGCCATCTACCTGAATGCGTGACTCTGGAAGGCCAGTGGCTTGTGAAAGACTCTCTCGGACACTGATGCCAGGATAGGGGTCCACACTAAAAGCCATGCGGAGCAGCTCCAAGTGCTCTTTGGTGAAACTGGTCCTCTTCCTTCTGCCTGCAATCTTACTGGCCTGGGACACTCCATCTTGAGCTGTGGGAAAACACATGGACACTTTGAGTCTCTTGAAGATAAAAATGATTTGTAATAGAATGCTGAACTATTTTCCTGTGCAGTTTTGTAGTAACCTCTCTGGGACAGACAACCGAGTATACATAGATACCTTTTTTTGGGTAGGGGACATCAAGGACCAAGGAAAAGTGACAGAGGAGGGTCACATTAAGAGGACATGATCAGATAAGGAGGTATTCTTTTCTGCTAGCCACATCCACACAAGACACACAAATATAAGTACACTGACAAAACATGTAAAATAAAGTAAACCAACACACATAAGAGGGCATGCATTTAAGAGGTAAGTGTAGAGTGACTGAAATCAGGGGTGTACAACTCCACCCATGGAGGACCAGTACCAGCATAGATTGGTGAGCTCCCTGCTGAAGCACACACCTGCTTCAACTTACCTGCTAATTACCACATTTAGTGAGTGTGCAAACTGAGGCTTGAAGCTGGGCTAATTACATAGAAATGTACCTAGTCATGATCAATGGCCTAATATGTACATGGAAATAGAATACAACAATTAAACATATCTAGACACCTAATGATCCTATGTGAGGTAGGACTTACCAGCATTGCTGTCAGTCCACATGTCAGCAAGTTGATCTTGAAGTTACTTGAAGGCCTCCAGACAAATATATTTTAGCTGAGAGGGAAGATGCACTTGTTGCTCTTGATGATTCTGACTCAGGACTGTGGGTGGTCAGAATTTATCCCAGAACTCCTTAGTCCAGAAGAGGGTGGAGCTGTGAAGTCTGTGAAGCTTTCTGATCTTAACTAAAGCATGGCGGCCATTTTTACCTGCCACACCCCAATTCACACCTCGTTTATTCCCATACAGAAGCTCAATAAACTCTTTTGTTGTTTACTTAAACACATACAGTCCATTCTCATGATATCAGCTGAGGACTCAACATGTTAAGGCAGTTACCAATGACCTGTCAGGAAATTAATAACTTTCCACAACAACAGACATTATGACATTTCTATGTCCTAATATGTATACAAAGAAATACACAATATGTTTTTAAGTAAACACATTTTTGTATAGTAATCTTTTGATTGAAAAACTAACAAAATTCATTTTTATGTGTAAATATCTCACATTTACTCATAATTAGATTTCTATATTACATGGAAGCCCCATGTAACCATAAGGCTAGATTTAATAATATAAATATTAATAATTTAAAAAAAAGTAAAGCCTTGTGAGTTAATTCAATTGTTAATCAACCTTTGCGCTCAATCTCACATATTTTGAGTATTGAATATTTGAGTTATGAACAATAAAGGGTATACTAATAAACATTTTCCTTTTTTGCATTACACATTTATTTAACCACATCCATTTTGTGGATTATGGCTGTTTTTATGTTTATGCGGAAAACACTTTTATTGATTAACTCATCCACTGATTGTTGTTGGACTGATTAGCATAAGAATAGCCATGATTAAACTAGCCTCCTTATGATGGATGGTTGAAAGGCTGCCTTAATCAATGCAAAAGCTGTTAATGGTCATACATGATTAAACCATTAAATATGGTAGGCTTGATAACTGATAACACATCAAACAACAGCCTTATGATTTGGACTGATTTTCCACACCATGTTATGTTGGTCTACTTTTTAGTGTTTATAGTGTTATAGTGTTTGAGGTACATGGACTTTAAAAAGTGGGTGATGCCTTATTGTTTGCCTTAAAATAAGATTAATGTAAAAAAATATATATTTATTAACCTTTGTTGGTCATTACATTTAAAGTACCAATGCTAGATACATGAAAATATTAAAGATTATTCTTAATACTATTTGAAGAAAGTTGAATAATAAACAAATTTTTGACATTTTATATATGACATTGACATTATATCTATATATTTTCTTTCTTATTTGATATTATTTCAGTATAGAGGTATACATATTTGCCAGTTTCTCTGACATTAAAAAACTGTAAAATATCAAGAATTTGTTTATTATTCAACTTTCTTCAAATAGTATTAAGAATAATCTTTAATATTTTCATGTATCTAGCATTGGTACTTTAAATGTAATGACCAACAAAGGTTAATAAATATATTTTTTACATTAATCAACCAACAAAACAACAAGACATCAACCATCCATCATAAGCAGGCTAGTTTAATCATGGCTATTCTAACCCTTATTGATGCCCCAATTACATGAACTGGCATTTAGGACACTATAGCTTGTTGAATAGTATAACTGGGCAGGACAGAATTTTGCTTAAAAGGATATTAATACATTATGTAGGTGAAATTATTTATAATGATATGACACAGCAATGGGATATGTCTGTACTGTGCATTGTACATTTGTGTACGTGTAGCCTGTAAAACATAATTTAAGCATAATATTTTGTACACTATTGAACACAGTGACAGAGAAGGCACATTTAAGCTGCTTATACATAACTTTTGTGAAATTGTATGAGGTAGATTTATCATCTTTTAAAATTCTATTTGATATTAATTCATTTTGCATATATTAATGTGTGGCAAATATTATAAACGTCTTATGTCCTAAGCAGTTATTTAGTGACCACAGACCTGCTACAGACCTTATCCTAATAGAAGACAGTAACAGTCTGTGCTGATAAGACAACCGCAACATTAAGAAAGATCGGGGAAGGTTTAGTCAGGGTTATCTCAGAGCAAATCCTTTCCTCTGCATGACGTCTGATCTTAGGAAATTATTTATCTGTTCATGGAACAGTGATACATACAGGTTATAGTTTACTGTGGGAATTAAATCATGATCATTATTGTCCACAGTATGTATATATGTGCATGTCTACTGGGCCAGGCAGCTACAAAAAAGTGGAGGGCACTTGCTATTAAAGTGTCCTACAAATAAATGTACAAACACTTGAGCAGAGCAGCTGAAAATATATTTGGACACATGCTACAAGAAACTTTGCTTCTGGTAGCATGGTGTTTTGATTGTTTTATTTTCACCATTTAGCTTGATATCAAATTACAACAATAATGGTTTATGGATTAAACCTGTAGTCAGCCTGGAGAGCCATTTAAAGACAATATACAGCATTGGCCATGTCGTTTCTGATGACAGTCTGAGACATATTGAAAAGACGTGAGGAATAATGTTAGGATAAATGTTAGGTCAGGCTGGGTTAAAATGGGTAAAACGAAGCACACAGTGTAGTTGACGGCCATGCAAAATGGCGTAGCCTGGTGCAGCAGCAGACATGGCGTCTGCAAAGTCTACACTGAGCTTCAGCATGAGTGGGCTGGGTCTCATAGTGTTACTATAAACGAAAAAAAACATCAGCATGTTTCATACTGAAAGTCTCTTCGGAGTTCTAGTTGCTCAAATTAGTAAGCAACTGATATTTTAGTTTCTTTCTGAAGAATACACGGAAAAATAAGAGTTGGAAAACAACCTAATGAGACTTCCAGGTAGTGATCTATGTTCATCCGCTCTGAGTTCCTGCTTCACTACACGCGCGCGCACACTGAGCGCAGAGAGCCGAATGTTACCCGGATGGAACTGTCATGGCCGCCATCACTGACCTGCCAGTCTAAAGAGAAAAGAAAGGTAAATAAATCTAAAACAATATTTCATGAAAACATTAACGCGGAATTTGTGGTTTCGCCGTTTCTCGTTGCTGTGTGTAGCACTTGCTTGGAAGATGAACTCTTTTGTCGACTTCTTTGGGATCCTGATCGTTTGATGTCTTGCGTGGGTGGGGGCGACTTGCTTTATTTTGTGTGGATTTGGCTTAATAACGAGGTGCTCGAAGAGCCACTTTGTGACCTCTGAAAATGTCCCAGGTATTTCATACGACGTATATTGACTGTGCACGCGTAAACGCGAGGCTAAGTTGTTGGCACCATTGTCATGGCACTTCCTCGGTTTTTTTCTGTGCATTGTGCATGTCCGCTGCCTTGCTCAAACTTACTCACACAAATAGAATAGCCGAGCTAGTATTATGGCTCAGCGTAAGGGACTAAAGTCATTCTTATAAACACGTTGGGGTGCGCTGCCTTCAGCGACAGAGTGATGGTAAAGCGCATCATACCAACTCCAGACGAAGAGTTACCAAAACTATCAAAAAACTTGCTTTCCCTGGAAATGCTTGAGCTAACATTGCATTTTGTGCATCAGACGGGCCCAAGTAGGCTCGTAACAACACACAAATGAAGTTTGCTCTCAAATAGCATTTTCATCTCAGACGTCTATGGAAACAGGCATGTTGAAAGTTTTTCACGTGAATATTCAATGATGTGCATCATCTCAGATGCATCATCAAGCCACTGGGGTATTGATCATCTTTTTGGATTCGTGTCAACTTCCATCTGCTCAGTTTGCACACAGCCTGCGTGTTGGGGAAAATTAGTTAGAACCTGACATCTATTTTTATTATGAATGATAAAATGTATTTAGGCTAATATTTGGCATTGACTGATCCAACAAAAATGTTTTTTTTTTTTTGTTTTTTTTTAAAGTTGTAGGACTTTGGCAGTTAGATGTAATGTAGGAAGTGGAAAGTTTTTCATATTCTACCAAATTAACTTTTGGACTGAGTATTGTGACCTCTACCTTGAATCAGAATAGTCCTTTCTTGCCCTTTTGGTCCATGTCTTGTCACATTAAGCAAGATTCATTGCACCATCTTATTTAAAAGACAAGCTTCTCACTTTATGCAGTCTTTGATTAAGTGTTACCTTTGCAAACACTGAAAGCATCTTTGAAATTTTGATTACATCAATGTGCACCAGCAGGTGGGGCAATATAAACAAGTAACACAATGTTCAACCTCCCTCTATCACCACTACTTATTGGAGACCCAAAATGTCGAGCTCCTTTATATACCTTTTCACTTGAAGATATATTACTTAACAGAAATGTGATTTGAATGACTCTTAAAGTATATGGCAAGCTGCAAGTAATCCAGTTAAGCCGGACTGTTAAGCTCTTTTTTTAATGAAATATGCAGTTATTTAATTTTTTTCAGTTTTTTTTTCTGATGAGATCCAGGATTTGCTTAGAAAAGCATACAGTCACATATTGTGTGGGGAATTTTGCCACAATACTGATACATTTTGTCATATTGCCAGCTTCTGACTGGACTAAAACCTACATGAACTTTGTCAATGCGAATAAGTCGGAGGGTTGCTTATGATGTTGTAACATAGTATTTTAGCAGAAGTGGTAAATTTCCATACAGGCTTTATATCTAGACAGGTGGTTGCTCTATTGATTCCAAAGAAAAATTCCAAAACGCCTATAGCACAAAACACAATAATACTAATAACACAATACACTAATGTG
>JBBIGC010000104.1:31280159-31296996 GCA_037576955.1 Lepidarchus adonis | reverse complement strand
CACATACATAATGTGTCATTTTTTAATTTGAAAATATACTCAAAACACTTCCAGGCAAACTCAGCAAGTGTTGGTCTGTGTGGTTTTGATTGAACTTTAAAATTAGTTACAAAATAAAACACAGTAAAAATCCTTTTTAATAAAAGTTTTAATGTTTGATAATTAATGCAAATTTAATTTAGCATATTCTCTTAAAAACAAGCCTTCCATACTCAGATGTTCTTAAAGAAAACTGTTAGTTTTAGTTAACTAAACAAGACATTGATATTTCATTTTTTTTTATTGGAAAACAATCATTCAAAAATCATTGGGCATTGTTGCAAAATATAACCTAGAAATAGTGAAGAATTTATCAGATGTTGTAAACATTGTGTATGTGAGTGAAGCAAAATGTGGCAGTTCCACACTGCATTAATATAGCTGTTTAATGTTTTTAGTAACATTTACTACAATACTTTTTTGTTTTTAGAAAATAAATATATATTTATTTTATATATCTATTTTCTCTCTCTCTTGCTCTCTCTCGCCCTCTCTTTTATATATATATATATATATATATTAATATAAATTAATTAATATAATAATAATTATATAATAAAAGGTTATGGCTTTTTAATATAAATTTTCTATTTTATTTTTTATAATAGGCAACACAGTTTTTCCTTTAAATAAAATGTGCTTGATTTGGTTCTTTCTGTTTTAAGTTCAGTTTTATTTCAAGTGTATTAATTGTAATTCTCTGATGACTAATTTTCAGTTGTGACAATGGGAAGGTGATAATCCTTTTTGTGGTAAATGTGGCATGTGCGAATGGAAATATGTTCTCTTTCATCCTGGACTCACAATAAGTGTGAAAGAAATATAGAAAATGTATTTTTAAAATCCTGTCTTCTGTTACATAATCTGAAATTCGTCCATTGCTTTGGGAATTAAAATGCTTTTGTTGTATTTGACTTGGTCAGTTGAAGCTTTTTGTAATTAAGCTTAGTTTGATCTTATATTGAGTCTTCAGTGCAGAAGACTAATTTTAAGTTCAGGCAGATCTTCATCTCTGAGAGCATTATTGGACAGTGGTCATTAACTGAAATTTTATTCAAATGAATATTTTGGTTTGTAAGAAGAAATAAACCTTCATAATCTTTTGAATTTTCTATTTTCTGCAGGAACCATTGCTATAAAACATGGAGGCTACTCCAGATGACCCAGTGGAAAGCCATGACCAGAGCAGGGATTCTGAAAAAGATGCTTCCGTGGTCTATGCATGGCCTTCTTCAACAGAGCTTGCAAATGAGACATCAGATGCAGCATACAGTGACCATAGTGACCCAGATGAAACACAATGTGGGGAGTCCGGCACTGAAAATTCTCAAGCAGAAAGCAAGGCACCTGAGAAATCACCATGTAAGATGCAACAAGGGGCTATTTTCTCTGGGAAAATACTGAGTTTTTGCTGCTCTGAATGCAAAGGTGATACCACTTACAGCCCCAACGACTTGCTTAAACATTTTCAAGGAGTTCACAAGGGAACTCTTCCAACATACCCTTGTGATCTTTGCACTTTTGTGACCAATGAGTTTTCTTCTCTCCAACGTCATCGCATTGGACATCGTGACACTTTGGTCACTTGTGAAATCTGCAGTGATGGAGTACAATACTCTCTGCTTTTACTCACCAGGCATTTCATTATGTGTCACAGCTGTAATGGACTATTTCACTGTAAAAAATGTGACTTTTCCACCAGAGATGCGGGCACTTTTGTTCAGCACATTCATCATCATAACGAGGGCAGCCACAAATGTGTAAGGTGTCCACCCATGAGTCCCACACAAGGAAAAGTTCACTCTGGCACTTTTCCTTTCACCTGTCAGATTTGTGGTTATGGTGCTGCGAGGAGGGAGAATCTAAATAGGCACCAGACTATGGCTCATGGAGATGAAAAGGAAAAAACAAACAAATGGAAGCCAGGGGAGGACAACTCTGGAGTAAGTTCTCCTGGACTGAAAGTGCTGCTTAAAAACAGTCCTGTTGGAGCATCCAGGGAACCTCAGTGGATGTCAAAGCTGAATTCACTTCCTGGAGTAGGTTTGCTTGACCAAAATGGCAGGCTGTTTAATCCAGAGAAGACACTAGAGGAAACACAGCAGTTTCTTGAAAGAGCTGTTGGTGTGAAAAAAGAGAGTAACAAGTGGAGTAAATGTCCACCCAAAAGTGAACCGCAGTGTTCTTACCCAGTCACGCCAACTACTCCACAGCCAAAGATACAAGAAAACGAGCTGAGTTCTGGATCTGGGATTTTGAATCCCAGCAACAGTAATGGACTCACGGTTCTCATGGTCAAAAACAAAATTTCTATCCCTCCTAACTGTACAACAAAAGTCATGGGATTTAAAATGGTAGATGGTAAAAAACATTTAGTCTTAAAAGTCATACCAACCAAACAGGAAACATCTACCAAAAATGAGACGTCATCTGCTGATGTTCCTGAGGATGACAAAAAGACTGCTAGCTTTCCTTGTTCCTCACTGTCCCCAAATTCAAAGTCTCCTTTCAGCCTTGACTCTGAGATAAAGAAGGATTTTAGTGCTTTGATAAGAGAAGGGCATCAAGAAGACAATAAAAGAGACCCTGGGGACCACTCACCCTTATTAAATGAGCTTGAATCAAAGCTGGATAGAACTAGTACATCTGCAAACCAGGTTGGTGAAGAAGCTTTAGAAAAATCTAGCCATTTGCTAACCACTTCATCTGACTCACAGTGTATAGATTTAGTTTCCACTATGATCAAAGAGACTTCATTCTGCGCGAACCAAGGAAGTAGACCTGAAAGTAAATTGCAACATGAACATGAGCTTTCTGTCTCTGATCCATCTGCAAAAAAACCACGATCATCAAAATCAGATGCAGCTGAGGCTACAACCACAGATATACTCAAGGGGAAAGAAGCTCTTTCAGAATTGTTTACTAATCTCAAGTCTGCAGTAAATACAGACATGGATGAAACATTACAATCAGAATCAACTGCAGATGAGCCCCTGTCCCTTGAGGCAATTTCTAGTGTGAAATCAGACTTGATCCTGGTATCAGCAGGTGATACTCCACCATCTGCACTGCCTTATAATTGCAAAGCAGATGATGCCACAACCAGTGTTGTCCCAGACGAGTCCCCTGTCCAGACAGGTCATTTATTTAATAGTAAAAGCTTTAATGATGGATCCATTGTAGAATCTGGTGAGAGCATTGTAGAGCAGTGTCCGACCAGAACGGCTGTGAAAAAGAGTAAAGCAGATGAACAGACACAACCTCTTCTTGGTGATGAATGTGGCACTCCATTGTTGGAGAGTACGGAAACTACAGTGTCTTTACCTGATTTACCACATGAAAAGACCTCTTCTACTGATTCCCTCATTGACTCTATCCTGCCCACTGACTCCTCTTTAAACAAGGAACTAGCTTCAGATAATACAGTTGTAGATAGGGAGTCCCCAGGTGTAACTCCAAATGGAACAATTCTCTCAGATAGAAGCCCACAGAATAGAGCCAACAATTCACCTGATTCCAAAGACTGTAACACAGTGGCTGAAATTCTTTTGCAAAATTCCCCAAGTCAGGAGGTTTTTAGCTTTCATAATTACTCTAAAGACTCTTTCGGCAGTCCCCCCGATTCAGCTGATGAACATTCTCCAGAGGACTTGGAAGAAGACGAGTGTGAAGACGATTTTGGTGAACTCAAGCTGGCATCAGACTGGAGCTTAACACTACCTGCATCTCCACCCTTGACAAATGAACAGTCCGAAGAAGAAAATGGGGGAAGTGGAGAAGGTAGTGCAGGGGATGATCTAGTTGTTGCAAATGAGAAAAAAGCTCTTGAAAGAGTGTCGGATAGTGATATAGAGGTTGACGAGTGCATAGCTACTGTCGATGATGATTTACCCCTTGCATCGTTGCCAGAGACTGAGAAAGGAGCAGCACATTTATCAGAGTCAGGCAACAGAGAAGAAGGAGTTTCTTCTGAGGTTGAAAGGGGAACTGCAAATTTGAGTAATGCAGCTGTTTTGGGCAAGATACTTGAAAAGCACTCCGATGCTATCATCAGCCAGCAGCTTGAGAAAGAAAGGATGGTATCTTCAACTGCAACGCCCGATGCTATTAGGCCTACCAAAACAACACTTAGGATCTTGCAGACGCCTGAAGGAAAACAGCAGATGTTCCTTCAGACCACAGAAACTCCGTATGCTGTGCCAGTTCAACTAAAAAGTAGTCCTGGGTTCAAGCTCATTACAAAGTCCTGTGCTTCCAAAGTTAATGTGTCGTATGTGAAGCCAGGAATCGAAAGGCCTAGCAAAGGTACGGGGTTGTCTCTTACGCTAAATGGAGGCAGAATTGGAATGTCAGCTCAAGGTTCAGGTGGAGAGAGTGAAGGAAATGCGTCTGTCTTGCAAACAGTAAGCAGTAACAGAGGTCGCTACTTTGTCAATGCCTCTACACTGAAAGGGCCTCTACTCTTATCAAGTGCTGTGAAGGCACCATCAGGAGAGCAAACAGCAAACGCACAACCGACATGTTATTTAGTTCAAAGACCACTTCCTGTTGTGCCAGTAAGTAATGAATCATCTGGTTCAACCTCTAAGACTGTGCTGACCACCCGCCCGTTATTGGCTCTGCCTGTGAACTCAGCTGATAAAGGGGCTCCCTTGCCAGCCGGAAGGCAAGCTTACTTGGTTAGATACATCTCTCCAGCTAAGTCAGGGATACTACTAAATAGTTCAGATGGAAAAGGAGCAAGCCAGGGCAGCCACGCAAAGGAGGGAGGTAAAAGCAGGGTTTTCCTCAAGATTGTCAGAAGTCCTAATGGCACTAAGTTCCTTTCCACTGCTTCATTGTCTGCAGACAAAAAACCTATTTATTTGGCAGCAAGTTCTCTTCAGTCACCTTACTTTCTTATGTCTTCAAATAAATCTATCACTAGTTTGTCAGCAGGACTGAAAACCTCCAGTACTCACAAACTTATTCCAGCAAAGCTTAAAAACATTTTACCCCAGGCAAGCATCAGCATTAAAAACAGGACCGAAGATGGAATAATGATTCAGAAGTCACAACTGATCCCCATGCACATTCATACACGAAGCCAACGGAAGAGGAGGAGGAGGGGTCTGTTTGAGGAACAATTTGAGATTTCTTCTAAAGCGAGGAGACTCTCAAGCAAGTCTTCAGAGGTCACCTCACAGTGGGAGCCTGCAACAAAAGATGTTGAAAGAACACTCAGGCTTTCCCCCTTCAGCCCACTTCAGCAAATCAAATGCCCTTGTCGAAACCAACCAGTGGTGGTGCTGAACCACCCTGATGCTGACATTCCTGAAGTGGTGAACATTATGAAGTCAGTTAACAGGTACAAAAGTGAAGTTGTCAAAGTGGCTTTGTCTCAGAGCACAGTCAAGGCCCTCTCTGAGTGGAGCCTCACTGGTCCAGAGGGTACACTGTTCGAGTCAGGTTCAAGAATTCGTCTGTTCGACAGCAATGTTCGAGAGCGTTTCATCTTAAAACTGAAGTTAAAGAAGAAGAGCAGAAGCAAATATGAGGTAGTGAAGCTGTCCTCCACTGCAGGGTTAGAGCAGAAGACTAGGTTTAATTGTTGGTTTTGTGGTCGAGTGTTCAACAATCAAGAAGAGTGGATTGGTCATGGACAGCGGCATCTCATGGAGGCTACAAGAGACTGGAATAAGCTGTTCTAATGGAACCACAAAGCCCTTGGATTGGGTCACAAGCTGTGCTCTAATGTAGAACTCAGACTGATGATAGAATCTGTTTTTTAAAATATTCTAATGCATATAGATACACTTAAGCTGTCTATTATTTTTCCATAGATATCCCTCCAGAAGTTTTTAATGGGTATAGTGTAATAGAGAGAGTTTGGTACCTGAAACCAATTTATTTGTAAATAATTTGAACCCATGTATATTTAAATATCAGCCCTTGTGTATGTATAGAATGGAACTGTGAAAACTGGACACACTGTATGTCTATGGTGCAAAGCAAAAAGATCACTGGTATAAAAAAGAAGGTGCTGTCTGTGATGGACCTCTTTTAATGCAGTCAGACAACAAATTGCTCAGGAAATTTCATAATCTTTAAACAAACAGTCCAGTTTATAATAGATCCTTTAATATTAGCGTAGTAAGTAAGTATGTACAAATTTGTTTCGGTTGGCTGCATACATTACCCCTTGCTAGAGGTCATGGAGATTATTTTACCCAATTTGTTGTTTATTTTTATTATATTCTGACACATGTCCCTGTTTAGTACCGATTCATGTGTTAAAAAACCTTTTGCAAGCATACCTGTAGGTCTTTGATATTGTTTAAAGAATTCTGTAAATTGATCTAGAAAATAACTTTTTACGTTTCTGTGGAAGCTGCTGCTTCTTTTATTTCATTAATACACTGTATTTTTTCCATTGATCTGTTATGTTGATTTTATTTTTAGTTTTCTTGGTGCTTTTGCATCTTTTTTAATGCATTGAAATGGACCCAGTGTCATTTTAGTAGCAATAATTTCACCATTGTTTTAAGTATCTTAGAAATTGTGTAAACCAGACTCAATATATTGTTTGATTTTAGCAATTTTTTTGGTTGTTTGTCTTCCAGTGTTTTCCCTCTGTATGAAACCTGCACAGCCTGGTTATGTTTCAGTGAATAAGGGGGAAAAATGGAACTCTGAGATGCAAGCCACCAAACCTCACATGGCCAACCAAACACTAACTACATTTTGTTCTCATTCTCATGATACTCGAGTGCCTCAATCTGCCTCAAAACTTTTACTAATCGGTTGTTTGTCTTCTGCTAAACTTAATGATCTATAATATCTGTTTTTTGTTCAGAGTGTTCATAAGTTAATTGGCAATGACTTCATCCCAAATAGAGTCTTCAGTAAGTTTTTCCATGTATAGGGAAAGACATTCATGCAGTGTATTGTAACATCTGATAGTCAGGCACTGTTTAGACTCCGTATTTTAAAATTTGATTAAAATTTGGTAACGCCACTAGACAGAGAATCTTCACTCTAACTTGCTGGTCTGTCTTTGTGGTTAATAACTTATGCAAATCTTCCTGCCAGCCATTCGCAGTAAGATGGTCAACTTATGAATAACAGGTTCTGTTTTACCTCACAGTTACTGCCAGCATTCACAATCCCATGTGCATTAAAGCCAGCTAATTGAGCAGTTTTCAAATCTGCATTGCTTATTTAAATACATACACTTGTTAACGAATTATTAACAATATTTGACACTCATGAAAATGTGGTCTTTTCTGATTGTTTTAAACTTGTAACCTCTGAAATGTTTGTAATTTCAACTGGCTATGTGAAACATTAAGACAGGGGTTGTGATTATTTACACATCATCAGTCACCACTTTGAAATGTACCTCCCCTTCACTTTTGAGATGACAATCACTATTACAGCTCAAAGTTGAAACAAGTCATTTTACCACTGGTTTTATATTTGGTTTTTGCAAATTTCTCTACTTCTCTGGTTGGGTTTTTATAGCTGTTAATTCATAATCATAATCTCTGTTTAAATCTTACCTCTGATTTTCACTCTGCTCATTCTCAAGTGGCCCTTCCTAACACTATTACTACACTATACCATCAGCAAGCAACAAGCATGACCCTCACTTTTAGTATGTACCACCATGACAGCAACCAAATAATTTTTAGCTTGAGGCAAAAAAAAAATCTGCTGTTTGATGTTTAATGCTAATGGCATACAGGTTGTTTGGGTTTATTAGGATGTGAGAAACAAATTTATTTTTTTATTGTAAGTGCCTAAACTATGATGCACCAGGTCGACACTATATTGTACTGTACTTGCCTCCTTGCAGTTCCTCCTTAAATAAATGTAAATACTTTGAAAGAAATTGTGCTGTTTCTTTATAACTTCTGTGTTTGGAGATCGTTTATGTTGTAAATTTTTCAAGGATGTTGGACTTGTTTTTGCTGAAATCTAAATTGACACTTACTTGTTAGCATTGCAGTTGTGTGATTTACTCTGTAGGGGGCAATATAATATAAAAAATTGGAATAGGACAGAACCCCAACTTCTTATTATCCTACCAATTATTTGTGATCACAGAGGGCTTTGTAATTAACTGTAAATGGATAGATGTGTAGGGACCTTGGGGACTGAGAACATTATTCCACACAGACCTACTGTGCAGGCTGTATTTTAGAATGAAAAAGCAAAGCAAATCTCTAGACATGAATGCTAAGCATTGATCACACATGACTGTCTACTTCCCAACTCCTGTGTAAAAGAGACTCTGTACAACTCTTAGGATTTGTACAGAATGTAACATATTTTGACTTACTTAGTTGGATAAATAATTGGATTGGTAAATCTTCAAAAATAGAATATTTGCCAATGGAATTTTAAAAAAGTATCTTCTTAATATGTTAAATGGGGCTGAACGATTTGGTGAATAATATCAAAATCATAGATTTTTAAATCACATTAATCATTTTTTCATCCAGGTATTTTTTTCACCAAAAGCTTTTTTTCTGCCTTTAGGTCTGAGTGCTATATTTAATATGCCAGAGCACCAATTCTCAAGTGTTGCAGAATTATATTTTACTGTTATTAAAGTCACTGAAAAAAAAGGTAGATTAAATAATAGATTTTGGTGATTTTGTTATTGCAAAGACAATATTTTCAGCAAACATGGGTGCATAGTTACTTTTTATGCCATAAATTGAACAAAAATAAAAACATTATTGAGGTACTGTGCAAAAGTTTGGGCACCCTACATAATCAGGACTTCGTAACACCTCCTCTGGTAGATATAACAGCGTGCAAATGCCTTTTATAGCAGCTAAAAGTCTTTCAATTTTTGTACTTGGGATTTTCTCCCATTCTTCCTTGCAAAATGTTTCTAGTTCTGTAATATTTTTTGTCGTCTTGCATGCACAGCTCTTTTAAGACAAAATTTCATGTTTAAATCAGGGGACTGTGATGGCCATTCCAAAACCTTCAGCTTGTGTCTCTTGAGGTTGTTCATGGTGGATTTCAAGGTATGTTTGTACATTGTCCCATTGTAAAAGTCGTCCTCTTTTCAACTTCAGCTTTTTTATAGATGTTGTGATGTTTGCTTCCAGAACTTGCTGGTATTTAGTGGAATACATTCTTCCCTCCACCTGTGCAATGTTTCCTGTGCCACTGGCAGCAGCACACCCCCAAAGCATGATAGATCCACCTCATGCTTAATGGTTGTGAAGGTGTTCTTTTCATGAAATGCTGCTCCTTTTTTTCTCCAAACATGCCTTTGCTGATTGTGGCCAAAGAGTTTTATTTTAACTTAATCAGTCCACAGCACTTGTTTCCAAAACACATCAGGCTTCTGTAGATGTTCTGTTGTATACTTCTGACGTTGGAGTTTATGATGGGTAGACTAGGTAAGGTTTTCTTCTACTTACTCTTCCCTGAAGGACAGTGGAACGATGCACCACCACTCCTGAGTCTGCTAAATCTTCCTGCAGTTTTTTTCAGTCAAATGGGGACTTTCATTTGTCTTACTGACCAGCATGTGAGCAGTTCTCTCTGAAAGTTTTCTTCGTCTTCCAGATCTCCTCTTGCCCACCACAGTCCCCCTTAACTGCCATGTCTTAATTACATTAATGGCATAATTATGCTTTGCTATCTTCTTGTAGCCTTCTCCTGCATTGTGGGCATCAACTTTCATTTTCAGAGTCTTACACAGCTGCTTAGAGGTTGTGCACAAGGTTTGAAGAGTCAGAGTATTTGTAAAGCTTTGAAATTGGCACCAGCTTACATTTAATAATGACAACTGTTGCCATGCATCAGATCTAATGAGCTGATTAAGGTCTGAAACCTTGTAAAAAGAATCTAAGACTTTGGAATTGTTAGAGTGCCCAAATATTTGCACAATGCCATAATAATGTTTTTTTTTTGTTTTTTTTTAATTTTGTTCAACTTATGGCATAAAAAGTGTTTGCTGAAAATATTGTGTATTTTTTTCCATGTTCTAGAGAGATTGTATTTTTATCTTTCCAATTACAAAATCACCAAAATCTGTTATTTATGGAGGGGTGCCCAAACCTTTGCATAAGACTGTATATGATATTTTAGTATACATCTGAACATTGCACTTTTCCAGTTTACGAAAGTCATGGCTTAGACATTAATACAATCATAATATGCCTGTTTTATTTTGGTGTTTTTTTTGTTATATCATAAAGGTATTTGCTATTTTATTATAATTTCTCATCTCACACAATGTGCCATATGGGCCTTACCTCTACTTAGTTTATATCAGCTGAACCGCTGAGATTGCATGTAGTTATTGCTTATTGACTTTAATTATTGAGATTTATGTTGTAGTTATGTGTCATTAAAGACACGTTGAGGTATTGCATAAATATTTTGATACCTCTGGTTTATAAGCTGTCAGTAATTAGCAAAATTACATAGTGACAGCTGATGAATTGATTGATTTGGGAGTTGATTGATTTTATGCACCATCATTCAGTGACAGGCCACTGAGAACCAATCTGTGCCTACCAGATAGAGAGGAAGACAGTTCTGCAGGCTTTTGCAGGATTTAAATAGGTCAGGCTTGTAGCAGAGCTGTCTGCGGACTGCTTCTGACTTCATGCCACAGAAGTGGTTCAGGCCATGGAGTGGCCTGGAGGGAGGGGGGTGGTGGTGGTGGGTTATTCCCTGAGAAATGAAGCGTTAACGCACTGAGATGAGAAAAAGGAAGAAGAACAGGGCAGCAGAAAGAGGGAGAAAATTCTGATTGGAATGTTCTCATAGACTCTGCACTGTTGTGCAGTTAATTGCGGGGATAAAGAAATTGCTGATGACATTCAATGTATATGAAATGATTGAGGTTTGGCCTTAAAATGAGGTGGTAACTTTTAGATTTGTTGACTGTTCATCTTTATTCCTTTCCTTTTCAGTTTTCCTCCCACTGTTTGACTTGACCAGTGTTGCATGTAAATGCCTTTTTAATCTCCTTCCACACTTTTATGAATTGGTAGCAATAACTGCACTGCTCACTAGCACCATGTGCCTTATGAATATTTCAATTAGCAATTTTTAGTTTAAATGTATTTATAGTTTATTCAGACTATATTTATATAAAGTATAAGTATTTACTAATACTTTATTAATGTGTTATCTTATTTTCTACACCTTGTTGTTATGGATAAAGAATATATTATCTGAGCTTGCACTGTGTGTGTTTAAAATTAATTCATGAATGCTAGGTTTTTCATAGATCCACCGTCCCAAAAGCCTCAAATGCAATGGTGTTAAGATCATCTTAACTGTTAGCGTTAATTTGTGCTTTCTCTAATGTTTCTCTGAAGCATCTACATCATAATTCATTATTTCAATTTTCTAAGATGTTAATAACAGTCTAAGTGCCATGAAACTTTTAAGAAACTGGGCCTTGCTTTCATTTTAAGACGTCACAGGATAAATATAAAGTCTTTACACATGTGACCTAGATAATGGTGAAATGTGAAACTTGCCATTACAGTAGACCTAGTTGTATAACCCAAGTAATGGGGATTGGACTTATATCATGGTCCCATGCTTTTCTGCCTTTGCTCTCAGCCAATTGCTTCCTCCTTTTCTTTTCTAACCACTCTTGCCAGATGAGTTGCATGTTTTGTTCCAAACAGCAGAAACACAATGCTGCCAACTCTCACCCATGTGGCGTGACATTCATGCTTCACCCGAATGCCATGCTCACACAAAACATTTCTCACACCAGAAACCCCTCCACCCCAGTCAACAAAGATATTGTTGATCACCATTTGAAACCCTCCCACCACCTCCATTCTTTTGCTGCTTGTGCAGGTTTTATTTGGAGACGGGTCTTTAAGTAGAACTTTAATGACTTTTAAAGACTAGTAACTGCCTCTGTAAGACATTACTATATCTTGTGGTTCAGATCTGTTTTTTGAGCTTTGGGAGTAGCTGTTAAAAGGCTTTTAAATTAGATTCTCTACCTTCAAGAAACACCTCAAGACTCAACTGTTCCGCAACCACCTCAACATCTAAAGCCAACAAAAACCAGTACATCAATCTACAGATGGGACAGCTTCCCACTATATACTCACTCATGTTTTTACCACCTGAAACAATATAATTTAATATGGTACTTGCGTCGTGCCTTATCATAGGTGAAGAAGCACTTAAAGCACTTAACGTAAACCGATGCTGAAGCACTTATGACAAAGATGAATGTCCTGGACTCTTCAGCACACGTACATATGAATAGACCATGTTGTTTATGCTGTAGCACCTACCGTCTGTTTAGACTTACTCATAAGCTCTTAAAGATAGTGTAGAATGTGTTTCTCTTACAGATAACATTGTTATAGCACTTATCTGCACTCTTGTAGCACCTGCACTGTTTTCTATGGCCAAGGAGAATGTGTTGAACTCTCTGTAACTCTCACATCAGTGTTGTCATGTCTGAATCTATGCTTGATTGTTCCTGTATCTGGAAGTCGCTTTGGACAAACGCCTCAGCCAAACGAATAAATGTAAATGTAAATGTAGATTCTACTCTGTTTCATCTTTAGCCTTTTGTTGTTCAGTATTGAACCTGCTTGTTTCATTTGATATTGACACACACTTGTTTAATGTAGTGGGTTATATAAAAAACTAACACATACCTCATTAAGCTACATTTCCTTAATTCATTTATTTAGCTTAATTTATTGTGGCTTAAGCTGTTAATATACTTTATTCCTGCTATACTTTTCTTTAACTGAGACAGGCCTGTTTGGCCTAGAGCTGTGACAACACTTCTTTATCCAATTATGTTAAAGTAATAATCTCTGACCTATAAGGTCAGGAGAAAAACATGCACTCCATCCACATCCACCCAACCAGCACATCACCCTGTGACACCATCACCCAAAATAAGCCTTGGACCCGTAGCTTGCCAGAGCAGTGCTCACTCAGGCAGAATCTGAAACCACCAGCAGATGGCAGTGAGGAGTAGCAACCACAGCTCTTGCCATTTTGATGCAATGCGAAGTGAAAGCCCTCATCTCCTTGGAACATTTTAATGACAGCACCCAACACTAGCTCAGTGAACTCAGCCCTCATTTCCCCCCACAAATGCGTGTGAATTAGTTGTGTAGCTTGAGTGGATTTCTCTGTTTCTGTTATCAGAGCCATGCTAAGAAAGGAGCTCTTTGGGTTTCTCGGCTCTCTCGATTTGTGCCAACAATACATAAAAGCTATTAACATGCTTTCATTTAAAGAGGAATTTCAGCAGTTTCACAAAATTTCCACTTAATGCAATCTTGAATATGTACACAAAGCTAGAGTAATCTGAAGTCCTTCATTCTAGAAAAGTAAATCAAGTCATAATTGTTCCAAGTGGTTGTGATAGGAACCAGACATCCCAAATGTTTAATAGCTCTAAAAATTATCTCAGAAAGTTATTACATGACATGGTCATGAATACACTGCCTGCTGCAAATGTAGTTATTGATCCTAGACTGTTGATGCTTAGTTTTTGTGTTAGTCACTCCCTAGTTCAGTCCTTGTTTGGTTGGTGTCAGCCCAACAATGACACTGAGGTGTTTAATAAATCTCATGCTACTATCATGTCAGTGTCCTAGCACCTACTCTGTGGTGGTCCTGTGGGGTTCCCGACCATGGGGGTAAAGTGGGCTAACAAATAATGCAGAGAAATGGACTATAATCTGTAAAATACAAAGTGCACACATGCAGTAAGTTGACATGATAAAAATGGACAATTCAAGGTGGGAGTATATAATATGGTTCATCTGTGTTTAATTTGAAACATATTCATGGTGGAGAGGCACATGTTGGTAGTTGTAAGACAAAAAAAATTGGGATATATCAGTTTTTTTTACTGTTATAGAAATTACATGTAAAATTCAGAAGGGATGTATATGTTCACCAGTCACAGATAGAGAGTATAATGTGTATATTTGGGCTGAAGACATTGTGACCCCTGGCTCTTGTCATGGCCACAGTTAAATCTATATTTATTTACAATTAACCATTTTGCATCAATCCACTCAGGTTAATTAAGATTGCATACTCACTTCTTGAAAAAGCAGTGGACGTGTTCTGTATAGTCTCAACTAAAGGTTCTATGACAGATACAGTAGCACACATAGAAGAAAGGGTTTGTATATAAGACCTCCAACATGGAGAAATACACTGATCAGCCACTATTCTACATATTTTGTGTAGGTCCCACTCTTGCCACCAAAACAACTCTGACCTGTCAACGCATGGACATCTGAAGGTGTTCTGTGGTATTTGGTGGCAAGTTAGCAGCAGATCCTTTACAGATCTGTTAAGTCCTGTAAGATGTGACCTGGAGTTTCCATTGGTCAGATTAGTTTGTACAATACAACAATACCACAGCTGCTCAATCTGATTGTGATCTGGGAATTTTGGATGCCATATTTACATCCCAAACCATTCTAGAACAATTTTTGCAGTGTGGACGTGTGCATTATCCCACTGAATGATGCCATGAAGGTGTATTCTTGATCTGCTACAATGTTTAGGTAGATGGTATGTTTCAAAGTAAAACCTACACAAATGCCAAGGTTTTACTGCAATACTTCCCAGAGCTTTGCCCTGACACTGCCAGCTTGCCCTCTTCTTACACTGCATACTGCATTCTTACATGCATTGGTGCCATTACTCCCCATGTAGCTGTGATGCATTGTGTGTTCTGACACCATCATATTCAGCATTAACATTTTAAACTCCAATAGCTTCACTCCCCACTCACATCAGTGAGTCTTGGGCCATCATGACCCCATGACTGGCACACCAGTTATCCTTCCATGGACCACCTTTGGTTGGTAATTACCACTGCAAACTGGAAACGCCCTGTAAAACCTACAGTATGAGATGTTATGTCTAATCTAGGCATTGTTAAAGTGGCTCAGATTCTTATGCTTTCGCAGTTTTTCTACTTCCAAGACATCAACTTCAAGAACTGAATATTTTCTTGCTACATAATGTGTTCCCCTTGAAATTTGGGAACATGTAAATTTGGCATTGCAGTTATTCACTTTAATGTACAATAATAACAACAGTAATAGGAGTAGTAGTTATTTTAATAACAATAGATTTAGTTTCTTCTTTTTCTTCTTCTTCTTCTTCTTCTTCTTCTTCTTCTTCTTCTTCTTCTTCTTCTTCTTCTTCTTCTTCTTCAACAACAACAGCAACAGCATTAACAAGAACATCAATGATAATTGCATTGAAGATCTGATGATCCTAAGTTTTATTTACAGTTAAAAAACAGCTGCACACATAAACCTTCTTTCGGTATGTTGATTATCCAACCAGGAAGAACAAGGTAATTGACCTCCTCTATGCTTCCCAGGCGTTCACATTCTGGTTTATGTACAGCTTCACTACAAGTCTCAAATCCAAAGATGGCCCACTTCCACATGCTCCTTCAGGAAATGGCCTCATGAGGTTGAAAATACTGTTTTAAATCAGTTGATGGAATGTTCTACAGGAACCTCATGTAGAGGATGTACGGTAGAGGAGATTACAAACTATGTGACTGAACCTGTGTATGGCGAGTGTGGATCCTGTTAAAACTGTGATTAATGGAGTTTAATAAATCTAAATCTGAATCATGCAGCCTCCACCAGCTGAACAACACATCAGAAGGTACCAACAGTCCTTCATTTACCTCCTCACCCCACCAAGTGACCATCCTCTCCACCTTACACCATCAGTCACACCATCACTGGTCTCTAACACCATCACTGTACACTGTACAACACAGCTAGGTTAGGAAAGAACTGTGCCCTAATAAAGCTGCTGGTCCACACAAGGTGAGCCCACGACTACTAGGGCCTGTTCTGTTGAACTGACAGAACCCATTCAACACATCTTTAACCTGAGCCTGCAACTGGGGAGAGATCCCACACTGTGGACAACCTCATATCTCATCCTGTTCTGAAGAAAGTAAGAACCATTGAACTTAATGACTTCAGGCCTGTGGTCCTAACATCTCATACATATCATGAAACCCCTGGAGCTGATACTTCTTCATCTTCTGAGACCACAGGTAAACCAAACACTTAATCCCCTGCAGTTTGCCTCAAGAGAAGGAGGGTGTGGAGGATGCCATTCTCTGCCTCCTCCAGCAGACACATCTGGACAAAGGAGATAGTGTCGTGGGGATCATTTCTTTGATTTTTTCAGCATTTTTAACACCCTCCAGCTCTTCCTACTGATGGACAAGCTGTTCAGGATTGGAGTGGACTCGCACCTGGTGGGCTGCATAACAAATTACCTCACTGGAAGACCAGTTTGTCAAATTTGGTACTTGTACATCCCAAATTCCAAAGTAGGGATGCTATTTAAAATATTAAAAAATTAACAAAATGCATTGATTTACAAATCTCATAAGCCCATCAAATGTTTAAAGAAAATGATTCATTTAAAGAAAATGGTCATTTTGAATTTGATGGCAGCAAATGTTGGGACAGAGCAATGTTTACTACCGAGCAACATCCCCTCTTCGCAAGAGACCAGTTGCTGGACATTTGGGGGAGGACTGATTTCCCATTCTTGTCTAATATACTGTAGGATTCTATCTCCTCAAAAGTCCTGTTTTCTGTTGTATGTTTTGTTTTATGATGACCAAATGTTTTGCAAAATGTTCTGCTGGCAGTCCAGTTCAGCGCCCAGACTCTTCTACAATTTAAAACTTTTTATCACTCTCCGGTGTCGACCAGAGGAGGATGGGTTCCCCTTCTGAGCCTTGGTTCCTCTCAAGGTTTCT
>JBBIGC010000104.1:31262069-31280059 GCA_037576955.1 Lepidarchus adonis | reverse complement strand
CCTTGCCACTGTCGCTTTGGCTCATTGGGGGCTCGGACCCGGATTCTATAATCTCTGTAAAGCTGCTTTGTGACAACATCAGTTGTAAAAAGCGCTGTATAAATAAATTTGATTTGACTTGACTTGGCAATGAAGCCATGCTTTGGTTGTAGCTGCAATATGCCGTTTAGCATTGTTTTGCTGGAAAAAAACAAAGCCTTTCCTGAAAAAGATGTCATCCTGATTGGAAACATTTATTGCTCTAAAACCTTCATGTATTTACATGGTTCCTTTCCAGATGTGCAAGCTGCCAATTCCATACGCACTAATGCACCCTCATTCCATCAGAGATGCAGGCTTTTGAACTAAGTGCTCAAAACAAGCCAGATGGTCCCTATCCTCTTTAGTCCAGAGGATGTGTCCATGTTTACCAAAAACAGTTTAAAATTTCGATTTGTCTGACCACAGTACAGTTTTCCACGTCGCCTCAGTCCATTTTAAATAAGCTTTGACCCAGAGAAGATTCTTCTGGATAATGTTCACATAGGGCTTCTACTGTGCAGCTTATGCAATGATTTCCATGACAGAATTGTGCCGGTTTTTAATGCAGTGCGACCTGAGGGCCTGAAGATCATGGGCATTCAATATTGATTTTTAGCCTTGTCCCTTGTGGACAGAGAATTTTCCAGATTCATGGATGATATTATGTGCTATAGATGATAACACATTCAGTCTTCTCAATTTTAAGGTGAAGCGCATTATTCTGAAATTTGTTGACATTGTTTTATGCAGATTTGTAAACCTTTGCCGTTCTTTATTTCTGAAAATCTCTCTCTAATCTCTCTCTTATATAGTAGTTCATGTTATTGACCTGTTAACAGTTAACCTAATCAGTTGCAAAATGTTCCTCCATTAGTTTCTTTTTAGTAAAACGTACTTTTCCAGACCTACGTTGCACCGTCCCACCTTTTTTGAGACATGTTACTGTCACCAGCTAATATTTTTCATGTAATAGTAATATGTCTTACTTGAAACTTTTGATATGTTTTTTGTTCTATTGTGAATAATATACGGGTTCTTGATATTTGAGAAACAATGGATTCTGTTTTTATTTACACAGCGTTCCAACATTTTTGGTTTTTTTGTTGCGTTAAATTAGGGTCTCATATCATAATCGACAACACAACACAACAACAGGGTGGTGGCCTAGTGGTTAGAACATTGCCCCTGAGATCAGATGGTTGCAGGTTGCAAGTTGCAAGTCCCAGCCTGGGAAACCCCTGAGCAAGGTACCGTCCCCCCTGTTGACTGCTGCCCACTGCTTCACGTGTGATGGGTTAAATGCAGAGGACACATTTATTTGTGGTTCACTGTCTGCTGTGGTGTGTTCACAATGACATATAATCACTCTCACAAGAGCCCCTCAGGGAACAGTCCTTTCACCCTCCCTCTTCAACCTGTACATGTCAGACTCAGAAACATGTCACATACAGAAGTTCTGGTCAGCAGAAAGAGTACAGTGGTCTGGTGAAGGACTTTTGTGTGATGGTGTTGATCAAATCATCTGCTGCCGACCACTTCCAAAACCAAGGAGATGGTTGTGAACTTCCCTAGGTGTGGACTGCTACTGAAATTTGTTTCCATTAAAGGGGCTGACGTGGACTGGGTAAAGATCAAAAAGTTCCTTGAAGTACAGCTGGAATACAAGATGGACACAAAGGCTCTGTTTAGAAAGGGACAAAACCGATTCTACTTTCTAAGACAAATGCACTGCAGGTGTTTTATTTGTCTGTGGTTGCCAGTACTCTCTTCTTTGCTGTAGTGTGGTGGGAAAATAGCAGTAAGGAGAGAGATGCAGACAGCATTGATAAACTGATCAGGTGAGCTGGATCTGTGGTTATTATAGTGATAAGCTCTTTGGTGATAGCGGCAGAAAGGAGAACACTAGACAAGCGTGTGTTTATTATGAACAATGAGCATCACCCATTATTCAGCACCATAATGAAGCCCAGGGGTTTGCTTAGTGACAGGATGCTGTCGTGGAATTGCAATAACAGACAGATACAAAAGATATTTTCTCACTAGAGCCATTAGACTCTATAACGCTTCTCATTGGGGGCATGGGGATTCTGACCCTAATGCCTCTTCTTCTTTATGTGCATGTCCTGTATGTACAAATGTACTACTTGTGTACCTGTCTGTTTGTACTACCTCATAAGTTACGTATATAAGCTGTATTATGTATTCACTACACCTGTTACTGCATCACTGGGCTGTAACTGCATAACATTTATTGTAGGAATGTCCCAATCAAGTTTTTGCCTGCGAGTTAGATCTGAGTGATTTATTATTGCCCATGATCCAATAATTGTATTTTACTTTAGCTTCACAGCGCCCTCCTTAAGTACATTAAATTTATTAAAGTCCTACTTATAAGCTTGACAACTGACAATTGATTTCCTGCAAAATGATGTGGACTATTTCCCAAATGCCCAGTACGTCCTCATTTTCCTGTTTTAATCAGTTATACTGATGTGCATGCAATACTTCACCCGTTAAATTAAATGAGGGGTTAATCCAATGCACAGTGAGACTAAATATTGGGACACCTGACACCTGAATCTGTGGTAAAACTACATCTAGATGTTCATCTACGTCACATCTAAATTCTAAGTTCACATAAATTTGTGAACCTTGCTGTAAAGCTCTGGTAGGGCAATGTCTGAAATGTAGTATTAAGAGATTTGAGCATATATTGTAGCTCCAAATGACAGCAAGATTCTGTATTGTCTACCACGTCGATTGGCTTGTCATGCAAAGCAATGAATTCAGTTTTTTTTTGCTTTTCAGCAAAAAAAAAAAAAAAGGTTTCTGTAGTGTGTGTTACTTTAGTCGGGTCAGTTACCTATATAAATATGCTGTATTCTTTTGAGTACAAGAGCTGCCACAACGCTCTCCTTTACAGCACCTGCATGACGACTGATGTAAAACAAAGGATCAGACATAAACTCGTCTATGTTCGAGCCAATCATGATCTATTAAAAATGCTCTAATCAATCCTGTTACCGATCTAATCAGCCCTGTTAACGATCTTTGAGATCAGCTTGGGACATTTTTAATGTATTGATTGTGTGTGTGTGTGTGTGTGTGTGCGTGGACAGCTGGGCATAGAGATGCCACTCCCTGTATTTGAGCAGTGTGCTCTGAACCATTCCCTCTCAGAACATGTCCTTCATGTCTCTCTCTCTCTCTCCCTCTCCCCACCTCCCTTGCTCTTTACTGTCTTCATTATTGCCCTCTTTTTTCAGTCATGTAGATGCACTGTATTTGAGGTGACAAGTTTATGTGATAGTCGTATACTGAGAAGGAGAAATGCTTTTATGATGAATGACTTGCAGAGAATGTAAAGAACAGATATTCTTTTTGTGTTTTCCCATGAAAGGCAAGAGATGAATATTCATGTACAATTGTGTCACTTTTAACATTTCATCAGCACATTCCATGACACTACGTTTAACTATGTGCCACCTGTCACTTTAGTAGTACCGGTATTTGTGGAATATATATTCCACTAGCATCACTGTATGCACAATCTACATTACCTGTATGTGCTGCATACATGTGTATGCACTATATACAGAAATCCTGTATCTTAGGCTCTAGCACTATAGCATACAGTGTACAGTATAGTTTGTACGTATATGTATAGTGTTATACAGTCTTGTATATGTATGTATCTATCTACCTATTTATCTAAAACAATGAAAGAATATGTAAAACCTCCCATTCCCATTTTCTTTAAAGAAGATCTTTTTAAGTGGAACTCCTCTTTAGGCTAAAAATTCTCTCAGACATTCCAGAGATGAAAGTTTAGTAATGAGGCAGGCAATCCTTCATCCTCTGATTCCAACTGCACCAGGGCTGATGGCAGAGTCCTTGACAACAGAATGCATGAGAGGGGATCAGCTGCAGTGTGGAAGGGACTGATGAATAAACAATCGTCGGAGCCCCGCAGCCCTGTAAGCTGTCAGCTTGAGCTGAGACACAAACAGCCATGATGAGCACACACCCATTGCCAGGCCAAGGCTGCGTCTCAGCTTCGTGCTGAACTCCAGGCTGAGGTAGGCTGGACGCACTGACCTTCAGATTGCACCGCAGAAAAGCTCTGATGAGCAATTGATCTTGTTAGAAAAGTACCTTTTAAGACCTTGAACTCTGAGGCTGCATTCCTTTGCTAAAAATAAATGCCAATGGCAGCGCCAAACCACTAGTGCAGTTATACATTGAAAAAAAAGAAAAGAATGTTTCTTGATTTAAATGTGTGCATAATTTCCACATGAATAAAATCTATTACATACGATACACACAGCGTCATTTTAGAAACATTCCATAATTTAGATGTGGAAATGGAAATTTTTATAGATTGAATAAAGTATATCAAATTACATCACTTTAAAGGGGAGATAAAAATAACCGAAACAATTAATATCAAACATGGTGATAAAATACATTTATTGGAAACAGTGGCAAATGTATAAAAGAAACAAAATGGCTGGCTTTGGGTTAAGTCACAGCACAAATCACATGTACTGTACAAAGATCAATGCAGCGCTTTCATGTCCTATTAAAAAGAGGTGGGTGGATATACGGCACGATACATGGTACGAAATGCATGTTGACATATTTCTTTTCCTTTTCATAATTGAAAGTAAAGGACAAGGGCACGTGAAATCCATCTGTAGACCTAAAGGCAGGGCAAAGACACAGTGTGGGCAGTGTATAAAACGACTTGCTGCAATTCTTCTTGCGTTTCTTTTAGTGATACACCATGTGGGACATATGGGCCGACCGTTAATCGCATGCATGCATTTACAGTAGTTGCGTGGCTGAACTGGTGAAAAAAATGAATCTTGATCCCTGAGCTCACAGAGAAACACATTGTATCCAAACAAAAAGAAAGGGATAGACGGTATAAAATATGTAGTATGACTCCAACACAGACATGTTTTCATTGTCATCCTCCCCATCTATTATATGGGACAATCCATTTAAAACAAATGTCAAGACAGATGCTATCTCACAGGATTAGCATGGTGTTTCTTGTGTGACAGATTGCAATTCTACACAAGATATGAGCTCTGAAATGTGTAGCTTCTGGCATATAGCCTATGATCATGTGGCTAATCATTTCACAGAAAGATAAGCTTTAATTTCAGGCAACGTTTTAGTTACTGACAGCTTCGGTATTTTCCATCACTTTATACTGATGATAAGGTGAGTTGACACTGGTCAGCCAAATGCTACAGCAGAAAATGTTAGAAATAATGAATTTAAGGAAAAATTGTAGTTGTGGACAAGCATCAAGTTAAGAGAAACAAAAATTTTGGAATTTTGAATTTTGACATTGTTGATGATGTTTGTTAAGGACTTTGTCTCCCACATGCACACTGTTACACTGAAAAGGTTTGAATGACCTCTTGCAAAATGAAACACCAGATCAATGCATAACTGAGGCTAATAAGGCCATTGATTTGGATGTGCACCTCGCAGGAAAACACTATGTGCATATCATGTGCAGTTTAGAATGCATGCTGGTTGGGTACCTCTCGTCATGATCAGTCACCATGGTGACAGAGAAGACCATTTGTTTAGCTGGTTTTATGACTAAAAAATAAAAAAATAAACATGGTTTCTTTATCATAATCTTCATAGTCAAGAACAGTCAGGCATCAGACTTCAACTGTTGCTGTGGGCTATTCATAAAAACTTTTGGCAAATTTGAATCATGACTTGATCCATGAAATTCATAGTGCCTAGATTTCCTTTGCATCAGCTCCACATTTTCCCACTGTGAAAATTCAGCTTATTTCCTTTTGTGAGAACACACATACTTTTAGAGTGCTGGTGTGATCACTGGTGGTAATAAGTTAATTATTAAAAACTCTTCTTGCACATAACCATCAACAGATAAATACATACATAACCATGAATGCATGTTACCACATGCTTATATGTATGGAATGCCCACAAACACATACACTCAGACACACATTCACTCACACTGAAGTAATTGCACATTATGGAATGTTACCCGGAACAATTAAACAAAATACAAAAATCAATTGAAAAAAATCTGGCATATAACACATTTTAAACAGGCTGAACTGAAGGATGCACACAAGTAAGCAGAGTGTGAGAAGCGAATTATAGTGAAATCTATGGTCTGAGAGAATATTTTTCAAAGCTTTAGTATTTAGTGGTAAAAGTGAAAGTTTTGAGGTTTGGGGGAGAGTGCGGATGACAGCCACAGCAGAAGGACTACACAGTAGTTTAGTTCAGGATGTCAAAGGGCCTTTTATGGGTGGACAGCCCTGGGACTACACAGTAGTTTAGCTTGGGGGAAAAAAACAGTTTGATAACCATCAGTTTTGGAGCTACACAGTGGTTTCATTTTTCCATGGCCCAGTCCTAATGTTACCTGTGGAGTCCGAGCTGTATGCGTAGTCCTCGTGCAGGCTGCCATTGCGGCTCAGCGTCCCTCTGCGGCTGAGGGTGCCCTTTCTGCTGAGAGTGGCCTGAGAACAGGAGATAGTGGCTCGGGGAGGAGGGATATCCAAGTGCAGCATGACGTCTTCTTCTTTATCGGCTGTTTTAGTGCTGCTGTACATCAGAGAACTCGGGTCGGTATCTTCTGGTTGACAAGTGCTTGCAAAAGGGTCTGCTTTAGTGCAGCAAAAGCTGGAGAAAGGGTCGGCCTTGGTGCAGCAGGTGTGCCTGTGACAGGTGTGTCCATCGTGACTGTCCAGGTCCAGATGCACACTGTGGCAGGAGATGCTGTCATGCAAGCTGTGTGATGCCAGGCCCTCCAAGTGTGGGCTGGGGCTGGGACAACGCAACTGGTTATCTGGATGAGGGCTGTGGCAAGACAGCTGGCTGTCCAAGTGTGAAGTGTGGCAAGTGAGGGGGTTGTCCAAATGCACACTATGGGGGCTGTCTAAGTGTGAACTGTGCACGCTACCGTCCATGCTGGTGGAGGCCATGTGGTAGGCATAGTCCCTGAGGCAAGGGCGTGGCCGGTTGAAGGAACGTGACTTAGTCCTGTCCTTCAGGCAGCTCTGGAGAGGCAGAGTAGGTCGGGGCAGTTCATCAGGAAGTGACTGAGGGCGGGAGGAGCCCCCCAACATGGGAGATGAGGTGTGCAGAGCAGCGCAGCAGGTGCTTGCATGGTTCTGAGCAGAGGGCAAAGTACCAAGCTTACAGTGGGGTGAAGAAGTGTGCAGGTGGGGGGAGAGTAAAGGTTTAGCAGTGCAAGGTGGGTCTGCAGGACAATGGATTTGAGTCTGACTGTGGGATGGAGGGGTGTGGCTTTGGATTTGATTGATAGCATTGCCTGCTGCCTCTCCATTCACCTCCACCTTTGGTTTGGAGGGGCAGCAGGCCCACCAGCGATGCCACACATCATCCCGTTTGGCACAGTGCTGGATCAGCAGAAACAGGCCTAGGGTGACCGAAAATGCACCATACAAGCAGCTGAAGATCATGTCCAGGAAATGGCCCTGAGACACAGCCAGTGCCCCAAAGGCCCAAGTGGCCAGGAAAAGGAAGAGGGTAAAGGCGTTGGCCCGCAACTGGGCCTTAAAGGAGTGCTCATTGGCCAACATGGAAGCAGTGATTGCTGTGCAGCCTGAATGGTCCCCATGTTCTCCATGCTCTCCAGCATGGCAGTGGCCCATCTCAGCAGTGGCAAGCCGTTGCTGCTCCTCGGTCATGGCCTTCAGTTCATACTTACGCTCTGGGTGGCGTTTCAGCTGCACAAATGTGCACAGGAAGTAGATACACATCAGTAGGACCAGGAAGGCAGAGGGACCATAAAAGCCTCCCAGACTAGGCTCCCATGCCATCCAACAACTTAGGAGAGAGGGAGAAAAAGGGACATTTAGATAGGAGTTCATTATTATACATTGATTAAATATACATTAATATATCTGGAGCTTTAATAGTGCATTAAATAAAAAACTACCTTAGAGAAAAAAAAGTGGCATATAATCAACATTTTGTCATAGCTTGAGAAATTTTTCCTTATGCGATTTAAATAAAATGTAAACAATTTTTTTAAAAGTATTTTCCAAATTGGTTTGAAAAAAAGAAGGTAAGAAAGCACAGCTGAACGGGAGAGAGAGAGAGAGAGAGAGAGAGAGAGAGAGAGAGAGAGAGAGAGAGAGAGAGAAAGAAAGAAAGCGAGTGTGTCATTAGTGCTCTCTATTAAATCACAGGCTGCACGGTAATTTGTATTATTAATTAAGATCTGTCTCTCAGAATCAATGATGCCTGTTATTTACGGCCTCATGAACTCTTGGTAAACTGAGTACAGATGAAGCACAATACAAAAGAACAGGGTTGCTAAAGGAATTCTACAATCCAACTAGATTTTTTAGACACATTTTTATCTAAACTCATCAGCATCTACCATTGCATTACCCCAGTCAGTCATGGTTACCATTTTAAAACAAAGTGCTCAGTGTTAAACAGAAAGTGAGGCAGGCGGAAAATCAATGTGAGCATGATTAAAGTTAAGGCTGTTATCTCTTCAGCAAAGCTGGTGAACTGTGTACTTACTAAGGGGCATCATCTCTGCTTCCGTAGTTGTCCAGGCTAACAGCAGCCGTGACCCCTACAATAATGAGGGGGACCCCACCACTGACCAGATAAAATCTGAAAAACAGACAAAACGAAGAGAATATGAGAGTATAGTGGGATAACTTATATAGCATAAAACAAGTGTGCTGGATATAAAAGAACAGAAGAAAAGCAGTAAAATAGAATTTCTTCAGATCCTCACTGCAGTTGATTTGTCACTGAGATGCGGCTGGCCATAATGAGTGACATGAAACCCAACATCACTCTGACACCTACAGCTGTTGCCCTGGTAACTGCCCATCACCCTTGCTTTGCCTTTCTTTGTTTAAGGTCTTCTTTAATACCTTAATTTTACTGCAATATTCTGTGTAGTGTCACCTTTCTGGATTATTATTCATTCATAAGGGGATTCACTTTTAGCACAGGCATAATTAGTCCTGAAAAATCACAGGGCATATATGAGCCTGATAATATTTCACAGCCATTATTTGTAATGTAGGGAAGTGGTCTCCAGTTCAAATGCACCAATAAATATGCACTGCAAAAATGTAGAAGTGAAATGAGAAATATGTCTGTTATTCAACTTGTTTCTAGACATTTTAGTCAATTAATGAAATGTACTGTGCTGTGAAAAAGTATTTCTTTTTTTGGTCATATTTGTCATATTGATTTTTACACAAACACATTATAGTATTAAACATAAATAACCCAAGTAAATTCAAAATACAGTTCATAAATGAAGGTATCTAGACCTACCTAAACTTACATGCTCCTCACTGGTCAATCATGAACTGTGATAAATTACATTTCCCTAACAACAACCAGGCCTGATTACTGCAGGACCTGTTCAATCAGGAAATCACTAAAATAGCATTTGTCTGAATGGCTCAAAAAGTTGTCTAGTCAAAGTACAGACTTAAATCTACTACTTTGGCATGATCTTAAACAGGCAGTTAGTGCCCGGAAGGCCTCCAATGTGGATAATTAAAACAATTCTGCAAAAAAGTGGGTCAAAATTGCATAACCACATTGTTATAAACATATTTTTAATATTTTCAAACTTGATGCTTGCAGCACACTTTAAAATGTAGGGACAGGGGCAAAATAAGACTGAAAGATTTATAAATTAATAAATATAAACACTCCACCATCAAACAGATAAGACTGGTATAATGATTATAAAAGGTATAAACGGATAACCCACTAATGACTCAGACTTTGCAAGCAAACATGGGTTATGGCTCACCACAAGGGAATTGTCAGTTGAAAAAGATTATTTTTTTATTTAGGTGTTTTAGTACAAAATATTGTGAAAGACTCAGGAAATCTGAGGCAGTATTCTGTGCAGAGCAAGGCTGAAACAACTGTTGAATGTATGTGACTTCCAAACTTCCATACATTTAATGAGAAAACATCATGCTACTATGACAAATTAACATGGGCTCTGAAGTTCTCTGGAAAACTATGCTGATTGTTCTTAGTCATTGGTTAACAGTGCATGTTTACCAAGGGATATGTGTGAAGATATAATTGACTTGGAAACATATGTTGGGATTTTAGAGAGACATATGGTGTCATTGATGTTTTTTCCCTGTGAACGCCATGGTTATTTCAGCAAAGAGAGTACGGTAGAGTCGAGTACATGTGCTTTTCTAAAGCTTTTATATTCCCAAAAGTTGGTCAGTGAAAAAATTGAAAACCTTTTCTTGTACTTTTAATTTTCCTTAATTTAACTGACAAATTTTAAACATAGCATTTTTCCGGCATATTATCTATTTATTTGAACATTCTTTTTTATGAAATGTTAATTTCAGCAAATAAACAGTAATTGAGTGTTAATAAGGCAAAAAAAATTATATAAGTGTAATAAGTGTGTTCTTTGTGGAGAGCTAAGAAATCTATAAATACACACCTTTTTATTTATTTTTTAAGCATTATTAGATAATTGCAATTATTTGTTTCCAGAGTGCAATGGAATAATATTTTTTTTCACATTACATTGTAAATCCTGTGTTTTTGTGTCTGTTTGTTGGCTGCTATTTCTTGACCTGTTAGCAAGCAGACACAAAAACACAGGATTTACAATGTAATGTGAATATAAATAATTGGATTAATCCACAGTAATGTTATTTTATCCATTTCATGCAACGGGCTATACAAAAAAATGGGTTTAACTGGTAAGATCATCTAAATAATGCAATAAGTGGAAATGTAATGTTACACTCAACAATCAGCAAGAAAACACATCAACAACAAAAATGAATATTATTAAAACTAATAGTAGATAATTGTTGGTACAAAATTGACAGGAATACTCTTGGGAGATGTTCTTCTGTAGGTTTACCTGAATATTGTGGCTTTGGGGTGGGACTGTGTGGGCGGATCCCTGCCCTGATTGATGGGCGGAGCTTTAGAGACCTCTCTACAAATATTCCTGGCAGTGAACACCAGCCAAAGCATGGTGGAGAGAGAGGAATAGTGCAAGAGAATGCCAACCTGGGAGAAGAACACACAAAGACAGTAAACATAAACGCAGCCAGGCCAGGCTCTGTGGTGAGTGTGTAATCGTAGTGCAGCTCAGTGGTGAGCGGATGGCCTCTTCTGAATGCAAGTGAGCGTGCAGAGTGCTGCTTGCTGAAGGGGAAGAGAGCACCCAGGTGCACGGTGTGGAGTGGTTGAGGTAATCCTTCTCAGACAGCTGGGCCATGCAGGTGTCCTCCTTGCCTATGCGAACACAGCACTAAGGCTGACAAGCTCACCAGTCTTACACAAGGACACTGGTGGTTGTCAAATGTACAAAATAAGATTTAATTAAATAATCAATAACTTATCCAGTAAAGGGTTAAATGGTAAAGTAGGCAAGCTACTAAATGTTAAATAATATAAATAGATTATCTTTTTTTTTTTTTTTTACTATTTTCTCTGTCTTGATTTTTCAATTTTTACAAATAAGAGATATTTTGGATTTTTATTGCTGTATTTGATATTTGTATTTTTGTTAATTGATGAACTGATATTCTGTATTGTGCATTTTATGCAGCTCTATGTAAGGCACTGTCGTGGATTGAAGCCTGAAGAATAATATTTTATCTTATTGTATTCTTTCCACATCAAATCCTGGTTTGCTGGATGGTGGACAGCAGTAAACTTTTAGCAACTACTTGTGTATTTCTCTATAACTACACTATAGTGTAGTTTGTACAGCACAGTGGGTAATACATCTACCTTCACTCAGTAGACTGGGCTTTGATTCCCTGTGTAGAAAAACACATCATGCTTTCTAATAAAAAAAGTGTTCTGAGGAAAACTTTGAAACTTTGAACTGGATAAGACTCATTTTTGCTAATTTTTCACAGTCTGTGTACAAGTAATTGTTTATGTACTAGTATTCTTTGTTTGGTGTTACTGAAAATAGTGATTTCCAATGTTTTACATAAACACATACAAGACAGGACAAATAATGTACAGGTTCACTGAGGCTTGCTCTAAATTTGGCAAAAGGCAAAAATGCCATTTTGCTGTACTCAGCTGTCATTAGCTGCCCAAACATATATAATTAGTGCACAACTAACATAAACATGCAATCAAATTAGTTTGAGTCACTGATCTGCATTACCAGCAGCGCATACTGAAGAACACAGCCCAACCCTAGTGCATTATCCTCTCCCTGCTCAGCAGCTCAGGCAGTGGGGGACTGTATGGTTTAGTAAATGGCAGCAAAGCCAATTGAAAAGTCAAAGAGGCCATATGTTAGTGACTCTGATCTTGGAGCTGGGGACACAGGGCATGGATAATGCTGTTGAGGGGAGCCACAGAGTCACTGTGATTCAAGTGTGGTGAGCCTCACCACTTGGCAGATGACAGGGTACTTGATCTGGTTGATGCCTCCTGCGAAAACTCCGAATGTCATGGCTGTGTGGAAGAGGAAGTTCAGGAGCATGTGCCATCCTTTCCTGCTGATTCGGATCACGCTTAATCCAGAAACAGACAAGAGAAAAGTTAACCTAATGCATTTTATTTACCTTTATGTGGTTCCACACTTCAACTGAATTCAAATGCTTCACCCAGAAATAAGAAAATAATATAAATCATGAGAAGATATGGCATGTTATTTGATATAAGATCTATTTTAAATGTGTATCACACAAATCATCAACTACAAGGTAGTTTGGGTGTATTATTATTACTACATCTGATTAATCTAGTGCTTTAACAATATAAACATAACAAAAAGAAGTCATAAAAACAATGAATTACAATGAACTACAACAGTAACTTAATAGACATGTATAACAATATAGGTGGACAAAATAAACTTTATCGGAATGAATATAATTCAATAAATCAACATGAACCTAAACTTCATGTGTACACAGGGTAAATATGAACATATGGTTAATAAGATTTCCAGTTTATAACCTGCATGCAGTGTGAGTCTAGTGGCTGCACACATCAAACAAACACACATCAGCCATAACATTTTGGCCACCTGCCTAATATTATGTAGGTTCCCCTTATGCAGCCAGAACAGCTGTGACTGTGGTGCAATGTATGTTTTCCACCTTTCTTTCATTGCCAGTATTAACATTTTGTGCAACACAAGGTCATTTTTGGACCAGACAAGTTTACTAACCCACATGCATCAATAGGCCTTTCATTCCCATGACTTTGTCACCGATTTAAGAGTTGTCCTTCTTCGGATCACATTTGATAGGTGCTAACTACCGTATACCTGGAACACTCTAAGACCTGCTGTTTTGTAGATGCTCTGACTCTAGCCATAACAATAAGACCCTACTATAACTCGTCCCCCTGAAAGATCCTTTTTTGATAAAAAAACAAATAACATTGATTATTTTGTTGCTAACATGGTACTTTTGAAGGTGCTAGATATATAAGTTGGTGTGCTGGAAACAGGAAAAATAGTTGAATGTATGAAAACCTTCCTTGAACACTAACCTTAAGTACTTTCCAACATGATCTGCCAAAGCTGTCCTCTAGTGTTAATATTACTGTTATTGTTGGAATCAGTGGTGTGTTCCGCTTGACAATGATACTTCAGACTCGACATGAAGTTCAACAAATTCACAGCATGCTTTAGCTTTGACAAGAAAGCCAAAGAAATGGAGCTTTAAAAGACTATAATCACGATTTTGTATGATAGTAAGATGGCTACTTCAAGCCTGTACCCATTGGTTCATAATAATGAAGTATTCATATGTTATATTTGACCCTATTAATAATGTATGTTCCCGTTACAGCAGTTACTGAATAAGTGAAGTCAAGCTTTGTCATTCATTTTCGTTTTCATGTGTTGGGAGAGGTTCATGGAACACAGTGCTGCAATCATCTCTGACTAAGATTAACAACTGAATAATGAGTTTAGGGTTTGAGGGCTGTTGTGGAAATGGCAGCCTTATAAGCACACTGCCATGACTAAAGACAGTTTGCAGTCCTGCAGTAAAAATGTCTCTGACAGGGCTATAGGGCTCCAGCACACCAAACTTGGCATTGTCCTTTTCAGGGTGGCAGTAGACCCCCTCTCCTCACAGCAAATGTTACTCACAGGGCTTAGCTGTGACAGCTAGGCCATGAAACTATAAACATTAGTAATGTGACTCAGGGAGAATACTGCACCATGAAAGTCTGACCCAAAAAAATGTCCCACTGAGGCAAGTGCAAATGACTGTGGAGGCCAAGGAAAATTACATTTATTTTAATTTTTTAACATAAACCAATCAATAAACAAACAAACAAATAAAGCAATGAAACTAAAAATAAAAAGTTAACCTTGATAAGAAAGGGATGATTTTCTATTGTAGCTAAACTTAAACACATACCTGTGGTGTATAATGTATGTCATAATTGATATCAGCAGGCAGAGCAGCATAACTGCCGTGCATGCATACACAACTGGGTGCAGGTAGTCCCCTGGATATGGAGGGAAGGAGAGCACCCTCTTTAAATCCTGCAACAAAGGAAGAAGAAATCATACAAATATGTTAAAAATAATGTTAAAAAAATGAACACTTATAGTAACACTATAAAATAGGAGAGAAAAAGAGAGACAAAGAGGATGAGAGGCCCAGAGAGAAAGTAGGAGAGAGTATGCGTTGTCCCTCTAAGGCAAAGGACTACACCCACACACACAATCATTCTCTCCCAGTGTGTCTATTTTATCACCCAGCCTGAAGATTCTCCTTCGTTGTGTAACTGAGAGGCTCATCCCCTTTGGCATGCAACATCTTTTCTTTCTCTCCCTCTTGCTTTCTCCATATACATCAAATATACTCTGTAAACATTAAAAACAGCACTGTGAAATCCTGACAGTCTATTCGGCAAGATCAGAGCGATATATAGCTTGAGCCTACTGGCCACACCTTTTACCCTTGCACTGTGAATTCTGCACACATGTTAAGTCATCCATCCATGTTTACTTTGTATGGTTAACTGTCACATGTTCATTTTCTGACATGTCTACATGTACATACTAACCCTATTTTGTAAAATATATAAACCAAAAAAGACCAATCAATCCTCTTCAACACAACAACAATCAATCCACACGCAAAAAAAACTCTTTTTCATTGACCAGCTTAAATGTATATTGTAAATACAAATATAAAAGTTGGAACAGAAGCACACTTGATGAGGGGGCATATACTGGGACAGAAGCATAGTGGTAAGCATGCTTCTGTCCCAGTAAATGCCACCTCATTAATTGTACAATCGCACAAACTTTTTTTCACAAAGAGTTTCATGTTGTGTATCTTGATGCAATGATGGACTGTGTTAAGTGATAAAGGTTTTCCAAAGTACTTCTGAATCTATTTAGCAATATTTATCACAGTGGCATGACTGTCTTTCATGCAATGACTTCTGAGGGCTCAAAGGTCATTCACTTTCAGTAGTGGTTTAAGGCCTTGCTCTGCAAAGATTTCTCAAGAGTCCCTTAATCTTTTCACAATATTGTGTATTATAAACCTATTTTTTTTTCAATCCTGCACTGAAAAATCTTTTTGAGTCCAACTCCAACTTTTCCATAAATAGGGTTTGCAGAAAGCTTTTAATAGTTATGACAGAAATCAGTTGACCCTTTTATGCAATCAATGAAGCAACTGTTAATTGGTTTCTATTATAGGAGTGCTTTGAGTGAATCTCAAAGTAGAAATAACTCTAATGGACTGCTGTGGAGTGGAAGAAGTGCAATTATCAAGACTAAACTCAACTGAAGTATTAGAATGGATGATGATGACATTAGCATGAATAACATACAAGAACAGTCAAGTTGACAGCACTTACTAAATTTCACAAAACCACCAGTACTGGACCTAAGAGCAAAAGCATCAAATGCTATTGTTATCTCCTTGTTAAAAGCTTCCTGACACATTACTTACACTTAGTCATTGTATGTTTACTCACTCAGTTGTAATGTTGTTTGAATGCAAAAGAATCAAGAAACATACTAATACTACTACTATGGGTAACATGTTTTTTCCTGGGTCTTTGAAATAATGCAGAGAATGACATGGTAGTTAATGGAAAAGTAGTGTCAGTGTACACCATACTTGGTCTACATGCTACCATCATCAAGACAGAGTGGGTGATGTGTGGTTAGTTGTTGCAGTGGCAAAGTTACAATTTAAAAGCATTGTCATGGAAGGCTATGAACTAACACTTTGGATAAAGGAAAGCCTATTTTAATTAGAACAGGGCCCAAAGATGCTTTTAAAATGACATGTTGAAGAATGTTGAAAATTTTTATCTGAGGTGAATTCATCACTTGTTTGAGTTCCAACAGAAAAACAAGATGTATTCACTCTAAGTTTTGATTGAATACTGTTGACAGTTACTGCAAAGGGTGCCCTTTGTCCTTTTCCAGAGCTATCACAAATCAATTATGTAGTTCTTGACATGGCAAGTCAATTTCAAATCCATGTCATATTAAATTCTATAACATAGTGGTTCCTAAATGGTTCCTGGTTTGGATGTATGGGTCTAGGAAAAAAACACAATACTCACTCAACCAACCCCTCCTTAAAACTCACATACAAAAAGGGTTATTTAAAAAACTGTCCCTCCTCAAGGAAGAAAAGGTGTTTGTATTAAGGCATCACTCCAAAGAATCTTTTCTGGGACCTTTCAACATTCTTTTTATGATAAAGACTGTATGACCGTAAAAAAGGCTGGACGACTTAAAACACTAATCGTAACTGTGTCACACAACTACAGCTCAGCTCTAACTGCAAATGTTTGTATTAAGGCTTAATATAAATCACCACTTGCACATACAAAGAAAATCTGGAAATATACTACTAAAAAATTGAAAGGAAATTTTTTTAATCAGAATATGCCATCAAGGCAAATAAACTCCTGGGATATTGATCTGGTAGCAGATGTGAGTGTTAATCAGTTTCAGCTGCTTTGGTGTAAATGAAATGAAGGTGCGCTAGAGGGGCAACAATGAGACAACCCCCAGGAATGGTTTTACAGGTGAAGACCATTGACATTTTTCCTTCTTATCACTACAGGTAGCATGAGGTGATACCTGGACCCTGCACAGTTAGTCCAACTCCTCCAGGTCACAGCTGTGAAACAATCAGAAACAGACCTCATGAAGGTGAGCGCCCAACTGTTTCTTGTGGGCCATGTGTTCACTGTGTGGCACCTTGCCATTGAATACCAGAATTGGCAGATCTACCACTGGCACCCTGAGAGCAGGTTCACCCTGAGCACATGTGACAGATGTGAAAGAGAGTGGAGCTGTGGAGATTGTTTTGCTACCTGTAATATCATTCAGTATGGCCAGTTTGGTGGTGGGTCAGTGAGGATCTGGGAAGGAACATACATGGAGGGACACATAAAGCACTACAGGCAACTGCCAGACCGCCATTAGGTATTGGGATGAAATCCTTGGACCCATTGTCAGAGCTTGCGCTGGTGCAGTGGGTCCAGGTTCCTTCTATTGCAGGACAATGTCTGGCCATATGTGGTGAGAGTATGCAGGAAGTTACCAGAGGATGAAGGAACTAATACCATTGACTGGCCCCCACACTCACCTGACATAAATTCAATAGAACATTTCTGGGACATTATGTTTTGGTCTATCTGACACCATCAGGTTGCATCTCAGACTAAGTCTGATCTAGATCTGGAGTGCCTCAGTCAGGCATGCATACAAGAAATTTCCTTCAGGAGTAAGTTTTCTGATTCGATTCTGAAGCATGTGGGGACCATACAAACTACTGACTGCCATTTAGAGTTGCTATATATATATACATACAGTACAGACCAAATGTTTGGACACACCTTCTCATTCAATGTGTTTTCTTTATTTTCATTGGTAGATTCTCACTGAAGGCATCAAAACTATG
>JBBIGC010000104.1:31226671-31238292 GCA_037576955.1 Lepidarchus adonis | reverse complement strand
CACACACACACACACACACACACACACACACACACACACACACACACACACACACACACACACACACACACATTGTAGTAGCTGTACTGCTAGTAATAGAACTGAGAGTAGAGAGTCTGCTGTAAACATACACACACTAATGCACAGGTCTCCATTTTCAGAGTTCCTCCTGGATGAGCTGTGTGGTGTGTGTGAGCTATTTTCCTGCTGCTGTGTATAAGATATGCTGGATTGCAGTGAGTCAGTGATGATTGCTGTTATACTGCTGATGTTGTTGTAATGTAGTGTAGGGTGGTTCAGAGCTCATCCCCGTGGCATTAGTGACTGTATATCAGCTGGAGACAGAATGAGTTAATGCTATGATGGCATGCACAGCCTGTTCACCTTGTGGAACTGCAGGCTTTTCTGGTATGACTGACAAGTCATGGGCGGGGGTTTTCTGATGAGGTGAGCTGATTATCGTCGTGGCAACCCCTCCTCCTATTCTCCATCTTCAATGAGTTTCTAATAAAACATCAGCTTGGGTAAATGCTGACTATCTGATCCAACAGTTAACAAGCCCATGCAGAATGTCTTCACACTACACCTGGTTTACCACATTGAGGACAACAGGTTACACAGAGGTGCTCTACTTAAAATAAAACATCCAGTAGAACACTTATTGCAATCAGTTTTCATGTATTTATCTACCGGTATCTATCATCATTGAGGTTATTCTAGGAAAATTTGATCCAATAGCACCACCATGTGGTAGTGGTTGTCTGTTACGTGAGGGTGATGTCTCTCACCAGGTTTCAGAGAAGGGGTGGGCAACTCTTTATTGAACACTTTATGTTGTATTTGCTGTGAAGACAGAAACAATGCAAACTGTAGATAAGAGGAATGGACAAGTTTTTAGTTTTCAGTAAAAAGGTTTTATTTCCCTGCAACATCAACTTTACATGCATAGTGGGTCATGAGCTATATTACAATGACTGGAAACAAGAAGGAAACATTAAAAGGAGCCAGAGCGTATTTAATTTAATTAACCTAATTAATTGTAACTTATTTAATTCATTAATTCATTCATTAATAATTATTGTTTTTTTTTACTTGTCAGCTAAAAATTCCTTTGTTGGTGTTCTTGTTGACGTAAACTATTTCATCCTTGAAAATAAATTATTCAATATAAGTATTTCACTCATTTGGAAATCTGCATCGCTTTTTCAGTGATGAAGAAGCCAAACTGTGTATGCTGGGTGTTTGCTGTAATCTGCAATCCCAGCACCATTAATTTTGCAATATGCTTGACACCTGACGCAAATTGAGTCAGGACTGGTATGTTTAAGTCAAAGAACTAGAAACAAACATTAGAACTGCTTTTCACATTAAAATAAACATAAAGCAGTCATAAACTAGTGAACAGTTACAATATTGTTTTATTTTAAGACTTTAAATTGGTATTTATGAGAGAAAGGACTTGTAATAACAAAGAGCATGAAAAATCCCCAGACATCTGCTGCATGATAAAGCTTCCAGATTTTCCATTCTCTCCCATATAGGGGCTGTCAGAGCTGGTCTTAACAGCTGTTATGAACATCTTACTTAAAAAATAAACCTAAATAAATAAATAAATAAATAAATAAATAAATAAATAAATAAATAAATAAATAAATAAATGCTTAGAAGGCTATTTCTTATGAAAGCAGTATAACATAGCACACATTTAGCAACCTTCCTTATAAGCTGTTGTGTAATCAGTGCATCAGAATCGTCCATGCATGTACAACAAATCGTAGCGACATTTTTAATCTGTTCCTTGTAATTTTTTCACTACACAATCTTCATGCATGACTACTGAAAAATTTTCCCTAGAAGGTTCCTTTAAGGTAATGAGTATTTACTGAAAGAAAATAAAGGAACCGTTGCTCATAAATCACAAATTTGTAGCTGAGAATTAATCAGTAGGAAGACATAAGCTAGAATCTGTACAATTCAGATAAAATACACCTATATCCACCTGTAAGAGGTGTGACATTCACAGTTAAAGAAAGGGCTTCCATATAGAGGTCCATGTACATTAAGAAAACATAAAAGTAGCATAACTCTGCAACCCTGTTCAGCATAGGTTCCCAACCTTGCTCTGCACATTTCAGCATTTTCACATCTTATCCAACCCATCAGCTAATTAATTAGCCTCTGCTGGGTTGAATTGAGTATTAGCGGGAAGAAAAAAAGCACTTAAGTTGTGCATGGCAGTGCAGGGGACCCCAGAACCAGGGCTGGGAACCAACACTCAACAGAATATACATACAGTAGTGCTAAAGTGGTGGTAAAAAAAATCAATGCAACTAATAATGTACACAAAATAAACACCATCATAAGAAATGCAGACTTTTTGTATTGAGCTATAGGTATGTAAAACTGTGCTGATATCGATAAGAAATCTTATATTTCATCTGTACAAATATTTAAAATTTGCCTGCCAGAGTTGCTGTAAAATACTACAACATTTAAGATGGCCTCATCAGTTGTCATGCACAATGAAGCAGTAAAAGAGAGGATGCTTCTCCTCTGCTCAGAGCAAGTATAAAATCACCTGCCTGAAAGGCAGCAAACCACAAAACATGACATCAGGCTGTTTAACTGCTCAAATTACAACAGAAATCATTCATATAATGCAACATGTTTAACTGGTGCTAGCATGCACTGAAATTGATCTATTCATGAACACTGGAGATACATTAAATCTTTGGTCCTGCTATGCATTATTACTACATCTGAGACCCTGCTAAAGATAGTAATGCTTATATTTTGATGGAATAAATTGTTTTTCAATCACTTTTTATTATTTTACTTGCAGTGTATAATATGTAATGTGTTAATAAAATGCTCAGTGCTGCTGGCAGGCAATTCAAATCAGACCAACAGTCAAGCAAATTTTTCTGACTAAAATTCATTGACATTTAACATGAAAATAAACGAACTGACAGATTGCTCATTTTATATGTAGAAAATTTTAAACGTTACATCTTATTGCAATTTAGAGCTCAAACCTTTGAATAAAGTATATGTAAAGCTCTACTGGAAAACAAAGGCCACATATTTCTGGCATAAAAGTGTACCTTCAAGGCAGACACACACTCACCCAAATGCCCTTGCAACCTTGAACGCTCCAAATTCACACACACCTGGCACAACCAAACAAGTAGAATACAGTAGAAGTACACACTACATGCATGAGTCACATGTAGCATCCACAGGAACACATGCTGAGATAAACAGTGTACAAATAAACCCTAAATGCTGGGACCTGTTGAAGAATAAATGTATTATTGCTGTTCAAACAAAACCTCATAGTTTAATTATTTATCATTTGTCAATATCTGAAACAGCCCAGCTGGCATTTATACTGTGTGAAATCTGCTGGACCAATGACAAAATGGTTGCAGAACCACTTATTACACATCTTGTTTCATTAACTTGCATTAAAAGAGGATTTTATCCTGAGAAGCTACTGTGTTGGATATAGAAGGTCCTGTTCAAACAGCAACAGATATGCATTCTTCCCCACTGGCCACAATCACACTCACAAAAACACACTACACAAACACACCCACCCTCACACACACTAGAAGTACAGGTAGTAGGTCCAGTAGAGCAGGTTAATGAAGATGAAGGACAGAGGGAAGGACAGGCGCGAGTAGTTGTCGATGTAGTGTGGGTTTTCCACACGGCAGCAGTTCAGGAAGCACAAGATACGGCGTATTAATGACAGGGACTTGGTGCAGCCGTTTTGTGGCTGGGAGGAGGGCTTCTCCTCTTTATTGTCACTGGGAGTCGGGCTGCTGGTGCTGCCTGCCCTTGACAACATCTCCTCCCTCTTGCGCGCCCGCAGAGCAGCTGAGCTTCCGATGGATGTGACTATCCCATTCATCTCATCCTCACGCTCCTGCATCTCCTGCCCATACTGTTAATCACAGAGAGACATACAAAGGAGCTCAGTGAGCGCTGTGGAACTGTGGTGCGGTCCACATTCCTCTATGCTTCATATATGACATTTCTGTGGACTGTATTCTATTCTTTCTTTATGCTTCACAATATTCTGTTACTGTGCCTTCATACATACCAATACATACATAATACTGTATCTGAGTAACATGTTGCAAGTCTTACAATTATGTTATTTGTATATTTATTTATATAGAAATTATTTATGTGTATTTACAAATATTTCATAAAAATATGTATGTATGTATTTATTTATTTATTTATTTATCAATTTATTTTAAAATAAATGCTTCCTGTCCAGATATAAACCTCATAAAAAAAAGACAAAATTGATAAAGTATACAAAAAAGTAAATTCTCTTTAACCTTTAACCTGATAGAAATACATGTAGGAAGAAATTACGTTTATGCATTTTGTGAATATAAATAAATAATATATAACAGTTGGAATGGGGGGGGGGGTATTAAAGTTACACAATAAGCAATTGAACTGATAACAGGTATCAGGTTCAGGTGAGGATATCGTAACTGGGTAAACAAAGAGCATCTACATAAAGTTCAGTCTTTGTTAATTGGGTTATGGCTCAAACCTCTTGAGAGAATTGTCATTCACTTCAATAAGAATTGAAAGACAAGATTACAAAGAATCTACAGTACATACTATTGTATATAGATTGAGGGAATTCAGAGAAGTATCTGTGTGAGGCAAGGTAGGAAACCATTGTTGAATGTTGGTGACATTTAAAAGCCATTGCTACTGTAATATATAGTTACATGTACTCAGGACATGTTGTCACAGTCCCCTGCTGCAAGAAATTCAACTTGAATCTGTATTATGCAAAAACCACATCTGGCAGAAATGCTGCCAAGTTCCCTATGTCTAAGCTCATCTCAACTGGATCAAAAGACAATGGTACATCGCTGCCCACAGGATGGGTGACCTATGTGTGGAGGTTCCATTGATGCGGAGGTTAATGCTGTTTTTTTAAAGAGGCATATACTGACATCAAGTCACCATCTTACTAGGAAGTACATATTTATTTCAGTAGTTCAGAACTGTCTTCTGTTGAAAATGTATGCCATATCATGAAAAGGACAATCAGACAAAAACACAGATTGTCAAGCAGCTGCCTTATGTTAGCCTGTCATTAAGCAAAGATAAGCAAAAATCCACTTGCAAAAACTGCAGCAGTTGGTTTCCTTAGTTCCCAAACAATTAGAAAGTGTAATTAAAGGGAAAATAGTTTACCACAGTGGTAAATATGCTTACAGTTTGTCCAAATATTTCATTTTGCTGTAGGCACCAAAGACTAAATATTGTAATGGACTTGGGGTTCCAATTGGCTGTTGGGAGAGGTGCATTATGGGAGTGGGGAAATGCTCCACAGTTTATGTGTGTTTGCTCATGTTCAGGACGTTCTAGGGAGGGGAGCTAGGATTTATTGTCACTGTGTGTGTTTGTGTGAGCAGGCTGGCGGTGGATGTCCAGACCCATCAGAAGTAATGACTCAACGGGTCTAAACATCCATCACCATGCTTCGCTCACAGGTTCATGCTCGTGCACATCGTAGCCTTTAGGGGACTAGTACCAGTAACAGATTATTCCTGATAAGGGCTGGTAAATAAATCTAGCAAGCATTCAAGCTTGTTCAAGCATAACTCTGTGTGCGAGTACTCTGTTAGCTGTTCTCATTCCCAAAAGAACCGCTACAATATGTTCATGTTTACAAATGCTTAATTCTGTCAAAACATTAGAAAATGTTTCTTTTGTGAGTTTAATAAAGGGGCAAAAGATTGAACAAATGACAAATTCCTGTTTTATTGCAGTTTTAAAAATGTCAATTTTTAAATTAATATGCCATTTATAGATACCTAAACCTGCTGAACACTAGTACTTAAACAAACAGTATTTAATCAAGCAGCAATTCAATAATTAACCGTCTAAACCTCTTACTTAAATGTATTAAATGTTACTGTAGTTTAAAAACAAGCAGCATTAAAATAACCAAAACACAAAACTTTGAAACTTTAGCTAAGACAAATGAAATTGCACTTACATACCTCTGAAATGATGATGACAATGATGATGATGAAGATGAGGATAGTGATGGTGATGGCGATAATGATAATGAAAGTGCCATTTGAGAAAGCTTTTTTTTTTTCAATAATGCCATGATGATATTACTGAACAAAGGAATGATTTTGACAAAAAATGAATGATATAAATTTTATATTTATATATTTATATATTATATTTGTTACGGTCTTACCATATATGCATTAGCGGCATTCGGTTGATGTAAAGTACAGAAATGGGCAACAGCATACTCGATAAGAGCTCCGAAGATGAAGCTGAAGCAGATGCCTAGGTACACGTCGATGGCTTTGATGAAGCAGTTAGCATTGGGCAGAGAAGTACGTGCCCCCATCATCAAAGTGGTCATAGTTAGTACTGTGGTCACCCCTTTAAAACATGAACAGAAAGTGTGAAACATCATTCTAGCCCATTTCTTTACTGTTTATAAATGTACTGAGAGCTGATATACAAATATACTGTATGCCTGAGTATCATATGTACAGCAATAAAGAAATGGAATAGACATAATTTCATAGCATATTTAACAGAATGAAGACGAATGCAGAGGACTGTGTCCATACCTATACAGATCCGAGCAGGAACAGAGGACTGACTGATCCAGAAGGAGACCCAGGACAGAACCACCAGAGCACTAGATGGCACATAGGTTTCCAGAATGAAATAGAGGATGCTTCGCCTCAGCTGAAAGTGGAAAATCAGCTTCGGGTAGTTACCTGAAAAGATGTGGCAGAATTAACAGTGATGTGACAACATGTCACCATGTCCACCCCATGATTAGATAAGGATGGTGGGTCAACTGCAAAAATTAATACTATTAACTACCCTTGATTACCATAATCATTAATAAAATATTCAGTTTTTTAAAAACCAAAATCATTTTTGTTCCATTTTACTGTAATAAAAGTGTACATGAGAAATTACAATTTTATTACTAAACAAATGCTTGTCAAGTAACTTAATATTCCATCCATTCCATATTTTCCAAGCTACTTTTAGGGAAGCTGGAGTCCATTTCAACAGACTATGGACCCAGGCAACATACACTCAGGACAGGAGGTCAATCCATCACAGGGTAACACAGAGGTACACAATCATTCACACTCACACTAACATGTACAGGCAATTTAAAGGAGCCAATCATCCTAAACCAAAAGCTTTTGGACCGTGGGAGGAAACTGGAGAACCCAGAGGAAACCCATGCAAACACAGGGAGAGCTTGTACACTTTGAACCCAGGACCTTCTTGCTGTGAGGCAACAACAGTAACCTCTGCACCACTAATGGAATATAAAGATACACTTAATATTTTTCATTAAAAACCCAATTTCCCTTTAGTGCACACATGTGTCCAGGTCCCTTTTTCATCCATGAATATGGGTAAAAACAAACTAAAATGTGACTGAATGTTGTGTAACTATACAGACAAGGACATTTTAAATAATTAATTGATTAATTAAGAACAAGAAAGTCACATTTTCAGGATTGTACATTGTACAATACTTTGGTCCAAATATCACCTTTTATATTATGACCATGTGAACTGCATACAAATCAAAACCCTGAAATTCCTCACCACCCTCTTCACACCATCACAGTGAAGCAGAGTGTGTTTAGCAGCAGACTGCTGTCGCTCTCATCTGCCCCTGTGTGTATGTGCACCACCTCCATATGTCTCCATACTCCTTGTGCACCTGTTCGTCTGTCAGGCTGTTTGTACCACCTCTCTTGCTACATATTTTTTTCTTTATTCTATTACGGTGCGACACAATGACACTTTAGTATTTACCAGGTTTTGAATAATTCTTACATTAGGAATGTTGCATAAGTTATATGGCACCAGCATCACTGTCTGCACTGTCTACACAGTTCCTTATATGGGAACTATGGCTATTGGCACAGTATTGTTATTTGTATAGTTTTACAGCATGTTCTCCCGTGCTGTAGAGTTTTACAGCATGTTCTCCAGTGCTGTAGAGTTTTACAGCATGTTCTCCAGTGCTGTATAGTTTTACAGCATGTTCTCCAGTGCTGTATCGTTTTACAGTATGTTCTCCAGTGCTGTATCATTTTACAGCATGTTCTCCAGTGCTGTAGAGTTTTACAGTATGTTCTCCAGTGCTGTAGAGTTTTACAGTATGTTCTCCAGTGCTGTAGTTTTACAGTATGTTCTCCAGTGCTGTATTGTTTTACAGCATGTTCTCCAGTGCTGTATCGTTTTACAGCATGTTCTCCAGTGCTGTAGAGTTTTACAGCATGTTCTCCAGTGCTGTAGAATTTTACAGCATGTTCTCCAGTGCTGTAGAGTTTTACAGCATGTTCTCCAGTGCTGTAGAGTTGTACAGCATGTTCCCCAGTGCTGTAGAGTTTTACAGCATGTTCCCCAGTGCTGTAGTTTTACAGCATATTCTCCAGTGCTGTAGAGTTTTACAGCATGTTCTCAAGTGCTGTAAAGTTTTACAGCATGTTCTCCAGTGCTGTAAAGTTTTACAGTATGCTCCCCAGTGCTGTAAAGTTTTACAGCATGTTCTCCAGTGCAGTATTGTTTTACAGCATGTTCTCCAGTGCTGTATCTTTTTACAGTATGTTCTCCAGTGCTGTATCGTTTTACAGTATGTTCTCCAGTGTTGTATCGTTTTACAGTATGTTCTCCAGTGCAGTATCGTTTTACAGTATGTTCTCCAGTGCAGTATCGTTTTACAGCATGTTCTCCAGTGCTGTATTGTTTTACAGTATGTTCTCCAGTGCTGTATCGTTTTACAGTATGTTCTCCAGTGCTGTATAGTTTTACAGTATGTTCTTCAGTGCTGTATAGTTTTACAGCATGTTCCCCAGTGCTGTAGAGTTTTACAGCATGTTCTCCAGTGCTGTATCGTTTTACAGCATGTCCTCCAGTGCTGTAGAGTTTTACAGTATGTTCTCCAGTGCTGTAGAGTTTTACAGCATGTTCTCCAGTGCTGTAGTTTTACAGTATGTTCTCCAGTGCTGTTTTGTTTTACAGCATGTTCTCCAGTGCTGTATCGTTTTATAGCATGTTCTCCAGTGCTGTAGAGTTTTACAGCATGTTCTCCAGTGCTGTAGAATTTTACAGCATGTTCTCCAGTGCTGTAGAGTTTTACAGCATGTTCTCCAGTGCTGTAGAGTTGTACAGCATGTTCCCCAGTGCTGTAGAGTTTTACAGCATGTTCCCCAGTGCTGTAGTTTTACAGCATATTCTCCAGTGCTGTAGAGTTTTACAGCATGTTCTCAAGTGCTGTAAAGTTTTACAGCATGTTCTCCAGTGCTGTAAAGTTTTACAGTATGCTCCCCAGTGCTGTAAAGTTTTACAGCATGTTCTCCAGTGCAGTATTGTTTTACAGCATGTTCTCCAGTGCTGTATCTTTTTACAGTATGTTCTCCAGTGCTGTATCGTTTTACAGTATGTTCTCCAGTGTTGTATCGTTTTACAGTATGTTCTCCAGTGCAGTATCGTTTTACAGTATGTTCTCCAGTGCAGTATCGTTTTACAGCATGTTCTCCAGTGCTGTATCGTTTTACAGCATGTTCTCCAGTGCAGTATCGTTTTACAGTATGTTCTCCAGTGCTGTATCGTTTTACAGCATGTTCTCCAGTGCTGTATTGTTTTACAGTATGTTCTCCAGTGCTGTATTGTTTTACAGTATGTTCTCCAGTGCTGTATAGTTTTACAGCATGTTCTCCAGTACTGTATAGTTTTACAATATGTTCTCCAGTGCTGTATAGTTTTACTGTGTGTTCTCCAGTGCTGTATAGTTTTACAGCATGTTCTACAGTGCTGTATTGTTTTACAGTATGTTCTCCAGTGCTGTATAGTTTTACAGCATGTTCTCCAGTACTGTATAGTTTTACAATATGTTCTCCAGTGCTGTATAGTTTTACAGTGTGTTCTCCAGTGCTGTATAGTTTTACAGCATGTTCTCCAGTGCTGTATAGTTTTACAATATGTTCTCCAGTGCTGTATAGTTTTACAGCATGTTCTACAGTGCTGTATAGTTTTACAGCATGTTCTCCAGTGCTGTAGAGTTTTACAGCATGTTCTCCAGTGCTGTAGAATTTTACAGTATGTTTTCTAAGTGAAAGTGGTATTATGGCATAGGCAAAAAAAAACCACATTGAAATGATTGCAGGGACACATTTTGCTGTCTTCTCAGCCTCCAGATCTAAACTCAGCTAAACGTGTGTAGAGCATATTGAATAAAAATATCCACAAACAAAATTCCACGAGTATCAAGGAACTGGAATCAGGCCAAAATCCTTCATCAGGAGAGGCTTCACCAATTATTATTAATGGGTACCAATATTACTAATTAGGTGGCAATTTAAAAAAACAAACATTTTTAAAGAATTAAATGTTGCTGCATGTATTTATTATTTGTATTTTCATATTTTTAGTTAATTTAATTTAATTTAATGAGAGGTGCCAATAATTCTGGAGAGTGTATAAGCTATGTACTGTGTCTATATATATGTGAGCACTGACTTGGGCTAACATGTATGTGTATGTGGACATACCAGTCTCATAGACGGCTTCAGACTCTGAGGTGTAATAGTCCTCTAGGGTGTACTGGGCCAATTGTAGAGTGTCAAGCCCACTAACTGACTGGTTCCCCCGAGTCCAATAAAAAACCACATCTTTCACATTATAACCCCCTGCAGGGATGAAACCACAGTGTCAATTAAAAACTAATTACAATCTAATAATTCCAGTTCTTCAAAAACATTCTGTATTCACACAGTTATGTTATATCTACCACAATATTAAAAAACTCAATTAACATTAATGTGTTCTTCATAGGTTAGTCTAATTTATAACTCAATATTACACTGCAAATGTGCAATTTTCTCCAACGGCAGTAATTAGCAGTCGATTTGTATAACTGAAGGCTCACCACCAGAGGGCACTGTTTAGGCATCTTATGCCGCTCAGGTACAGTATGTTCCTTATTGCATGAGCCTTTTCCCACACACCATTTTTGCATTAAGGAAACAGAAGTTTCCCCCTTGCACCTTAAAAAGCACATCCAATGCAAAAGCTGCTGGCCTGAGTTCCCCCTAGGCCAAAGCATATTTTGCAAGAAAAGAGGCATTCATAATTGATCAGTTAAGGGTAAAGCAACTTTAGCACGCTTGCTTTTTCAGAGCACTGCTCCTTATTTATCTCTTCTACATATGGCATGCTGCACTGGCTCCCATCAAACTCAGAATTTTTGGGTAGAAATGCTTAAAAGAATTGAGCAGTGAGTTGCATAAGCACACCAAGGAAGAATAACTGCCCAGAGGCAAAAATGTATTGTGAGGGTTTTTCTCTGTTTTCGGGAGGTGAGGTGGTGGGAAAGTGACACTGAGAGTTCAGTGTGTGGGCAGCACTAATGCATTTCTGTATACATCTGACAGGTATTAACCACGTGCCCTACCTAAGAACCTTAAGATAAGAATTAATATATGCCTGCGTGTGTGTGTGTGTGTGTGTGTGTGTGTGTGTGTGTGTGTGTGTGTGTGTGTGTGTGTGTGTGTGTGTGT
>JBBIGC010000104.1:31116084-31167862 GCA_037576955.1 Lepidarchus adonis | reverse complement strand
GGATGGATGGATGGATGGATGGATGGATGGATGGATGGATGGATGGATGGATGGATGGAAGGAAGGATGGATGGATGGATTGATAGATGGATGGAAGGATGGATGGACGGAGCGTATTCCCTGATGGATGGAATTATCGAAGATTACATGCATTTAGCACATATCCACCTATTTATTCCCATATCCAACAGATCATATATAAAACAAGCTTTAAAAATATTTGTAGATGGTGACACCATCACGCTCATAAGTCAGAATCCTTCGTGCTCTCATTATGCAGGGATCCATTTCATTCCATGATGTTCTCCTCTATTTAATGGCTGTACCTTGCCCTAGGTGTAATTACTGAACCCATCGCCCACTACCATCCATTAACAGAGAGCCCCTAAAACACTCCACCTAATTACTGACCACTAATAATACACTGAGCTTTAGTATATCCAGAGGGAGCCTGCGCACGCTGCACATTCGGACCTTTTCCAGCAATCAGAGTGACGTATAAAATGTCTGCCCCATGGGAGCTTCATTTTGACCTTTTATCAATTAACTTTTAACTCTGACCATCATTTCCCCTTTTTGAAATGTTCGTCTTCTCTTCCACATTGTCCTTATTTCTGAGTCACTTTGTCATTATTTGCCCAGGCACAAACAGAAAAGAAGAATATGTTCTCAAGAGAAAATAGAAGGGCTTCTGTTTAGGTATATTTAATTCGCTACACATGGTCCTTCTAGCACAGTGACAGTGTTCCAATATGTGCATGATTAAACTATTGCATGATGACACCAAAAGTTCAAAGAATAATTAACTAATGAATACTCATGAGACAGGGCATGTTTGATAAGTGATCTTTTCCCACATCATACACATCAATGACACTTGCTTCTGATGTTTGATAAGAACTGATATTGATGTTTGATGACAAACGATATTTCTTTGCGTCATCACAAGATGATGTTTGATGGCAAATGAGGTTGACATTTGAGGACAAATGATATTTTCCCACATCGTACCAACAAATATTTGCCACTGGCCACTTGACACGTGGCTATTCTGGACTCACTGATAACAGTGTAAAGATTATGTGTGATCACTAGCATTAATACAGTATTTGCAACCAGGATTAATTTCCAGAAAACCTGCCTATAAGTACTGATTTCTTCTTTTATATCATTCTTTTAAAATAACAAACTTAAATGTGAAACAGTTGATTACTTCCCATTCGGTCTGCAACTGATATGGGGTACTATTTTATTTATGCATGGTGAACTGCTTCTGAAACCAGCTCAGCTCACATGCTTTGCATGCAGTTTTGCTGTTGGGAGGTCACCACAAGATGCAACATTTTATGCAAAGATTCCTTCACATGGTCTCATATGTGGTTGCCATACTTCACTCAGACACTGCGGTCATTTTTGGATTGGGAAATTTGGCACAAAAGGTAAGTTTAAGACAAATTTGATTGTGAAACGCTGCAAAGCCATCAGGGCTGTTGAAATTGGTTATATCAATCCAACTCTTGAAGAGATTTGTTTAAATTGATTCTTTTGACATTATTTTGATTCTTTTGGCATTAAACCATAGGACTTATCATAAAAATCTATGTAATCCAAGTTACCTGACAATATGACAAGATAGAAAGAATCTGTCTTCGTAAATATGGATGTAGAGTTAACTGTGTGAAATTGCATAGTCTGTATAGTAGAATTTTAATTAAGTACATTTATCCTAATGTTGACCCATGTGAGGCCCAGTGTATAGCTGGATAATGCTGTGGCACTGAAAGATGATCCACAGGCTCTTTTTCCTTATCCCAGCTAGAGTAATGTGAGCAGGTGAGGGACTGCCTGTTTTTGTTCTATTGTTTGCTTCGTCTTTTCAGTTCAGCATGGGTGTAGCCCTTTATCGGTTGCTCTGGTTTGCACTACACCAGCCATGAACAGTCAGAATGCAAATGAACAAAGAAAATTCTAGAAGAGCAATGGACCATGACTGTATCTAACATCCTGTTATTCTAAGACATTCTCGTTATTCATTTTTAAAGCAAGTAATCATACGTCATGGTCAGGACATGTAATATGATTTCAGTTAGGTCTGGAAAAGATTCAGAGATGCAATTGCTGTATCATTTAAGACAAGTAAAATATTTTCTTTTGCAGATATGGCATCTGAGTTGTGCCTCAGTCTCACCAAATACTTCATGTTTGTCTTCAACCTTATCTTTTTTGTAAGTTGTGTATAAATCTAAATTTCTATAGCTAACAGTCTGTAAACAAATGAAATGAACTTTAAATGCTATTTATTATTATTGTCTATATGTACTGTTCTTTTTTGACAACTTAGATTAGAAATATTCCATATTAAAGATAACTGCCCCCAAATGATTTTTTTGGTATTATGTGATTTATTCTGTAAATGATCTCTGATCATAGTTTTTAGGATCAGCTTTGTTGTCACTGGGATTATGGATGATGTTTTCTCAAACACGTTTATTCAGTGAGTATTATGATCATCTTATACTAATCATTGGCTATTTTGAATCATTATGTAGCCACTTCACATTTATGTCCGTGTTCCTCATTGCCACAATATCATACAACCAAATCTACCAAGAACATTTAATGAATAAATAAAGCTTAACTATCAGCAGATGTTTATTTTGAATGCTATAAGATGCAATGACTATTTCCACAGTGCATGCTCCTAGCTACATGTCCCTGGCTCTCTTCCCATACCTGCTGATCATCAGTGGTGCTGTCACCATATCACTGGGCTTCTTTGGCAGCCTAGGGGCTCTGAAAGAGATCAAATGCATGTTGGCAATTGTGAGTCAAGCTTATTGTTGCACACATAGATTAAACATTAAAGAATAATATATTATATATTTTATTATATCTTAGTATGTAGCACATTTCATTTATAAAAGACAGAAAAAATGATATGTACAGTAAGACAACAAAAATATAAAAGCACATACATGACAAACCAATAACCAAATAACCAAATTACAATGAAAATAATGATGAAAAGTTCAAAACACCAGAATAAACCAAGTGCAACTGAACAGAGCAAATAAAAGATATAAGGGGACTAGCTCAATAAGCATTTTGGACTAATAGACTATTTGAGTAATAGTCATCAACATGCAGAGGATGATATTAATCTTGGTTAAATAAAATGAAGTCCTGAAGGTGAAGTAGAATTACAAAGAGTTGATGACACTACTTAAGAAGAACAGAGCTGATTTATCAAGGAAGGAAGCACCAAAAAGATATCAAGGATATTACAATGTTGTTAACAAGTATAGAAAGCATATCTCCCTAGTATAACTCTAGCATCATTCTGTTTAATCAATCAGTAGCATATGTAGAACAGGGCTGACTACCATGGGTACAATCTGCTTATAGTAAGAGAAGAACAAGCTTGAATCAAATGTTGTTGGTTTTTTCTGGAAATATTATAGTGCATAGTAAATGACCATATACATCAGGGTTGGGCAACTTCATTCCTAGAGGGCCAGTGACCAGCACAGGTTGGTGATCTCCCTGCTCAGACACACCTGGTTCAGCTTTTCTGTTAATCACCAGGTGTAGTGAGTGTGTTTGAGGAGGAGAGCTACCAAACTGTGCTGGTCACTGACCCTCCAGGACCAGAGTTTCCCTCCCATGATACAATATATTTTATGCAGTTTACAGGGAACATGTTAAACAATACTAGAGTTAATCTTCACTGAGCTGAGGTCTCTTTATTGAACTGACACATGTTTATCTGCAGTATTTCATCCTGCTCACTGTGATAGCTGCGGCTCAAACAATCGGTGGAGTTCTGCTCATTACACAGAAAGGCACAGTAAGTCATGCATGAAAAGAGATCACGCACATGTGTATTTACTTCTTGTTTCTTGTTTTTCTTCCTTTTACAGAGGAAGGAGGGAAAAACCTAAAGCAGATGTTTGTTTGTCTTATGATCTATTGACTGTAAATCAGTATATTGCTGAGACAATCTGATATTTTATAGTAACAAAATATCAGTGGTCTAACAACAGTTGTTGTCTTATTAGTTTCAGAGTTCTTTAGAAAGCAGTGTAAAGGACCTCATTCAGAGATCTGGGAGGAATGACTCAAGCCTTCGCAATTTTGAACAGATTCTAGACATCCTTCAACAGGAGGTGAGACCACAGTGAAAGAGCACATTCACAAAGCATGGAAGAACCAAAAACAGTCACCACACCACAGAAGGGTCATGCTAATATACAGGCCAGAGCGGAGATTAATCTAAGTAATCAGTACATCCCAGTGGTACAGTGCCAGTAAGCAGTAGCTCACCCTAACATATGTATGTATTGTCTTTCCATAGTAGTACTTCAGAGTCAAAGACAGCATTAAGCTCATCTATTCAAGTGTTTTCTCATGTCTACAGATGAGGATGCATAATGAGAGGGAATATGAAACATGATATGACTGCTGAATATTGTTTTTGCCCACCTGCTAGTGCAAATTGATGCAAGCAATACTCAAAATGACAATTTTGGGTTATTATCAAAAGTTATTTAGACAGTAGATCATCAGAAAACAAATATTTTGTCATTGCAATGGTATAAGACATGTCATAATATGACCAGAGAGATGTGCTAAAAATTCTGATGTCAGGTTGACTTTTAAACGTAGATTCTAATACCCGATTTTAAAGAATGTGACAGCTGAAAACTGAGGGTTTGCAGTTGGCCACTAACTATGAGGGGTAAATCACAGGTCCTCTCTCAGATTGATTCTACATCGATTATTTTAGTCAACAATTTGATAATTTTCAATATCTTAAAATTTGCAACAATACAATTCAAAACCACACATGGATTTTCACACATTGAATTAATCACTATTTTAGTCAATACATCAATATAAAGCAATCAATTTTTACACTCCCACTTACTATCATATCACTATAATCAATATATGTTATCAGTTATTGCCATTTTAACCAACATAAAATCAGTACCAGTATTGATATTATATAAAGTGTAAATTTCTGAGTTTCCTTGAATTTGCTTATTTGCTTGCAACTACCACTAGTTCCTCTAATATCTACTGTTATGTATCATGGCCCTCCACCCCCATTTAGACCCACTGCTGTGGCTGGAGTCATCCAGACGACTGGCCCCAAAAACCCTGCTCCTGTTTCTACCCAGTAAATGACACAGTTAATGCCACCAACAATGAACTATGCCCCTGTGACAATTCAAACCTTACAACATGTGCAGTATATGCAGAGGTACAGTATGACACTCCTACCACATTGTTATAGTTGTGGGTCTTGAAACATTGCAGTGTTTGAACTTGTGAAATGCCTTTTCCTTTTTGCACTTTTTGTGCTGCTACATTTACTTTATGACATGATCAGAAAATAAAATGTAAATATTATTGGCTTAGCATTTAATAATGATGTTGTAAAGGCCTGGGTCTGTGGTTGTGCCAGCATTAGCTCATCTTTATGTCCTTAATTTGTTTTCCGCTTCTCAACAGGGTTGCCAAGGCTTTGTTAGAGACTGGTTGGATCAACATATTCTGATCATTGTCGGAGTGGTTTTTGCTCTACTTGTTGTGGAGGTGAGAATTACATGTGAAGGTGCTGTATTATTTCTCACTGTGATTTTTTTTCTGAATATGCAAACTACACCACAAATCAGACTGTTATATAGCAGCAATGCAATGTGTTCTTTATGTGTAAGTAGTATTGGCAACTTCCCTTGTCCTTTGTGTCGCAGTGTCTCCAGTGGGTGTGTCTTGCCACATTTTGTTGCCTTAGTCACAGCTGTCGGTGTTGCCGCCTAAGAAAGTCACATGGCAGTCATGTTCAGCTCTCCAGGTGTCTGTGTGGATTTGGTGTTGAGTGGTGCTGTGTTTTTCAGTCATATACAGTGTGCATGACATTATTATGCATGAGGGATGATGGTGCAATTCATAAATTTGATAGTAACAAATACAGTAAATTATATTTGGGATATTCAGTTCCAGACCTGGAGAACTGGAGACCAGCACAGTTTAGAGATGCCTTTAAACACACTGGATTTTGATTTTGTTTTTTCAAGGCACTATTTATTTAAACACAAAGAAAACATTTAATATACAGCTGTAAAATAAGTATCGAGCACGTTTCCAACTTTCCAAGTACTGTAAATATTTTTCTCACCAGATATTGGTAACAACCAAAACAGTCCATGGACATGTCATGAAATGTCACATTCATGGCTCACGTGTGTCTTCAAATCCATTTCAAGGGCTCCTTCTATGAACTTAGTTCTTTCCATAGATTTCTGTAGGAGTCAGGTCAGGTGATTGGTTGGGCCATTATAGCAGCTTTATTTTCTTTCTCTGAAACCAATTGACAATTTCCTTGGCTGTGTGTTTGGGCTCATTGTCTTCCTGAAATTTCTACTCTCATTTCATCTACTTGGTCCTGATAGATGGCATTTTTTTATTAAGAATTCAATTTTATTTTAGCGTGTCAGTGCTGTATGCTGAAAAACAGCCCCACACCATGATGTTCTCACTTCCAAACTTCACTTTTAGTATGGTGTCTTTGGGGTGATATGCAGTGCCTTTCAAACATGGTGTGTATTCTGGCATAAATTTTGGTCTCATCTGACCAGTATATTCTCCCAGTATTTCACAGGCTTGTCTAAATGTTGGTCAGCAAACTTTACATTCTCAGCAATTAAGTCTTGCATGGTGAGCGTGCACACAGGTCATGGCCGTTTAGTGCATTACTCAAACAATCGTCTCTGCTAATTCCAGGTCTTTATGAAGCTCTTTCTTATGATTACTTATCTCATTACTGATATATTTCAGCTGGTGTCATGATCTTCCATGCCTTTTTGCACCTTCCTTTCTTTATGTGTCTGTGTTATTCCATTTTATTACACATAACTTAAGGAATTGACATTTATAGTTTGATTTCTTTGCATGTGTGGATTAGATGTGTTGTTGCAAACATCTGTTGAGGATTTAATAGCACCTTGGAAATATATTTACTTAAAATTGGTAAATAACATAATATCATATATTTTGTCCAGCATGTTCTATGTATCAGTTCAGTTCAAATTGACAAATAAACAAAACATATGATTTATTTTGCATATATAATTCTAAGATGGTGGAGGCAGAGCCGGCACCATTTAATAACATAACATTTTGGTTCTATGGTTGGGTGCAATGGTTCTAGTATAACTGATGTAGAAGAGTTTGTATTAATCTTGAAAGTTCTTGATTATGAATGTTCCCATGTTTGAATGCCTATACTCATTATTATGTCTCCCAAATTTCAACAGAGATTTCAATGTGGAGTATTGGCAAGGTATATTCCTTATGCTTGTGGTGTTGTTAGTGGAATTTGTTGAGTATCTGTCACATGCGTGTTTGGTGTATTGGTTTCTGGCTTGTGATATTACCTGTGGTGTTAATGGAATAATTTGTAATATTGCTCTAAGCAATTTGGAAATTCATTGAATTTAATTTGAAATGTGTGCGGCTTTCTGTCTCCACAGATATGTGGTACAATCCTTTCGATGTATGTGTATAGACAGGCCTCCACGAACTACAGCCTAACTCTCTACCGTTAAACTACGATGTAAAGGAAGAAGAACATCAGCTGGAATCCTGCCACACACTTTGACAATAGCTGTTCATTTTCTAACCCAACATTATTACAGACTTCTTTATAATTTTACAGCATGTACCATATGGTGATGTAAATAAATAATAACTAATAATGATGGCCTGTTGTGTGGTCATAGTTTTTACAGTATTTTTTAATGACTGATAAGATTCATGCATTTGTGTCATTTTCATTGGCACACATTCTATCATAGTAACAATTCTCTATAGTAGTTCTGGTGGCTAACCAATCATGGCTATGTTTTGGTGTTCTGATTGTGTTGTACTGGAAGTTTTCCTCAGAATTAATAAAAAATGTATATATTTGTTTGTCTGTCTATCTATCTATCTATATCTAAGATGCCCAACTTTAGTCCTGCAGTTCTTCGATCCAACACACCAGATTCATGTATTCAAACACCCCTGCGGACCTTTATCGCCTAGATCTGGTGTATGGGGCTAAACAGAACTAAACAGGCTGTAGATCTCTAGGACCAGAGTTGGACATCCCTGCATACATATGAATATAACCTGCTGCATGGTTGTTGATAATAAATTCATGTCATCATAAAATCTCCAATATTTTTATATCCCTCCCAAAGTTCCTTAGGTCTGATGCATTGACAGTATGTAATTTCCATTACACATTGTCACTGCCTTCACTGTCCACTACATTGAAGACTAAATAGTGTTGTATAACATTTCACCAGGCATAATGTTTCTCTATTGTTAGATGTACACAAAGGGTAACCTCAATCCTGAGGTGATGTTCTGTTACTCCTTTTAAATGCGTATTTTTTCCATTATTTATTTTATTAACCCCTTTCCTTAGTTTAATTACATTTCTTGCCATTTAATGACATTACTTCAGCTTAAACAGGTCAAAGATAAGTCAGTGAATGAGATATTTTGCAAGTGGTAAGACTTCAACAGAGACCACACAAACATACACAAAGATTAACACAAGCTAACCCACTTTCTGACAAACATCAAGATAAAACACAATGCTCTGTAAGTCGAGCCAATGTCATTGTGCAACACAGAGACCATATTTCGCTTATAATCTAATGTGTTGATCTAGATCTCATATGCCATGTGGAAGTGAAGAGTGCCTCAGGGAGACATGTGATACATGTGAGAAGACTATAATTGTTGCACTCAAGTATCATATAAGTGTGCATGCGTTAAGTAAAGTTTTCACAATTCCTTGCAAGACGAGGTGAGAGAAAAATGTTGCTCTTATGATTCTTTTCTGCACACTATTTGTGTAGAATGTGATACAATGCTTTTAATAGACTGATATGTATATTTAAAAAGAAACCTGGATTACTATAATAATTCAATTTTTTAGCCAGAATTCAATTGATTTTACAATTGAAAGATGGGACGTGCAGTGCTGGTCCTTGCTGTGTTTGTGGTGCTCCTCTTTGGTGAGTTTTTTTTTCCAACACTTAATTCTTGCTCAAGAACATTGTAGAACAACATGCATGTAGTTTAGGAAAAGACTGAACATTTCTTGTAATTTGTTTCCATAAGTAATAAGCTAAACAAACATATGGCATTTTTAAAGCCCATTTCCAAAATATAATACATTGTAATAAAAACAAAAACGGTTTAAAATATTTAATTCATGTGGACCTTTGACAAAATACAAATATGTTTAGTAGTTTTACTGACCAACTTAATTGTGTAATGTAAATAAACTAAAATGCAGAATTTGATGGCTGAAGCACAGTCAAAAGTTGGGATAAAAGTGCATTTACAATTGTGTTACACCACATTTCCTTTAACACTTTCTAATTGTTTTTAAACAGAGGATAATAACTGTAGATTTGCAACTTGGAACTTTGTCCATTCAAAATGGACTGCTCAGTCTAAGTTGCGTTTTCAATAGGCGATCTGGACAGGCACCAGGTCAGTCACACACATGCACTCCATCGTCAAAGCCATGTTGTTATACCTTATGCAGAGAGAGGTCTTGTATTGCCTTGCTGAATCTCAACATATCTTAACATATGCCTTGAAATCAATGGCACCTTCACATACATGCAGGTCATGCAGACCATGGGCACTGATGCACCACCATCCCAAAACATGCTGATTTTTTCACCTTGTGCTGATCATCTGGATGGGAGTTTTCATCTTTGGCACAGAAAACACATCAGTTTTAGACTCTTCTGATTACAAAACATGATTCCACAGTCTTTTGGACCGTCTGAGAGCTTGGGCCCAGAGAACTCACCTGCATTTCTTCTAAGAGTTGGTTTTCTCCTTGTGTAATACATTTTGATGCAACAACAGACTATGTTAAGTGACAATGGGTTCTGAAATCCTGAGCCCAGATGGCTATAATTGTCAAAAGAGCATAACAGTTTCGTAGGCAGTGCTGTATGAGAGCTTGAAGATCTAACACCTTCAACAATGGTTTCTGATCTTGCTCTTTACACACAGTCTTTTCACAATATACCATAATGTAGATCCTGAAAGATTTCAATTCTAAGAAATCTTGCATTCAGAAATTGTATTTGTTTTGACAAAAAATGCTCACAAATTTTGGCACAAAAGGATGAGCTTGCTTTAAAAGACTTTTTTGAGGTCTGTTTGAGTATATTTACAAAATACAGTAAAAGTAGTATTGTAGAAGTTAAATGATTTACATGAATTAAGATTTCACATTTTTTATTGCATTCTGTAAAAAGGGCCCAGACATGATTTATTTTTTAATTTAACTACGTCATTTGACTGGGGCACCCAAACATTTGTACCTGACTGTAAGGATATATACGGTCAAACCCTCGCCAACCTCGTCTCTCGTCATGAAAAGCTGCATAACAGATTACCTTCCATGTTATTTACCTAGTTAAGCCGCCGACCTCATCCCTTCCTCCAATATGCAGTGTTTCTTTTCTGTAGCTTACCAAACTTGGGTCCGTGTTCGCGCTATAGCCTAGAACGTGGTCAGTCGTGCTAATTCTGTAGGTCGGCTGCTGCTGCTGTTGGTGGGTGGGCGACACGTATGATGGACTTCTTACTGATGCATCTGTCTGCTTGGTGTCTGAACTATCAATCCACAACACATAGAAACGCATCTGTTTGACCATCTGACCATCCACACAGGCTTTGAGGGCTGGCATTTGTTTGGCTGCCAAATCAGATTGCGTCAAAAAAGGTTGAATGTCGAATTTATTTGGTGTCAATTTCGAGGGGTGAGGTCGGCAGCTTAATGGGGTAAATAACAAAGAAGGTCATCTGTTCTGAAGCTTTTCATGGCAAGAGGGGAGGTTGGCGAGCTAATGGGGCCAGCTAACGGGGTTTGACTGTATATATTCTTATAGTCAGATGCAGAAGTTTGGGTGCCCCAGTCAAATGACATGCAGTTAAATAAAAAATAAATCAACCTTTACCAGCTTAACTGTATTTTGTAAACATACTCAAATTTGGAATGAGAATTAATTAGCTATTTTTACACACTGAATTTGGTACTATGTCAATGTATATAATGCAATTGCAAATGATTTAATAAGAATATAATGGGAATTTACAATTGTTTTAGGCATTTAACTCCAGAGAGTAGCACAGATGTGATCTTTTCTATCATTTCATAATGACAATAAACCTCAAATAAACTGTTTATGAACTGTCAGTGACTACTCTAAACTTCTCTTATCAGATGCTGAAGGCCTTAGGTGCAACTACTGCAAGAATATCGACAAAGTCAATTCCACCTGTGATTCAACTCAAATAGAGGAAAGAGACTGCAGCCTGGGTCTTGACCATTGCATCACAATCACAATGCATTATCCGGCATGTACGTACAAAAGTGCATTACATTGTATGCCTTATGCCAACATACCGCCAATTATGCCGACTATGTAGCATAATTTAGAATGGTTTGATTAACCATTGCTGTAAAGCATTTTAAGCAAGTTAAAGGATAAGATGCTTTTTTGTATTAGTATCATGTATTTTACCAAAAAGTCTCTTAATATGCTATAGACATGTTCACTAATGATCCCATCATTCTTGCTTTTTAGATGGCCAAGTGCGCAGATGTGCCAGCGACAATGAATGTGATGGGGAAATGCATCATCTGGTGAAAATAACATGCTGCGAGGACGACCTCTGCAACTGACCTTATTATAGGCTACTTACAGGAATATCATGTAAGCTCAATTAGCTAAATGACCTCAGTCATTATTTATAATTAGCACTACTGCTTGTGATCTTTAAGAAATGATAACTAGCATTTATTACTTACATGTATTAGACAATTACAAAGTAAACAGTAAGCATGTCTGCAAAAAAAGTATAATGGCACCAATGGCATCTAATTTAAGATTATTTTCTATAACTGAATGGGCTATAGTTAACTTAGCAAAAGCACACACGTCTTCTTTACACCTTAACCATAAAACAAAGAAAGTGCTTGACTCAGAAACACCATGCTGTGCACAGAGTGTAAAAAACAATCACACTGACAAACTGACTTTAATGACACAAATGTTCACAACGTCATTTCGTAAATACATTTGTTGCTTTCTTATCATGGTGTTACACAAAAATGAATAAAAAGCCATGAATAAAAATTATTTTAAAAAATACTGCATTCCTAAATCACTCTTGTAGTTAGTAAAGAGAAGAAAGCCATAAAAAGACCATCTTTTTCTCCAGGTGCACTGAAGCTCACCTGAGAATGATCCAAAGTTACACACTATTTGAGCCATGGGTAAAGCAGTTACACAAGTAGTGGCCAATAAAGTAGATACAAAACAGACAGCTGGTACAGATGACCAACGTGGAAATGGACAAAAGAGCATAGATGGACATGCACTTCTCCATTGTGGCCCTCACTACACAATGCATAACTGGACATCCATTGCCTCCAACATCACATCGAAACAAAGTTTGATTCACTTTGGGCAGATTCCAAAACAGCAAAATGTACACAAACCAAATCTCCACCACAATGCGCAGAATCATGCTGAAAAGGTAGGAGAGCACTGCATTTTTGCTTCCATGCATGTCTAGTATCATCACCCCTGGAGGGTTATCAGCAGGATTAATAGCACTTTTCAACTCTCCAAAAGATTCTACATCTACCCCGCTCTTCTCCCTCGCAATCTTCTTCTGGACAATGGAGCGCACATGGGCAGTGAAGAGCTCCATGAGGATAACCGATAGGACCAGGAGGATGAAGACAAAGTTCCAGGCCATTAGCACAGGCTTGTCAAAGTGCTGATTAAAGCAGGCTGTAGTGCACACGCCATTTTTGGTGGCATTGCAGCTGAAATCCCCATCCAGCTTGAACCAGGGCATTTCTGCCACGAAAAGGGTCACTAGGCGAATGCAGAGGAAGCCGAACCACACAGTACGCCCTTTGTAAGTGGTGGTAGAGTCCACTGCAGTGCGCAGGATCGGGATAAGCCCAGTCACTATAGCTGCCATCACTCTTTCAAATGAAGTTCTCCTGTCTTAAGAGTGCAAACAAATATCTGCATGTTCACATATGCTGACTGGTGCATTGTTAATTATTTTACAATGTTGCAATATTACAAGAAATTAAAAAATGCCATTTAAACAAAAGGTTGAAGGACATGGATACTCAACAGTACTCATTCCATCTGAAAGTCGGTTGCAGGTTTTTCCTTATTACTAAGTTACAGCCCATCAATAGTTACGGTTTATATAATAGAATACATCCTATTTGGTTCATATTTTGTCCAAATTGTAAAACATTTGTTCATGAAACAATATTTCTTATTGTAAACACAAATACACTTAAATTTCTGCAGAATCAACATACCTACGCCTGAATGTGTGTTGGGACCAAATCCACTGTCTTCTCGTATTCCAGCAACACTTAAAGCTATTTTAAGCCGCACCGTATATAATGTGCTAAACTGCTAACCTCATCAACATGTGTGTTACTTTCAGTTTCCTGTACAGGTCACACATTTTAGAATTGGCTCCACCAAAGTAAGAGCATAATTCTAATTTATTCTATTTTTCTAGAACACTAATTGTAATATTTTGAAACAAGCAGTGCAAGCTGCTTAAAAATCAAATCCTGCTGTGAACTAGATATTGTTATAAATATATAAATAACTGAGAACCAATGAACAGTTAAAATAATCAAAGACTCACTTGTTCAATGAGTGACTTTATTAAATATAGATTTATAAGTACATTAATAACCAGTCACTGCTGAACTGGTATAGGCAGGTAGTGGATACAATTGAAATAAAGTAAACGACACCACTGCATATAAAATACTGACTTATGATGGGTGTGGGGTGGAATAGGCATATAGGCCAACAAAGATCTGTCTACCTCTAAAACTATAAGAAACTTTAGATTAAAATCTTTTATTTTCAATTAGGACTTAAGTAAATGAGCATTTCTTTCCCCTTTATGTCAGCAATTCTAATAGTGGCAGGTGGGAAAAAAAGCAACAATGCACAATTACATACAGTTCATGTATTCAGCTTAATTCATAAATAATAAATCATTTTGACAAAGTTTAAATCACTAATATTACAACAATTGTTAGGTGTATAAACATGGCCATTTCAAATCTATGATACAAAAATCAGTTGATTTCTCCAAGGACACTGGTGGCTTATCGGTAAGCACCTCTGACCAAGGCCACCGTGCTATCCACAACTTTCAAGTTCCTCTTCCTTGTCTATATACACATGAGACGACATTGTCTGGAATGCAGACACCGGTACAGTAACAGGTACAGTCAGAGAAATGGAGGTGGGCTCAGAGCCTGTCGGAGAGGCTGCAGTGGGTGGGGAGGGAAGCGGCTGGGTGTGTGCTATGTCAGCTGGTGGCAGAGATGATGGGGACTCAACGTCACGGTGGGTGCGAGAATGTTTACGGAGGTAAGCTGCGAAAAGAAAAGCTTTTCCACAGACTGTGCAACAATGTGGGCGACTGGTGGAGTGAATGCGCTGATGTTTCCGCAGTCCAGCTTTGTTGAGGAAACCTTTGCCACAGTCATCGCAGACATGGGGACGTGGCTTAGGATGCATCTTCTCATGTGCCTGTAGAGCAGACAGCTGAGTGAACTCTATCTGGCAGGTCACACAAATGTACGTCACTTCCCCGGCCAATGTGGTAGTGGAATCGGACGGTGGAGAAACTGAATGAAGGCTGGCGTGGGCCTGCATCTCTTCCCATGTCCCGAATGCCACATCACACTGAGTGCAGGAAAACTGTGGACTACGGTTTTGAGGGAAGTCTTGTGCGGTTTCTGGCACTGGCTCCTCCTGCTGCAGGGGTCTCTCTGCTAAATGAGTCCTTTCGTGCTTGCGCAGGCTGGAAGACACAACAAATGACTTGAAGCACATCTGGCATTTGAAAGGCCGCTCTCCAGAATGCACCCTCCTGTGCTTGTTGAGGCTGGAGCGCTCTGCGAAGGACTTGCCGCATTCAGTGCAAGAGAAAGGCCGCAGTCCAGTGTGTACCAACATGTGTCGCCGCAGGTCCCAGGATGCAACAAAGGCCTTGTCACAGTTTTGGCACTTGTATGGCCTCTGACCTGAATGCACACGCTGATGCACTGCCAGGTCAGCTGGCTGACGAAATCTCTTGCTGCACTTGTCGCAAGGGTAGGGCTTGAACCCCTGATGAGCCCTCTGGTGCCTCCGGAAACTGGAGGGGTCAGAGAACATTTTGCCGCACTGCGGACAGAGAAAGGGCTTCTCTCCAGAGTGTGTTCGAAGGTGGGACTGGTAAGAAGACAGCTGAGTGAAACCTTTGCCACACTGCTCACACTGGTAGGGCTTGCTCTGAGAGTGAATACGCAAGTGACAGGCCAGAGAGGAAGAGCGAGAAAAGGCCTTACCACAGTCCGAGCATAAGTACGGCTTCTCCCCTGTATGTGAGCGCTCATGGTTCTTGAGGTCTTTGAGTTCGGTGTATGTTTTCCCACACTGGTCGCAGGAATAAGGACGGTGGCCTTGGTGATTACGCCGATGCTTGCGGTACACAGAGGGGTCAGCGAAACTCTTCCCGCACTCTGCACAAAAATAAGGCTTCTCCCCCGTGTGTGACCGCTGGTGCACTTTCAGCTTGGACAGTGTAGGATAGCTCTTGGAGCAGTGTGGGCAAGAATGAGGCCGCTCACCACTGTGTTGTGTCATATGAATGCGCAGACAGATGGCTTGCATGAATGCCTTGCCACACTCAGTGCAGACAAAGGGCTTCTCTCCAGTGTGGGAGCGGTTGTGGTTGCGCAGCTCTGTTGGAGTCTTATATGCTTTATGACACTGGGAGCACTGAAACGGACGTTGAGCAGAATGGGAGCGCTGGTGTTTAGAGAGTTGGGCACGGTTCGAGAAGGTCTTACTGCACTGCCCACAGGTGTACGGCTGCTGCTTCTCCTTACCATGAGCTAAGAGCTTATGGCTGCGTAGAGTGGAGGGGCTTAGAAATGCTTCCTGACAGGCTGAGCATTTAAATGTGTGCTGAGACTTTGTTGGTCTACCTTTTCCTCTTATTTTTGGGGCCTGCTCTGCTGTGTCGTCTTTCTCTTCATTGGTCTCTGCAGGTGGAGGAGTATCCTGCTCTGCTGGAGGTTGGCTGCCTGGTTGAGGGGAGGCCATCATTCTGCTGTAAGTTAACAAAACAGTGTCATAGAAAGTCTCAGAATTAAGGATGGACTGATCTGATGCTGATATCGATCAGATACTGGCACAAATACCTGGATTGAGCATCAGTAACAATGGACAGATCCCATTTTTGTTTGTCTATTTGCATGCACTTTGGCTTTTGAACTTTAATTCAGTTAATCTGTATGTATTTGTTACATTTTGTTTAATAAAGTTATTACACATAAAGACATTTTCCACACAGTGAGACGTGCAGCTTATTGATTAAATGTGGTTATTGGATCGGTACTCAATATCGGTCCATACCCAAGGCCCACGTATCAATATCGGTGGTGGAAGTGAAAAAGTAAGATTGGTACATCCCTACTCTGTGTGTCGCACACACTGGTGAGTTTTCCGTCACTGCTTATAACAAGGGCTCAGTCGGGATAGCCGGGTCCAGCAGTTTGGTAGTTCCCCTCCTTAAACACACCCACTGGCAATTAGCAGAGAAGTTGAACCAGGTGTGTTTGGTCAGAGAAATCACCAAACTGTGTTGCACACCAGCCCTCCGGGACCAGAACCGGACACCCCTGGTTTAAGAGAATTAAGTGGCATGAGAAGGCACAATGAATACGACACTGCCCAAAATGGCCGGCATTAGGACCTCAGGGACAATTAGGCAAAACGCTGCCGTTGAAAGGAAGTTAGCGAGCGAGCGAGCAAGCATCCAGGATGAAACATTACGTCTTGTTGTGCTGCAGCGTCTTTTGAATGAGTGGCTAGACTGAAATTAACCATGTAATGCAACAACCAATTATGCTACTTAAAAACGGACGTTAAATCCAAATAAATGTGCAATTGTTTTTAGTTAACGTAACAAAATGGCTGGCTTTAGGACCGCAGAACGAGCGAGGTTATGTCGTCGCAGATCACTGTCACTTTTACAAAGCGCAAACGAAGTTGGTTCAAGTTTCTTTGCAAGGATATAAATCGCTACTTACCGATAACTACAAAGTTGTGATTGTTGAGTTGATGTGACCCTGTGCTGACAAAGACCACAGTTTCTGTTTGAAGGGAGTTTGACGCTGTCGCTTTAGTGCGAGGACGGCTTTAGGACCATGGCGAAAAGATCTTGTCCAGCCCGAGTCGCATGAAGCTGGCTACGGCACTTCCGCGGCCCAGCTACAGTTAATGTTCACGAGGCATTTTCCTTGATGAAAAACAGCTAAATAGGGCGCTGACGCCTCTGCTGCATTACAGACTGGTTCAGACAGGGAGCTAAGTGGAGACTGTGTTGTGGGAGGAGAAACAAGCGTCTTGCTGTGTGAACAGTCCGCATATGTGGGATAAACGGTGTTAAAAATCCAGCTGGCAATACAGCCCGTCGCGTGCCCGTTTTACGGGCGTTAACTCGCACCGGGCGGCAATTTAGTCGTCGATTTTTATAGTGATTTGAAGAATCTACGTTATCGGCACAATTATAATTTAGTAAACAAACTCCCGCCGTCGGATCTTTCTCGTTGCTGCACATTTCCTGTTTCTAAGCAACGGCAGCAGGAAGTGGTGTGTTGGAGGGGAGAATGGAAAAAGACAATTGGTGAGAAGAGAACGCCCTCGGTGCGAAAATCGGATGGATATAACGCAATATCGGGAAGAGTCTGCAATATTATAAGTATGAACTCTTAAGGACTGTTTTAGCCAACGTTTAAATTTTGTTTCGGAGTGTTTTTGCCACCTCCGCCACTAGCTGGACTCGGAATTGCCAACCGGCTAGCAAGCTAACTGGCTAATTTCTCTGAGCTAACGCGCGTGGATGCTTAAACTTCATCTGTCCGCTCGTATTGTCGAGGTTCCGCCATATAAACATCGCCATAACTGGCCAAACAAGATAACCAATCTCTGTTTGTCGCAACCTATTTGCGATTAGACATTAGAACGCTGGTCAGCCAACTGACAAGGATATATTTGTCTAGCTAGCCAAGTTAGCATCCATGGCAATTGTTTACTGTGTAAATAGACCTCCATTGTGTTTGCTAGCTAGCTCGCTCGTCGGCTTACTCCAACTTCTCTCAAGCTGTAAACAAGCAATAAAAATTACAATAGATTTAATCATCAAGGTTCGTTGTTTAAAAACAAAACTGTTTATGACGGTTATAAATATCTGACATAAACTGTATTGCCACTCTCCTCGCGAGGGGTTGGTTAGGTAATACTTCTAGCCTATTTGTTTCCTAAAGTTTAACATCCCGTTTGCTTTATCCAGTGACCTTGGACTTATTTACATTTGTAAACATTCAAGTACAAAAGTATCACTGTAAACGTTTTATTAAATAGTTAGGCTAATATTGATTGAGCGTCTTGCATCTACCTTTAACGTTCAACAGCTTGGCTTTATTCGTCTAATATCTACATCATCATTTGCATAGACTCAGTATAAATGGCACTGTATAGACATTGATCTCTTCTCCGTTTTCTTTTTCTGTTTTTCTGCAGCCTTCATCCAGTAGTTGCACGAATCTGAACCCAGTTGTCTGATTTCCAATGGAATGAAGAAGAATGTATTCAGTTCTTTAGTAAATGCAGCCTTTGCCTTTGGACTTTGCTTACAACACCACTTTGATGAAAGTGAAGACAAAGACTTCACCTTTGAAAAAGGTGTCCCTGTTTACCATCCTCAAGCTGGCTCTTACTAATAATTTATATCATACTGTTACACCATCATGGCTGTCCAAGAGCCAGGCAGGACCAAAGGCTTTTTATGCAAGAATTGTGGTGTAGATTGTACAAACATTTCCACTCTTTTGGATCACATGGAAATGTGTCAGCAATCAGAGAGTGGTCGGAAATTTAAATGTGACGAATGTGGACGGGGATACAGGCACGCAGGCAGCTTGGCGAACCACAAGAAAACACATGAAGTCGGCACCTTCCAGTGCCACATATGTGCCCGGAAACTCTCTAATGCATTAGCTCTCAAAAGTCATTTGCGTATTCATACGTCACGGAAGAAACATTCTTGCATGGAGTGTGGGAAAGCTTTTCGCTTGGCAACTCAGCTGGCTACTCATCAAAAGGTCCATCGTAATAGGGAGTTAAGGGGAAGGACCAAAAGTAATGACTTGACAGAAAATCAGGCGGAAAGTGTTTGCGAAGATGACCAACTGCAAGATTTTAGTATGATGTCAGATCTGTCACCAGATATAGGCTTAGATGTTGCCCCTGAAAGTAGTTTTAGTAATGGTCTTTTGTCAGAGCTCATTCCAGACTCTACCCCTGAAAGTGACACCATTGCTAATGACAGTAATGGGGACCGGCCATTTAAATGCAATATGTGCGAAAAGACCTATAGACATCACGGAAGTTTGATAAACCACAAGAAAACTCATCAAATGGGAATATTTGAATGTTCAGTATGTTTCAAACAGTTCAACAACCTTGCTGCCCTCAACAGTCACCAACGAATCCACTATAAAATCAGAGGTCGGCCCAGCACAGTAACTCCAGTGACGTCTGAGGCTTCCTACACAAAAAAGTCAGAACAGGAGTCTGACGCATTGCAGAATGGGGCCACAAAGATCCCTTTTTGTCACCTCTGTCAAGTAGCATTTGCTACTGATGATGAGTTTCAAAATCATGTTATGTTGCATAACTCTTCTTCAGTGTCCTTTGAGCTTCCCACTAGCATACCAGAGGACCAGAATTTTTCATATAATGACAGTATTACTCAGTCTCCCGAACCTAATCCCTACACCTCCTCCAGTGACACTCCTCCATTGCCTCCATTACTGGATAAAGATGTTGATTATGACCAAACACAGGGGCCTATGGAAAATGGTCATATATATGTACCTCACACCATAGGTGATGACTCCTCTGTTTTAGACACTCAGGGAGAGCCTCCAGCCCTGCCATCAGAAAACCTCAACCCTGAACTGTTGGAGCAAGCTACTGATGATGATAAACTAGATGAATCCGTATGCTCTGACCGGCGTTTTAAATGCAATGTTTGTGGGAAGAGCTACAGACATGCAGGGAGTCTCATTAACCACAAACGCTCCCACCAGACAGGCATTTTCCAGTGTTCCATCTGTCGCAAGAACTACCCACATCTGGCTGCTTTGCGCAGCCACCTTCGCATCCATAAGGGTAGACCTTCTTCTGTAACAGCCAATGCTGAAGGTGACTGGCTTTCCTCAGAGCCCCTTACACATGAAAATCAGCATGGTGGCTTTCCTTCTAATGAAGATGACGTAAGTGATATTCTAGGCCTCTCTCAAGATCTTGGAGAATCAGTCGGCATGGAATCTGATGAGGACCTGGATGGCGCAGATTTCCAAGAGCAGTTTTGCAGTTCCTTCTCTGAGGACAGACAAATACATCTACCTCAGGGTGAAGCCCTTATGGAAAGACACATGTGTGCAGACTGTGGAAAGACATTTTCTGATATTGCAGGGATCAAGTCACACGTGTGTCCCCTCCTGAATCATCAGTATCCGCCTGTGTCAAATGGCTTAGATAGTCCAATGGACTATAATACTGAAAATCAGCAGCAGTCTTTGGACGACCCAGAGGAGTGTATTGGTTTAGATGGACAGAATGGCAGTGCATCTGGGACTTATTATGCAGGGCAGAGCATTCATGACACTATGCATGGCCAGAGGATGAGTGATCATGAAGATATGGGACACTGTGAAGATGATGAAAATAGCGATGAAGAGGAAGATGATGGAGAAATGTATCAGTGTTCTGTGTGTGGGAATCACTACACTAGCATGCGGGCATTGAGAAGCCACCTTCGTGGTCACACTCAGACCCATGGTACACCATCAACTTCTGGCCCATCTTCTATGTCCTCTCTTGAAACAGAGAAAGATGATGAACCAAGTGAAATCCAGCAGAGTGATTGTAGTCTGATTATTTGTAGCACTTGTGGAGAGAGTTTCTTGAAAAAAACGGACCTTCTAGCCCATCAGCTATTGCACAGTAATACAACAGTTGGGCAACCAGAACAGTATATTACAGAGAACCAGAATCAAGTCAAACCAAAAGAAGAAACGGAGAGCATTATTTGTGGAGAGTGTGGTGTAGTTTGTGCCAGTGTTCATCAACTTGAAAACCACAGCTGCACTGCGCAAAGGACTAATGAACTTGAACAGTGTGATGAAAAACCAGATATTGTCAGTGTTCATGGACAAGAAACTGGGTTTTTCAAGGAGAGTCCAGGCAGCGAAGATAGACTGTACAGATGTGAGCAGTGTGGACGTTCATACAGACACGCTGGCTCGCTCCTAAATCACAAGAAGTCGCACAAAACGGGCGTGTTCCGCTGCTTTGTTTGCCAGAAACGCTTTTACAATTTGCTGGCTCTAAAGAACCACCAGAGAACACACTTTGATGTTAAAAAGTAAGTGGAAATAGTTATATAAATAGAAATTTATATTGGATTGTAATTTATGTCTATTTGCATAACAGTGTCAATAATGTTTGGTAATGTCTTGTTATTATTTGTTTTTAAACACATCTTTTCTCCACCAGGCACAGTTGCACAGAATGTGGGAAAGCTTTCAAAATCCACAAACAACTTTTGAACCACCAGAGAGTTCATCAGGAAAACAAGGCCAAGATTGAGGAACTCAACAAGCAGATCCAGACACTAATGCAGATGAGTGGGCATGTGTCTTTGAGTGGAATCCAATCACTCGGTGCAAACAGAAAAAGAAGTGGTCGTCGCCGCAAGCAAAAAGCTGCTCCTGGTAGTGACCAGTCCAGCCCAGAAAAGGATGGCCAGGCAGGGGATCCTAATGACCCACGGCCTTTTGTTTGTGATCAGTGTGGGCGGAGCTATCGGCATGCTGGAAGTTTGGTCAACCACAAAAACTCGCACAAGACTGGAGAATATTACTGTGCTGTATGTAACAATACCTATCCCAATCAGTTGGCAATGAAGAATCATTTACGTATTCACTTTTCAGTCAAAAAGCACTGTTGCCAGGATTGTGGGAAGGCATTCAGAGGAAAAAAACAGTTACTGAACCACACTTGTTCACAGAACCGCAAGAATGCAGCTGCAGCATTGCGAGGAAAGGGTAGGGGTCGCAGACGAGCAAAGGCTCTAACATGTAAGGACTGCAGTTTGGTATTTCCCACTGCTGACCAACTTGCAAAACACATCTGTTGCAAGCCACCTGGGCCTCGTTCTGCCCCTGAGCAAAATTACAATGACGTTGAACCTGTAGTAAAAGAAGAACGACCATTCAAATGCAACATTTGTGGACGAAGCTATCGTCATGCTGGCAGTCTGTTGAACCATAAGAACACACACAAAACTGGGCATTTTACCTGTTCTTTCTGTGCCAAGCCTTTTTCCAATCCCATGGCACTACGTAATCATACTCGCATCCACACACAGAAAAAGAAGTATGTCTGTGCAACGTGCGGAAAAGCTTTTCGGCTGTCTAGTATCCTCTACAATCACCAAAAGATCCATGCCAGGGGTGTCACACATTATAGTTGCCAGAGATGTGGTAAGAGCTTCCAGGGAAAATCTGGACTTAAGAGACATCGCTGTTACAGAAGTAGCAAACCAACCTCTGCTCTGAATCAGGATGGAGGAGACAAGTGTTACACGTGAGTAAATCTTGATGTTGGTTATGCTAGTTTTAAAACTCTTCTATGTGGATTCTTGAAGGTTCTGCAGAAATCTTGATAAGCTATCTGGATTGCATTTACATGCCATTAGTTTAACATTCTGGAGGACTAAATATGTCCCATGATTCAATGTGCTGTCAGAGGGTAACTACTTAGTTTTCATATAAATAAAACACGACTGCTGCTACTGGGTATATATTAATATATTTTGAGAATCCGGTGAAGGGTGAACCTCAAACATACAGGTTACAGAAATGCTCTGTGCCACCTCATTACTGCCCCCACAGGCAAACAAAGCGTTACAGCCTGGGCTGCAGGTTGGGTTCAGCAAAGGCAAATGGCCATGAATGTAACGTCATATTAAAGTTAATCAAGCACCACTAAAACACCTAGGTCACTTGGAGTACATTTATTTATCTTAGATTTGAACACTTGTGTGGAAAACGCCTTAATCAGCACTTTTCAGTTTAGAATTTAGATAGACAGACTTGTATGTTTCAGTTAGGTGTACCATGGAAAGTATGGTAATTTGGTATTTTATTTGGCTTGGCATATTAATTTATTGTATGTTTTGTAAGCAGTTCTCAATTTCTGTTCTGTTGCAGATGTGATCAGTGTGGACGCTCCTACAGGCATGCTGGCTCACTTCTCAACCATAAGAAGACTCATTCTGCTGACCTCCTTCATTGTACTCTCTGCCTCAAAACTTTCACAGACCCCCTGGAACTGCAGAGCCACTCCCAGATGGCGCGCCATTGCTGCCCAGATTGTGGGAAGACCTTTTGTGAATTTTCACACCTACAGAGCCATATGGAGGGGCACAGCAAGGGACTTCCTTACTACTGCAGTCTGTGCCAGCAGAACTTCCCCAACATGACCAGCTTTCAGCAGCACCAAGAGGGCCACCATAACATACGAGGGCAGTCAAATCAGCAGGGCATGCAGATGCCACAAGACTTGGATTGGGACTCCGAACTGGACCAGCAGATGGGGCTCCAAGATCTTCCCAAGATGGATCTGGCTTTTAGTTCAATGCAAGAAGAGTGTTCCAAACAGCAAGATTCGCATGAGACCAATGAGGAATTTGCAAGGGAAGACAAGAGCCATGTTTGTGAGCATTGTGGACGCACTTACCGACATGCCGGATCCCTGCTGAACCACAAGAACAGCCACAAAACTGGTTCCTTTGTCTGCTCTGTGTGTCAGAAGAAGTTCAACAACTTGATGGCACTAAAGAACCACCGTCGTATTCACACTGAGCCTAAGCGCTACCAGTGCCTGGAATGTGGCAAGGCCTTCCGAGTGTCCACCCAGCTCATCTGCCACAGACGCATACACACCAAAGAGAAGCCCTTCTCCTGCTTGCTCTGTGAGAAGCGTTTCTCTAGCAAGTCTAACCTGCGGCACCATCAGAAAATGCATCAGAATGCCCAGCAGGCCTTTGAGTCCTCCTTCAGTATGGACCCAAATGCCTTCATGGGACTGGGTGTGGACCCTTTCCTCTGAGGCAGGATTTGCAGGGCTCACATTCTGGTCTGTGTTCCAAGGAAAGATATCAGAAAACTCTTCTCTCATGAAATCTTTCCCCCCACCCAAGGCCCAATGCCAATAATCGTAAAACATCAGGTTTTTCTGCTGTATTTGTCAAGATGGTGTCCAATCCAGATGCTGATCTTGGCAAGAGTTGCCTCCTGTACTGTTGTATTTTTAAATATATTTCTTTAAAGGACACTTGGACTGGCATTGATGCGATACTACCTCTGGTAGGGACAGTGATACTGTAGAAAATTTAGAATAAGTGATGGTGCCTGTCAGAAACAGTTTTAGATTTGAATGTTTCATTTTTTCATTTTTTTTTTTTTTTACATTTTCCTCTCACAGAGTGCACAAAACGAAAGAATCTTATGGTACTATGATAGGTCTCAAACTGAAGACTAGGGTGATGGTATATTTACCCATTTTACCCCAACACTGCCTAGAGTCCGACCGATTATTTGGTTAATACCAAAAGACAGGCCGTCATCAAAAGAGCAACAGGATGCATCTAGCCTGGTGACTTAGTAACCTTGATGTTTAAGTGGATGAGAAGTATATCCATATTCTTAATGTGCTTCCAGCTTTCCCGTCATTGTACTTTTCATTATAGAAATTAGCTTTACCACCTCATCAATGTCTAATTGACTACAACTTAAATGTTGTAAACGTTCTTCACTTTAATCATAAATGACACTGTTAATGCTGTTAAACAGCAACACTAGAATTAGTGGTTTCCTGAGACCTATCAAAAATATTTATTTATTTAAAGATCTATTTATAGCCTATGTTAATAACTGAAAAAATGATCACTCTCTAACACGGTAAACATTATGCATGGTATTAGATGTGCTTTAACAGTAATTACCTAGGTATTGTAGATAATGGTTCTAATGAATTTAAAAAGATACCTCCTCCAAAAAGCATTTCAAAGTGATGTATTTAAAATAGCCAAGTGACAAGGCTATTTGCAGTTCTTTTCTCAGTGTGTAATTTAATGTATTATCTTATGTATCCCTTTTATTTAACCTAATCTCTGTATGTTTTTCTCAAAATGACTGCTGAGTAAAAAACGATGGTCAGCTGGTGAATGAGTGTGTTGTAACCTTGCAGGTTGTGTTGGTAATGGACCCAAAAATCCATGATCGGTCGGGCTCTATGTTGGGCAACACCTTGATGGGGATGGTTTTCGGTCGTTTTGAAATTGCTCAGGTTTCACACCTCAATTAGTAAAAAATAATATAAATAATTAAACCATATGTTTTTGTCTGATGTTTGAAGCATCATGAAAAGGCATGTGTGTTTGTCAAGGCCATGATGCCAGGTTGGATTTAGGTGCCATTTCATATCATTGCTCTAATTAGAATAAACTTAATAGTAGTTTCCATTTATGCCTATATTTCAGTGCTTACTGATTATTTAAAAATAGGAGTTGCAGATCTTTGTTGCTTAAGTGCATTTGACATTAAACTCCACTGACTTCTGAATCTTTAAGATTCTCTGTAATCAGTTGCATATATCTTAAATACAGAATATTTATTTTTGTTCTTATAATCAATGTTTCTCTTTCTCGAGTAGGGGACTAAGCAGATACTGTTTATTTGTAGATGTTCATGCCCTCACTTCCTGGAACTGAATAAACACGGTGTAAATGTTTTTGGATTGCCTAGTGTTTCTCATCTCTGTATGGAGAACCAGTTGTGAATATTTGTTTGCTTATCATCAGAAATGATTGTGGACAGATTTAGTATATGCAAATGAATCAACTGCCATTTTCTTGATAAGACTATATTTTTAAACAAGGGTGTTGTACTCTATATACTTTTACATTGCATAAAAGCTTAAAATACATGCATGAGGCCTAAAACATATATTACAACATACACACATTTCATTGAATATGCAGCAGTTGTCTTGATGTATTCCTTACAACTGCAAATTGATTTCCATTGTAAACGTGACCAGTAGGCAAAAGTTCATAAAAATGGAATTATCAAACTAGTCTGTCTTAATACTTTAACATTTGCTAAATGTCAGAAAAATGCTAATGGTCCCTGAAGGCTACATTAAGGGTGAGTGTTACGTATCCTAGCTTTCTGTTTTCAGTATTTCTGAAAAACACATTGCCCAGAACTTCTGTCAAATATTGTTTCTACACACTGATCACATGCTGATCCATTTGCTGACTAGTTATTTGACTGAACACTCGACAGCATCTTTTGAAATGTATGAATTCATGACCATTAACTGTATGGGACAGAAAAATTAATTGAAACATTTATGTTTTAAACGCCTCATTTGAGCAATAAATGCAGGACATCTTGAATACAATAGGAATAAATTCAGTGGATTTAAGATGTTAACCTAGTCACACCCTTTCCTTAACAGACTACTAGCACCTGTAGCAGCCTTTAACTGATGTATTTTTCCACTGGCATCCCCAAAGGTGCAACTTGCACTACATTTATAACACCATGGACATGCTACTAAGCCTGTCGGTCTCAGAACATTCTTGATACTACAATGGCTACATCTTAACAGTGCATAGTACTCATAAAACAGATCACAAATCTATAAAAACACTGGTTACACAGTACATTCAATATGCCAGAATAAATCTAATGTGGAGGTATTGTAAATGTATTGCTGTGTGATGTACAGCCCTTAATCATAAACACCACTCTCCTGGCATGTTAAGGCAATTTTCACTGGTTATCAGCATTAAAAACTACAAAAGAGCATGAATAGAAATATGTGCATAGGGGTGACAAATATTTCAAGAGGGGTATTAAAAAAACTAGGGCCCACACTGTAACACTCAAAAAAATAATGCCTATCAGAAAAGTAGCCATAGAAAATCTACACTGAGGTTAGAATTGATCCATTAGTCTGTTTTAAAGCATCCAATCATTGTCATGGAGAGGATATTTCTCAAATAGTGCCTTGAGTTTGCTCACACATTCTGCTCAGTGAATGACAAATCTCAGTGTGGCTTTGAGATCACAATGACAGTACGTCTGCTTATTCTGGAGTGCATTAAACACCTCTATACTTCTGATCTACCGACAATAAATTAGAAGAGTAACATGCTATTCAAAGAACACTCGATGTAAGCCAGTTGTTCGATGACTGAATTAACAGCTCACTTTGTTGTCGTGTCTTCTTCCTTTCCATCAGCTTTTGCTAGAAAAAGAAAGAAAATACAGACAAATTGCACATAAGAAAAGAAAAGCAGGGTATGATATACAGCTTATAACATGGGTGTCCAATCTCAGCCGTAAAGGAACATGGCTGCAGGTGTTCTTTCTAACAAAGCAGTAGAACAAATGATCGATTGTTAGAACACTGAGGCCGACTGATTAAACGAGTACAATTAGGTGCGCTCCTACATGTTTAGTGTGAAACCCTGCAGCAACACACACCCATCACTGATGAGACTGGGCACGTCAGGCTTACTCTTATTTGGAACAAAGTGAGGCAGGAATGAATACCTACTAAACAATGTGCCTACACTGGATAAAGAGGTCCTGTAGTTTCCTCGATCGGCTCTAAATGATGAAAATGACATTTATTTAGTTCTGATACCTTTCTGTTAAAATCATTAGTACGTTTATTGAGCAATATTTAAATAAACACCATTTTTGACAAACATGTTCAACTCTTACCACGTAAAGTTCTTTTGGATCTGCACTGATGTACTAAAAGTCCTATGAGTAAAGCTCCAAAAACAACCACAGCTGCCAACACTGAAAAACTTGTAATGGCTGCCACCCTCCAGGTGTCCTGAGGCTCGCTGGCAGGGCCTGTTAAACATAGGACAATATTACTGGAGGGTCTCCAGTTCTTTGCTCAGAAACTCACAGCAAGACTCAAAACACTCCTGATGTTAGAATAAGCTTTGGGCTATTGCAACACTGCCCACTCATAATGCATTAAAGTACCGTACAAAGGAATTCATCTGAAGCACAAAGGAAAAAATTACCAAACCGCAAAGTCTTGGAGATACAATACAATGCTTTATACTTCATACAGTTAGATACTAAGACAAAACAAAACTGCAAACAATTACAGTTTACTACAAGGTCTCAAGGACTTCAGCCAAAATATGGTTTTAATTAGGTAAAAAGATCTGTAACTCACATGTGTCACATGATGGGGTTTTGGGGTACTTTATGCATGAAGTGCAAGACACACATTCCCCAAGGTCGCTGCTGTAAAACTCGCTGCTTTTACAGGAAGGTGCTGAAAGGTAAGTGAAAAAAAATCCCAACATCATCATTAATAAAATAATCACTACCTGGTTGTGTGAAATAAACTTGATAGTTTATAGTCAGTATACTACAGTATTTCACTGAAAAACAAGGATATCTATGGAACTGCTTTTGTCTATAATTCACATGAAATGACCTGGGAAATTCCGTTCAAGTGATGTGGTGGAGCACTTGTGGGAAATGCTCATTACTCATGCTCTGAGTGCGTAAGCAGGGTATCGTCTGCTTGAACGTCTGAGCCTAACCCACAATATGATGCAGCAGCTGAGCCCTTACAGAGAAACAGTACGGGTACAAATCACTGAGAGAAGTGAAATCATGAAGAGATGAAGGGTTTGTGAGAAGCAGCATAAACACTGCTGCTGAATTTCACTTATCACATAAAGCCCTGATGTAGGCGGCGCAGATATATGAAAACCTGTGGTCATACATGTACCACAAAATTCACCACTACCTCTGTGAAATGAACAGTGTGAGTCACGGAAGACAAAACAATACCTTACAAAAAGGTAAAGTGTGTGACCAATACAACATATATAGGAACAATACTATTTTTTACCTATGTAATAGTAGTGCAAGAATAGTTTGAAACTCTATTAATCATAATTTACCATATCATAATGTCTGTGTGTGAAATCAGCTGCGCAATAAGTGAAAATGAAAGCTTAGAGTCATATCCTGTGAGCATGCAAAGTTGAATCACAGAAATTATTAGTAAAGTCTGAAACAGTTGATTTACACACTGATTTTACAGCTCCCCAGAAGTGGTTTCCCATGACTACAAAACCAGCGACACTAAATGGTCTATTTTCAATTGGTATCACACTGATTTGCACAGGGTTTCACATTTGCATTACATTAAACCATATATAAATTAGTAATACAGTATTTCACAAAAATGAGTCCACCCCTCATATATTTGTCAATATTTTATCTTTTCAAGAGACAACATTGAAGATTTGATGCACTGAAAATATTGATACAATGTAGTCAGTGTACAGCTTGTATAACAGTGTATATTTGTTGTCCCCTCAAAATAACTCAACACATAGATCATTAATGACTAAATTGCTGGCAACAAAAGTGAGTAAAGCCCTAAAATGCCCAAACTGTGCCCAAAGTGTCAATATTTTGTGTGGCCACCAGCTGGTGGATGTTAGAGACCTTGCGTTCCCACACCTTCCATTTGAGGATGTCCCACAGATGCTCAATGGGGTTTAGGTCTGGAGATTGCCAGCACTGCCAGTCCAGCACCTTTACCCTCAGTTTCTTTACCAAGGCTGTGGTCGTCGTGGAGGTGTGTTTGGGGTCATCCATCCATCCATCCATCTATCTATCAATCTATCCATCCATCCATTTATCTAATAACTGTAGCTCCCAAATGGCGGCAGTGCTCATGCAGCCCCAAACCATGACACTCCCACCACCATGCTTGACTGTAGACAAAACACACTTGTATTTGTACTCCTCACCTGGTTGCCGCCACATAAGTTTGAAACCATATGAACCAAATATGTTTATCTTGGTCTCATCAGACCACAGGACATAGTTACAGTAATTCATGCTCTTATCCTGCTTGTCTTCACCAAACTGTTTAGGGGCTTTCTTTTGTATCATCTTTAGAAGAGGCTTCCTTCTGGGACGACAGCCATGCAGACAAATTTAACAGTGTGCAGCTTATGCTCTGAGCACTGATAGGCTGACCCCCACCCCTACAACCTTTGCAGCAATGCAGAACTCATATGTCTGTGTTTTTAAGAGACAACCTCTGCATAACTTTTTTGGTCAACCATGGCTAGGCCTGTTCTGAGAGGAACCTGTCCTGTCCAATGTGCTGCAGCTCAGTTTCAGGGTGTTGGCAATCTTTTTATATCCTTGGCCATCTTTATGTAGATCAACAACCCTTTTTTTTTTTAGATCCTCAGAGAGTTCTTTGCCCTGCGGTGCCATGTTAAACTTCCAGTGACCAGTATGAGAGGGTTTGAGAGTGATAACAACAAATTTAGCACACTTGCTCTCCATTCACACTGGATTTTTTAACACTAATGAGTCACATGACACTGGGGAGGGAAAATGGCTAATTGGGCACAATTTGGACATTTTCACTTATGGGTGTACTCACTTTTGTATTTAGCGGTTTAGACATTAATGGCTGTGTTAAGCTATTTTGAGGGGACAGCAAATTTACACTGTTATACAAGCTGTACACTGATTACTTTACATTGTATTAAAGTGCCATATCTTCCATGAAAAGATATACTAAAATATTTAAAAAATGTGAGGGGTGTACTGTTTTTTGTGAGATACTGTATATACAAATCCCCTTTAAAGTTAAGACATTTTTAAAAATCCAGAACAACATTATTTTCTTGTAAAATTGTAAATTCTCATCAACTTTTAAAGGACTTAATTTGCAATGTTTTGGCTGACCATCTAGGTTTAATGTGCAAATTACCAACACACTCAAACAAGTTATAATAAATATATTTATATATTATAACAAGTTTTATCATTTTGAAATATTCCACTATTAGCATTTGAACTGGTAACAGGTGAAGGGATCATGATTGATGGGTAACTACAATGGTATTTCACCATTTACAGTATATAATACTGTGGAAAAAAATTGAGGGAATCTGGAGACGTCTCAGTCTGTGCAGGGTAAGGCTTGAAACCACTGTTGCCTGATCTCCGAGCCCTGTAAAAGAACTGCTTGGAAAACAATCATGCTACCATGATAAATATACCGGTAGTCAATCACTGCAACCGCATTACATAATGCAATCTGACATTGTTAGACAAGAACACCAAGTTCTCTGGCTGTGAACTAATCTCAGGAGGACAGAAAGACAGTGGAAATGTGTGCTGTGATCAGGTGAGTCCACTTTTCAGCTTGGTTTTGGAAAGGTGGATGTCAGTTTCCAAACTGGCCATCCAGATTGTTATCAGTGACCGGTGCAAAAGCTAACATCTGTCAGGTATTCTGGGTCCACCTGTGCCCATGGGCGACTTAAATATGTGTGTATACCGTTGACATGGAGGCGTATAATGAGATTTTGGACTGCCATCAATGCCATCTTTCCAAGGAAGTCCATTGATATTTCACTAAGACAATGCCAGGTTTCGTTCTGCACGTGTGGCTCCATAGACACAGAGTGTTTCTGATTGGCTAGGCTGCCAGCAGTCCAGACCTGTCCCTTATTGAAAATGAAGGGCACATCACAAAGAGGAGAATCAGACCACGGCAGCCACAGACTGCTGAGCAGCTGAAGTTTTGGATCAAGCAACAATTTGCAAATCTTCCACCAAGAGCAAAACGTAGTAGGGTATCTTCACTTTCCAAACAATCATGAGTTCAATTAAAAGGAAATGTGAAAGAACCAAGTGGTAAACATGCCTCTGTCCAAACTTCTTTTTCTAAATGTTTACAATTTTTCTACATTTTTCAGTTAAATAATGTTTCTAGAGAATTAACAAATCACAGCTTCTTGTTTTTATCACAACAGCAAGTCCAAAAAAGTTGGGACACTGTAACATGCAAATAAAGACAGAATCCAATGAGTCGTTAAGCAATATTTTATTCAGAACAGATCATGGAAAACATTAATAAATGTTTGAACTAAATAAATGTAATAATTCTATGAAAACTTAGATTTTTTTAATTTGATGTCAGCAAAAAAGTTGGGACAGGGCCATGTTTACCACCGTGCAGCATCCACTATTCTTTTAACAACACATGTGGAAACTGAGAAAACCAGTTACTGGACTTTTGGGGGAGGAATGTCCCATTCTTGTCTGAAATAGGGTTCTAGCTGCTCAACATTCCTGGATCTTTTTGGTATCATTTGTTTCATGACGGGGGAACGGTCTGGACTGCAGGCAGCTTCAGCACCCAGACTCTTCAACTGCAAAAAATAGCATTGTCTTCCAGAAATACGCAAAGCCTAAAAAATAGATATGCATATGTTGTTCTAAAACCTGTATACACCAATTCAGCATTGATGGCGCCTGTACAGATGTGCAAGCTGCCAATTCCATAGGCACTAATGCGCCCTCATACAATCAGAGATGCAGGCTTTTAAAAATGAGCACTAAAAGCAAGTCCAGGGGGCACAGTCTGCAATTTCAGCAGTGTTTCTGGGTCGTTTTTACATAGCTTTACCCTGCATTTGTGAATGACACAAGGAAACGTGTTCAATGATTTGCAGAAGTGTTCCTGAGCCCACACAGTAATTTACATGACAGAATGATGACGGTATTTAATAAAATAATAAAAAACGATTTGTAATAGTAATATGTATCACTTTCAACATGTATTTTATGTTCTATTGTGAATAAAATATTGGTTTGTGAGATTTGTAAATAATCGCATTGTGGTTTGTACACACACAAACACCCAAACAGCTCTGACTGTGATGCACTGTGTTCTGGTACCTTTCCATAATAACCAGCATTATCTGTTTCAGTCATTTGTGCTACAATATCTCTTCCGTGGTTTCTGACCAGATGGGCTGCTGTTCACGCCCCATGTGTATCAATAAGCCTGTGGTACCCATGACCTCAGTCCACTGGCTGTCAGACCCCTACAAGACTTCCCATGTTGGATATGCTTTGATCCTGCTTCTAACACATCCCTTCAAGAACTGACTGTTCAATATATCCCACCTCCCTGTGCCATTGTAATGGGGAAAAAAAGATAAATCAATCAATGTTATTCACAGTAACTGTTAATGGCTGGTTGGTGTGTATGTTAGACCATTGATTCCCACTTCTGCTTGTACTTATTTACCCTCACTGCCTAACAGCCCCACCTTTACAGCTCTACGGTGTGAGACAGTAGAACATTGTATTTGGTATTAACTGAGTGTATCCACATCATCAGCTGGTTTTACCTCATAGTCTACAGTTTAAGTTCCTTCAACTAAAAATCCAGTGTGAGCAGGTGTTTTCCTCACTTCCAGGTGTGGCCACGAAGTGCAGGTGTCCAGCACAGTCCCCCTCCTCACTAAACCAACAGGTGTGTTTGTTTGCAGAACAACCATCAAACTACCCAAGACTGGAGGTGCCCACCCTTTCAGACCAGACAGAAAGTAGTCCATGTTCCTTCTGCTCCACCTGAAAAGATCCTACGCGCTCACCCACCCACTCCCACACCCACTCTACACCGTGAGCCGATTGGTGAAAGGTCTGCGCGTGCTGTTGTGTAGAAGTGCAGCTCCCGCCGTGTGAGGGGGAGTGAAATAAGGAGATCGGAATGCGGAACCGGTGGGAAGTGGAGCTAAGGAAGCGAGTGTTTAGTGAAACCCCACTCCCGTTATCTCGCCATGTTCATCCAGCACAAAGCAGGACTCGCCGTTCAACAACAACATATTCAATCTACACCTTTAAACTGCAGACTGTACACTCCACTAGAAGAAGAAAATAAGAAGAAAAGAAGAAGAAGAAGAAGAAGAAGAAGAAGAAGAAGAAGAAGAAGAAGAAACTTTGTATAGATGCCCAGAGACCACTCTTACTCTTTTCCGCGCTTATTCCTCCGCTTAAATTCGTTCCAGCCACGAGGACCAAACACAAGGCCCGACATAACACAAGGATCTCCATCGTGTAGCGCTGCGGTCCAGGCAAGAAAAGCGGCAGTTTAGAGGAGACAGGAGAGCGGAGCTCTGGCGAAGCGACCGTGTGAATGAGTCACCGCGAGTCTCGGCCTTGTTTTAACAGCGCCCACGCCCACGCGCTGAGTCTGACTCATTTCCTCTACAGTGAACAGAGCGTCTTAATGAGACTCAACAGCGGTGAGGAAGGGCATCCCTGAAACTTAGCGCTCTCTCTCTCACATACACACGCGCGCGCGCGCACGCGTCCTGATTTAACACTGTGGGGATGAAGTCACGTGGACTGCCTTTATGTGTGTTAAAATGAAACATTCCCGTGATTTTGTTGTAATTTGGATTTAAATAAAGCAAACTTTCAGCTCTCTGTACTCTATAAAGCAGTTTTCCATCGAAGTGAACAGGCTGAAAGACAGTCTCCTACATAACGATGTTGAGAAAACTGGGCTCGTGAAGCTCATGAAAGTCACCACACCCAGTGACGTAATTCTGAGCCGAGGCCAAGAGCGCAAACACAGAACAGCCAGAGACCTCTGTGTGTGTATGTGTGGAATTAACGGGTGGTTCTACAAGACTACGAGTAAACACGCAGTAGTTTAAGACCCCTCTGCCCCAAATGTCCACACTAAAGTTAAAACGCGTCTTTTAACCAGTCTCTATCTCCCTCTGTTGCTCAGTTCAGCTTCTCTGGGGTTTATTTGCATGTTGGCAGCAGTGCTCCCTACACAGAATCGCTTAAATGAACAGTGTGCTGACTGACAACTGTGTATTCCGTGTTTTTCGCAGTTAAGGGCGAGACGAGCTCACCGTGTTGGGCTCATATGGCGATGACATCATGGGCTTGTTTCTGATGAAAACCCCATGGGTAAGATCTACGTCTGGCACGGTGCAAAACAATCACTTTACCAGACCAACATTAAGTCCAACCTTTTCCATGTTACTCAAAAATGGGAAAAATAAACCATGTACAACAACTTTCACCTTTAAAACAAAGGAACAAGTGTTTAGCTAAAAGTCTGTCTGAAGGTATGATTTAACGTTTCTGTAGCTTCAGTCTCAAGTTCAAGCCAAACATCAAACCCAGATTAGATCTCTGCTTAACTAGGTCCATCCTCCTCATATCCTGAGATCATTTCACTCTGAGTTCAGTGAGAATACAAAAAAGGACAAAGCTACTCAATCTCAGCCATTCACTCTCATACGATATGAGGATAAACCTGTGTGCTTTTTAAGCCATACTCTGAGCTATGGCGTTAACTCCCTGTAGAATAGGATCAGTAACAGCATGGCTGAAGTTGACTGTAAAAGACCGAAAACAAAAAATAAATTCCTATTTACAGCAGCAAAACTAGTGGAAATTTAAATTCCGAAGCTCTTGATATCTGACTTGAGAATTTTTTTTATTTCTGAAAGAGCCCATGAGCTTTAATCATGGACCTTGGTGTTGGAAATCAGCAGGGTGAATCTGTTACTGTTGGTTCAGTCCTATTATGCTTTAAAAAAAATCCATCAGTAGCCACTGAGTAGCACATTACATCAGGAGCTGGATCCTATTAAAGTTACTACACTAGCCATTTGGACCAGCTGATGATTGCTACAAGAAAAACCATTTTGCAACATGTTTTACAGATGCACATTTCTATCAGCTTGTTAAAGTCTGCAAAATTTTGTTTGAAGTTACAACTTGTACCAGAAGTGGAGTTAAATGAAGAGACTTTTTTTTTTTGAAAGGTCCAGTACAAGTTCATGTTCAAAGCAAATGCAAGTAAACAAAAAAAATCACATTTTTAAGTTACATGACATTGAAAAGACTAGAAAACAAAGTGGAAACTTGGCTTGGACACATCAGCTATGAACAAGCTCTGGTTATGTGCTATTCCCTATATTCTGCACTCCATCACCCCTTCAAGCTACAAACACACCATCCATTTGGTCTCTAGCACCAACTTGTCACAGATGTACTGGAAGTAGCATTTTGAGCAAAACGTTATAACACAAAAAATGTGTACTCTGCTCTTAAACCTACTTCACATTTCTCTTTAAAATTCTTTTTGCAAATCATTCCATCTTGAACTTATGTGATGTAGATGCGGTGGAAGTCATTGGCTCCAAAGGCAGCGTTGCACTTAGGACACTTCCTTTGACGAGTGTCATAGCGGGTCTTCAAGCACTCGTAGCAGAAAACATGGAAGCACTTGGTAAGCACAGTCTCTTTATCCCGCGTATTACAACAGGGACAACGTAGTTTAGCCTAAAAACAAAGAGATAGTCAGGAATGTAGCAACTGCTTTACTAAAAAAACAAACAAACAAACAAAAAAACAGATAAAGACAAAGAAATGTATTACTTGCAAAAGCTATTCAGCACAGCATCAATGTTCACTGTTATTTACCTTATACTGATTGATTTCTTCTTGCAAGATCTCATCAGCGTCTGTATATACCTCCACCTTCTTTTGCTTCTCCAGCTTTCGGCGGAGCCTAGACAAGTCCTCCTAAAAGACAAGCAGTATAAAAGCCATTTTTTCTGCATTAGTTGTTCATTTAGCCCATTTTATCTTGCATTAGTTTGTATATATTCAGATGTTCTGTACCTGTGCTCGTTTGAGGTTGCCACTTTCTCTCTCGCGTGCTGTACGGTTCTCCAGCACTGAGGTCTGGATCTCCTTCAGCTTGGCCTGGGTGTGTTCTAGCTGCACCTTCAGGTCCTCAGCCAGCTGAGCTGCTTCTACTGCCTGAGCCACACATAATGAAATATACAGTCTATACCATGTGTCTAGTGCCCCCTCCCCGCAATGGTATAGGATGTTCTAATGACAGCATTTAATTTTTAAAAAAAGAAATCTTTACTTTGCGCTTGTTGAGTTCTAGAGCTTGTGTGCGAAGTGCTAACTCTTTCTCCAAAGCAGCCAATGAGCTCTGCAAGATGCCCTCCTTCTCTTCCAGCTTTTGTACTACCAGCAGTTGAGCATCAACCTTGGAAGGAAAGAATACATTTTTCATAAATGTTTAATTGAAATTGTGTATGTCTATATCTACTATAGAAAGAAGCACTGTTTATATTACAATGTCATTACAAAAATCTACTTTGTGCTATTAGCTGAACCCTAGACCCTGCTGTGCTTGTATAGGAGTGTTCTTTCCATACCTGAGTTTTGAAGGTGAGCACCTGATCAGCCAGTTCCTCTTTCTCCTCTCGTAGCAGCTTGTAGATCTGGTTGGATTTAATTCTCTCGCTCATCAGTTTGAAATTGGCATCATCCTTCTCTCGTAGCTGCTGCATTAAACGGCTGTTCTGTTCTTGCATGTCCTCAAAGGCCTGGCCCGTTACATCCATTTCACTCAGCAGAGCTTCCTCCTCCTGGATACACACACAAGGTTTCAGTAGAGCTGCTGACACTTTAAACCTTAAAAGGTCTGCACTGTATATATGGAATATATTATTCCTTAGTTTCTTCAATGCATAAATTATTCAGTTTAACAATTACCAAATAATTTCATCTAAGTCAAGGGGTAAATCAGTTTTCTATTAAAAAAAAAAAAAAAAAATTAAGTAGGGCCTGACGGATGTATTTGCTAATAACATTGGCAGATCTGAACATGGTTTTACTGGTGTCAGTGGGAATAATTACTGGTAGAAAATACAAAATATTAATTGTCAAAAGTATTTGCTCATCTGCCTTTACATGCATATGAACTTAAGTGACATCCCAGTCTTAATCCATAGGGTTTAATATGACGTCGGCCCACCCTTTGCAGATATTAGCTTCAACTGTTCTGCGCAAGCTTTCCACAAGGTTTAGGAGAGTGTTTATGGGAATCTTTGACCATTCTTCCAGAAGCACATTTGTGAGGTCAGACACTGATGCTGGATGAGAAGGCCTGGCTCACAGTCTCCGCTCTGATTTATCCCAAAGGTGTTCTATCGGGTTGAGGTCTGTGTAGGCCAGTTAACTTCTTCCACACCAAACTCCCTCATCCATGTATTTACAGACCTTCCTTTGTGCACTGGTGCACAGTCGTGTTGGAACAAGGACCTGTTCATTGCCAAATTGTTTCCACAAAGTTGGAAGCATGAAATTGTCCAAAAATCTCTTGGGAAGCTGAAGTATTCAGAGTTCCTGTCACTAGAACTAAGGGGTGAAGGTGCTCCTGAGAGAGACCCATTCTTTCACAATTGTTTGTAGAAGTGGTCTGCACGTTAAGTGCTTGAAGTTATACACCTGTGGCCATGGAAGTGATCGAAACATCTGCATTTTATTATTTTGGTCGGTGAGTGAACACTTTTGGCAATATAGTGTATTTATAATGATTGGTAATGAGGATAATTATAATCAATTGTAGATTTTTTAATAATGGTAGAAAACAATGAACATGTTTAAATTATGATCATGCATACTTGTTTAGTGGCAGTAAGCTTTTTCTGTAGATGTTCGATGGTCTCCTCTGCCACCCGAATCTTCCTCAAAGCATCTTCATCAGCCAGTTTTTTACTCTCCTTCCTCTCCCTCTCCTCCAGCTCTCTCACCCGCTGCCTCAACTCCTCCACCTGTAAGATCAGCATGCTTAATTACTTTTGTACATTCATGTGCATCACAACAATAACAGACAACTGCAACAGAAATTTCCACAAACCTCGGCTTTGGACTTCCTTTCAGCTGCCATGAGCTGCACTTTGTCCCTCTGCTCTTTTGGAGCAGACTTGTACATGTCTAATAGCAGTTTCATCTCCTTTTGAGATTCCTGAGCCTTCCTGATCAGGTGATTAAAAAAAATAAAAATGTCAAATTTGCATTACATACTAGTTGTGAAGGAAGATATTTTACAGGACCACAGTGCCACTGTGCATTCATAAAGGACAGAACATGTTTTCGCATATTAATCCAAAGTTATACAATGAACTTCAGACACATCAAAATCTTTCAAAGATATATTTATCTGAATCACTGCAAATCAGTGAAAAAAGAGGCATACTTGAGCTCGGCCTTGAGCATCTTCAATGTGTCAGAGTCCTTCCTTTTCAGTTCCTCACTGCGTTGTCTTTCACGTTCTCTTTCTCTCTCCCGCTCTCTCTCTGCCTCTCTCTCCCGCTCTCGAGCTCGTTGTCTCTCCAGTTCTCTCCTCCTCTCTTCCTCTTCATCCTGGTCATCCTCCTCCTCTTTTTTCACATCCAGTCCCCCATCACTCACATTTTCCTCCACCATCAGCACACTGGTGGGATCTCCACTCTGACATTTCAGCTGAAAAACAAATGTTGTTGAAAAGGTCTGAATTAGTTTTTATTAATATTTTAAATGATGCACCATATTGAGTTCTAGCTCAAAATTATTTTGTGAGGAAGAATCATGTTTATCCTGTTTGTGAAATACACTCAGAAACAATTTGGGATTTGCTCCGGTAGACGTTGCAGTACGGCCAGGTGCTTTGAATTGCCACTTGGCATTCCTGGAAGAGTGCCTGTAGCAGGGGCTCTGGAAACCCAGTGTCCAGTACAGTTAACAAAAGTGTCTAAACAAAACAAATTGGTCACAGATGCCGTTATCATGTGAAAATGTGCACATGACATTATAAATAAGTGTTTTATAATTTGCCAAAACCATAAAAAATAATTTTAAATTAAATTGGGAATTATGCTGTTCTGACATTATGCTGAATTATTAATGTAATGTAATGCATCAGTGCCACCCAGACTGTACACACCAGCTATATTTCAGCTGTTTTCACATATTCAAGGAACCATGTAGAATCTATGCAAGATAATCACAAAATATCAGGAAATAGTCATATAATGACCCATGTATCTCAATATGCATCGTATTGTGAAGTCCTTGCCAATACCCACCCCTAAAATTGTCTAGTGTAAGTTTCCTCAAAAACCTGTGCATTCTACTTCACAGACATCAAGGAGTGAATATGAGTTCAACCTTGTTGATTTCCATCTGGGTTTCACGCAGCTTCCTCTTGTATCTCTGCACATCTCCTTTGAGCTGATGGTTATGATTCTGAAGGCTGCTAATTAGGTGTCTCATTTCTCTGTTTATTGGGCCTGCAGAACAAAATACAGTAAAGATGATTGTGCTGATAACCAGTTAATTTTTTTCAGCATCTGATGCTTGGTAAGCATTGAACTTCTGCCAAAACAATGAACAATGAGAAAAGTGATGACAGGATACACCACCCCCACAGACTTCCCCTCCTCTACCATGGTTACAGTAAAGCAAGCGTTCCCTCGGGGGAAATTCACTGGTATGAAATTTACACTAGAAAGACACCTGTTCCCTTTAACAGCACTTAAACAAACCTGACCAAAACAAACAAATTGCAATAGAGGGTTTACCTGCTTGCTCATTGGCTGCAAGGTTCTGTTCAAACTCAATCCGAAGCATCTCATATTCTTTGCGCACTTGAGCTAGGGTATCTTCCAACTGGATGACCTCAGTTCGTAACTTTTTCTGAAGAGATAACTCATCGCTCTACAATCACAAAAATGTCAATTAAAAATCCAAACAAAATAATCTCATGACAATAATTAAAGTCCTATGTGAAAAGCCTGATAACCTCCATGTGCTCTATCTGTCGTAGGTGAGCATTCTTGGCAGTAAGCAGCAGAGCCCTAGCCTCATCCAGCTGGGTCTTCACTCCTAGAGACTCATTGTACAGCAGAGAGAACTGGGACTGGAGGCACTTATACTCTGGAGTCTCCTTCACAACCTCCTCTGGAATGTTCCGAATGTCCATCTTACACAAATACAAGTCAGTACATTAGCATATTTACATTTATAGCTGTTTCACAGTGACTCATTAAAGAGCCCAAGCATACAGCTGCTGCTGCCCCCTCACCTCATTTCTAACAACTTACAGAAATCTAGCGACCAGGCCTTTGCTCATATTCAGTCAGAAATATATCGTGGACATCCACTTCCAGATCCACATCCATTATACATCAAAACGTGACATGTTTTCTCTGTCAGTTTGTAAATATACTGGTGGTTAATTGAACCTATTCATCTCTTGATGCAATAACCAATGGGAGAACTTGCTTTCTTATTTGGACAATTATTTGTTTGTAATAGGCCTTATAAGCACTTACTATATACAATAGAATGAACTTCATGAACCAATGAACCTCAAAAGGTATTTAATGCATCTGAAGCCACACACTGACAAAAAACTACACAACATCTAATAAAGGGCTCATTATTTCGGGAGTGAAAAATAAAATATTTTATAAATTCACTAGACTCCAGTACCTTCAGTTTCTCGCTTTCTCGCACTGCCTCTTGTAGCTCCTGCTGCAATTTCTCCAGTTCTGCCATGCGGCTATTGGCTAACTCCTGGTTCTGCTCCAGCTCTGCATTCAGTGACTCAAACTGACAAAAGAATTGTTAAATGTGCAAAAACAGACAAATATTTTGAAATTCAACACCTCTCTGTATTTCTAATCATAATAAATAGTCAGACATTACCTTCTGTATGTTCAGAGTAATCTGACCCCCGGGTAGGCCACCAGAGCTTCCAGAAGCATAGTAGCCTGAATTCAGCTGAAAATTACAACATATATACAGTTTTTTTTTCATGCTATCCTGTATTTTAACAAATGAATTTGGTTGCATTGGCTCCATTGCTTGTCGATCAGCAGAAATTCCAGCATAAACTTTATGATCAAAGAAAGAACTGTAATTGCTCACAACAATCTGACCCTCAAAAAACTTTGATATATCTATTAATTCAGTTAAAATAAAGCAAAACCATTTACAGATAAAAGAAAATAAGACAATTGAATGATGTTTGAATATATACCTCAATATCAATAGCACCCTGGGTGGCTGTTACTTGGTAGAAGATTAAGTTCACTGTTCATTTTATCCAGCTTTTTCTAGAACACCCTGCAGTATTTAAATTCATGCACACAATGTCAACGCTGACCTGCTCAAGAGCCTCTGCTAAGTGCTTATTCAGCTTCTGCTCTCTTTTACGGAGTTTTTCTATGTCCCACTGTAGATCCTCCACAGCTGTTTCCATCTCAGACACTTTTGTCTCAGAGCTCGTCACTTTGTCAACCAGTTCATTATACTGCAGGAACAAAATAAGAGACAGCAATCTTAAATAAAGGCATGTTCAAATTAAACCATGAACTGGTGCATTATTTGTAAAAAAAAATATATATGTTGTTTTTCACAAGAAATAGATTGTATTTAGTATAAAATTATGAACTAAAGGCCACTAGGCAAATGTATGGGTGGAATGAGTACCTCCAATGACATTTTGTGGTGTCTCCCTTGCAAGGAGGAAGCCAAGTCTTGTAGTCTATTATTTTCTTCAAGAAGCGTGCGATTTGTAGCAATAATCTCTCGTTGAGTGTCATCTTCACATACTAATAGAGAAACAAAAACAAAACAGATTGATTTACAAAAATTTTATAAAAATGTATCTATACAGTTCTTACATGATACATTTTTATAAGCTGGTTAACTGTTAAAAAATTAAATGCACTTTCTAATTGGCTTTAGTCAAAAGGTCTTTATTAATTTTATAGCTCTCTAAAACCAACACAATGACATTTTGCTGTGCAATCCTAGATATAATGAACAGTTTTATTTCAAAACCTACAAATATTGACCCCTTGTGACCCCTATGTAGTTGGGGTGTGGCTTATAATGGAACTTTGTGTTATGGTTACATCCCTCACCAAGCGCAAAGACTATATGGTGGCAGGCTGCTACTTTTGCTAAAGAGCGGTGTCTTGATGTTTAAATACTGTAATATACAGGTCTACTCAGTCATTATGCCAGAGTAACAAGAAAATCTACAAACAAAACTGAAACCACAGAAACACTGTAGAAGGTAAAGGAGTATAATTGTATTTCAAACACCAAACAAATTTAAGAAGCATTTAAAGTTTGGACTATGAAAATTGGTTCAATCTGGTACGATTTAGTTGCCTGGCTGCTTCAAAATCTAATTTTTCCTTTTACATCCATACAAACTCTGAAAATGTTGACATGTTGCTAGATTCATATTAAAAAAGTGTGCCCCACCAGCTGCTGAGATAAGTTCAGTTTTCCCAGTTAGTCGCTGCTGATGTGAAACAAAGTAAGCGAAAAGGTAACTTTGGTGATTCTCTGGGAGCCAAGTACTCTCTCCATTCTCCCCCTCAAAAAAATGTCATGTTTGACAGTTTTCTCAAACCTCTGGAATGAGACAACGCTTTATGACATGTAATAAAGCCAAATATTTCTGTTGCTATTTAGGATATTATTTACCTGCTATTTGCACACGAGCACACAGATCTTCAATGGAGTTGTGCAGGCGGTCAAAGATGCAGACCATGCAGGCTACTGCCCCCTTGCTGAACTGCATCCTGTCTTGCAGCTGCAAACTGAGCTCCTCCTCACTGCTGTTATCCAGAGTGGAGAGGAAGACCTTAGCACTCTCACTCAGTGGAGCAGGCAGAGGAGGGGCTGCAAATAAAAAAATAAGGTAAGATACAGAAAATGAAAATACTCCTTGCTGTAGAGGTTCAGGTGTGAGGGTTTTTTTTCGTACAGTAATATGCATGGCAGAAATCTTCGGGAAGCCCAGAAAACTGTTTAAGTAGACAATGTTGGGAAGAAAAAAAAAGAAACAGCAACTATAATTTAATAAATACATGAATTCTTAATTAAAGCAACACATTCATTTATAATGAATAACTGATTAACCAAACTAGGTATTTCATAGTAACTGCATATATTTATACTCATTTTACGGCTGGCACAAACACCCTTTCATAGGCATCAAATATTCAGCAGTATTTCTTAACAAGTACTCAAACACTCAATCTAAAAATCACCCTTTAAAATAGTTACGTTTCTTCATTTAACAAATGATCCTTTGTCCTACAATTGCTACAGTATTAGGTTTTAATCAACAGCTTTCTTTTTTAAAACTACAAATCTCAATGCTCAAAGTTAAACTAAACTAGCTACATACAAAAAACAGGCTGTCTAGTAACTCCAGCACATCCCAAAGATTTTCAATGTTGTTAAGGTCTGGACTCTGGAGGCCAATCAATGTGTGAAAAGGATGTCTCATGCTCCCTGATCCACTCTCACAATTTGAGCCTGAAAAATCCTACCAGCCATCTTGGAAAATGCCAGTGCCATCAGGGAAGAAGAAATCCAGAAAGTCAGCTGACTTCATTCTCTGGGCACATAACTTGACTGAGCCTAGATCGGACCAACTGCAGCAACCCCAGATCATAGCACTACCTTCACAGGCTTATAAAGTAGGCACTAGACATGATGGGTGCATCACTTCATGTGCCTCTCTTCTTATCCTGATGTGCCATCACTCTGGAACAGGGTAACGCTGGACTCATCAGACCACATGATCACTTTCCATTGCTGCAGAGTCCAATCTTAACGCTGACTGATCAGTTGTTTTCTTAAGGCTACACAAATGTTTTGTCCCAATCCCTGGAGTTCATTTTGCATAGTGCAGGTCAAAATGCTTTTACTTTCACTACTGAACATAGCCGTGAGTTCTTGTTTTTTACAATATGATTTGACCAAATGTTTAAGAGATCACTGATCCGGCCACATTTCTTCTGCAAAGATGATGGACTCGCACTATCCTTTCAGTTTTGCACTGGACAGATCTTAACCCAAAATTAGTAGTTTTAGCAATCTCCTTAGATGTTTTCTTTGGTTGATGAATGCCAATATTTTGACCCTTCTCAAACAAATGAATAATGAGTAATGAGAAGCTACTCCCTACATCAGTTAAGGTTAAATAACTTGATGCCAGCTGAAACATAATGATCCATGTAGTAATCATCCAATGGGAGACTCTTACCAATTTGCTTTGTTAAATCCAGGTGGTGACTTTATTTGGACATGTTGATGGATTTTTTATTTATTTAATTGTTTGCATTTTTCAAGAATGAATGACATGTTTAAGCTTTCCTGAAGCTATAAAAGTTAATACTTTACTGGGGCAAAACCTGTTATCTATCTATCTGTGCGTGTGTGTGTGTATTTTAAGTCTCAGCAACTGAAACAAAGCTCCCGAATTCAAAATGAACATATATCCAAATTATTGAGGCCATTTGAGTTTAATTTATATAAATGCTTTATGAGCAAACATTTCTGAAAAATAAACATTAAAAAATGTTTACCAGAGATTCCATCCTCTACTGGTTCCACAGTAGGCTTCTCCACAGCATCTGGCTTCTCCTGTTCTTGTTCCTGCTGCTGTATCTGTTCTGATTGCTGTTGTTCCTCATCCTCTGCTGGAGGCAAAGCCTGAGTGAGGCCATCATCTCTTTCCACTGGAGTTGGTAAGGGGGCAGGGATATCAGAGGCAGGTGATGGGGTGGTTGCAGGAGCAGAGGCTGGGGGACTAGCAGGAGTCTGTACATGTGCTGGAGCAACCTCAGGTTCAACACGTTGCAGTAATTCTTGAACATTTTCCTCTAACTGTATGAATAAAATGTTAAAGCAGAGATTTAATGTATTTAGCATAGTCAACAGCCTTTTTATACAGAAATTACATATGAATAAGAAATGTATCTAATTACCCAAGATGATCTAACAGTAGGGCAGACATTGTCTATAGCATAGCGTTCACATTAATATTCACAAATATGTATCAAATTTCACAGGATAAAAAAAATTACATCTAGGAACACCCTGCCACTTGAAAATGCACACTTCAATTTTGTTCATACTACTTTTGCCAATTCACATTTCATGTTTCCTACAGTGAATAAAACTGATACCATAGACTGCTATGCTTTCATATACATTCATAGAGTTATGGAGTACAATGTATATGAACTAGATAATATTTCATAGAGCTATCCAGTACTGTGTACGTGTGTGGTACCTGTGTCCAGTAGCGGTTAACAATGAGAAGTGTGGTGTCATCGGTTGCTTGTCTTTTTTCTAGCTTCTCAATTTTCTCTCTCAGTTCATCCTCAATGACTTGCCTCTGCTCAAGCCGCTCAGCCAGTTTCTTGTTCTTAAATTGAAGGACCTTCATGTCCATTTCCTCCTGCAGGGTACAATGTGTATAAAAACATTTTCAGTCATTCCTTCACCGACAATTGCAGTTTCACATTTATGGAACTGTGGCAACGCTGGGGACTCACAGTGGATGAAACTCCTCCAATACGAATGGGCTCGATGAGGGTGGTCGTAGTCTTCTCTTCTTTCTTCATCTTCTTTTCGGGTGGCCCTGGTGGACTATCCCCTCCAGGGGCACGCTTCCCTCCCGTGCCAGACATGGTTCCCTTATTTTCAAATGATAAACAAATTAAACCATTTGCAAAAACACTGCAGTTGGGTTAAAATACGTCACAAGATACCAACGTAATTCTTCTAGTGACTACTGTCAAATGCAAATGTGCTCACTTAAACAAAATTATTTCCAATACATAAATTAATCGTTGCATTCGGTCTATCAGTTTACGCCAGTTACCTTGACAGATCTATTCTAGAATGAATCAGTTTATAACGTTAGTTGGCTATGGCTACTTAGCTAGCTAACGATGGCCTACATTACCTGAACGTTCAACCGCCGTAGAGCAGATGAATTCTGACGTCTGGTATACTTATGAAGGGCTGTAAGCTAACTAATAAACGACACCATGTTTGACACTAAAAGACTGCGCTAATATACAAGCTACCGGTATATACCAACTACAATCAACAGTTTGTAAGAAAACTGCTAACGACAGCTAGTTGGCTAATAAGACCTAGCTTAGCTCCGCCGGCTAACATACCGTCTGGAGTGCGTTAGCTAGCTAGGTAAACTATCAATAAACACTGCTGCTTTGACGAAAATAAACGTGTCCGTAAATAAAGGAATGCGGTTAGTTCGACGTGCATGCTCTGAACAACAAATGAACCCGCATTTTGTAAATACTGGAAACCAGTATCATAAGCTAGCAAAACCGTAAGAGCAGTGTGAACTGCAACCGAGGAACATTTTGAGGGTGAGTTGTCGGCTTCATAATAAAAGCCAATATTCGGTCTAGACTCTAGAGAAACAGTGTGTGACCTCATTCACACAGAAAGCTATTTTCACCATTTCAATCCCAATCTCGTTTATTAATTAAATATTGATTTAAAAACATTCTAAGCAATAAAAAAACAGTAATTACTACTTAGGAATTTGTTATACCACGCAAACATATTCTGAATCGCAGTTTCAAAATAAAAGATCAAATTTCCTTGTTGTTTAATCACGCCGGTGACATTATCAGTTTCCATACCACTAGCATTATTTTTTATAGTTTTTTTGTTTTTTTTTAAATGTATTCCTTACTTTAACCGCATAGTTTAATATCACATCTCTGTTTGTCTGTTGTTCTCCCCCAGCAGGCGGAGACCCGGCTGTTGCTAGGATACACCACAACCCAAGCCAGCTGAAGTCTTCTGCGACTTTCGGGACCTTGACTTTTCCGACTTTCACCAAATAACGGGTGAAAATGAGCACAGAAACATCGGTAGGATGTAAAGGAACATTGTCGTTTATTGTGTAATTAGCTTTAACCTTAGAAATGAAGCAGAAACATATTTGCTCATGCCGTCTTACTGCTCTGACGTATTTTCTATTATAGGAGTCACGTCCTGTAAAAGCCAAGATATTGTTATGGTACGTTCAAATTAAACAAATTTTTCGACTTATTCCATCTTGCATACTACAAGTAACAGTGTAATTGTGAATAAACTTGCAGGGCAGACCTGAGTTACAGTGATATGGAAGAAATTGACATGGCAGAGTCTATACCAGACATTGAAAGGTTTCCATACTGTAATTCTTTACTAAAGGAATTTAATAATATGATGAATGTGTTTTATAAAATAAGTTTATTTTCTGCTCTTGGCAGGGTTTTGTGTCACGCACTAAACATTGAGCTGCCACAGCCACGGCTCGGCATCTTGCTTGAGCTGTACACAAATATAGTGATGTTCTGCAGGGAGCAAAGCTTTAACAGAGAGCAAACGTCTGTTCTTCTCTCAATTGTAAAGAATGTGCATCAGCTCAACACAGGTGATATATTTTAAGGATTCCATACATTATTATTGCATTGCATAAATTTTTCCACTCAGTGTCTACTAATTGTGTGTGTGTGTGTTGGAGAGTGGGTTCAAACAATTTCTTCCTGATAAATTAGAAGCATAATGAATGTAGCTTCCAGACAGGTGTACATTTTAGTACAGTCGAAACAATTAATACCCTACCATGCTCGGAGCAGGCCCAGATCACCTCAATTTGGACCAACATAGTAATAGGAAGTCACTGAAATTACTTTGAAAGAAGCCTTATATTAGGGCATGAGTGGTGGAAACTTCTGTTATAAAAAGTGCCTTGTGTTTTTATAGAAAAAGACGTCAGTAAACAGGACTGGTAATTGGTGTTCAAAAGTGCACATTCAGTGAGTGCATTATGTACTGCATTAGTGCAGTATGTAAGAGAAGTGATTTCTGGGAGAACAAGAACATCAGTTTAGGATGTGATCAGCAAGAACAGTCCATCCACAACTGTACATACAGGCACTTCATAGTAGAGGCTGCATTGATCTCTTTAGTTCAGAGGTATAAAAATCAGACACTGGTCTAAAGACATATGAAACACTACACTCAGAGAACAGTACATCTGCCAGAATACCCAACTCATACAGTGAGAGGGTCAGGTGGTTTTATTATGCTGTGGGGACATTATCCTGGCATAGTTTGGGTCATTGTCCTCTTAGAAAACTATGCTAAAAACTTTTTTCTTGATGATCACATTCAACCTATGAAACTTTGAAATGATGTAAGTGGATTTCTTCAAGTATGACAACGACAAGAGATCTCTGAAAGGTTTAGGGAGTATAATTTATCATGACATTCAGTGACCAAATCTATGGGGGACTTTGGATTGTTGTGTTAGACAATGTGCTCTACCACCATCATCAAAATGTGGAGGCAACATCTTTTGAAAGAATGGTATTCGATCCCTGCAGTACAGATCCAGAGATTTATAGAACCTATACCAATTATAGACATTGGCATGTTGGTTCATCACCCATCTATAAATGAAGAACCAGTTTTAATGGGCTGCCTTGTATTAAACTTGGGATCCACATATTTTTCCATGATTGGGCAGAGATCAGTGGAATCACAGAGCTAAGGAGTAAAACTAAAGCCCTCCACTCAGCAGAAAAGGATTCAGTTCCCTATGTAGGAAAACAAACTTTGCTGCATCAATAAGATTCTTAATGCTACATTTCACTTGCATCTATAGCACAATTACATTTAAAGAGAGTGACATTTAAAAGAACGAGAATTCAACAAAATTAAATGAGTGAAATGTGTTTTTCCATGACAAATGTCCTTTAAAACATTAGCATGTGTTGGCAGAAAATATTCAACAAATGCTGTGTCTACACTTGTGATTGGTGAGAGGTAACAATACTTTAATTAAAGGACAGTCAACATGGACAATAGCCATTATTAACATCTCACTGTTTCTTCTATGTAAATCTCCAGAAACTCCCTTTAACAACATGGACCAGTGTTTAACATGCTGCAGTGAGCTTCTCCTTTGTCATTCTGTCAGAGTATGTATATCAGAATTAGTCTAATAATATATTAAGACTTATTTATAAGTAAAGACTTTCTGCTGTTGTTAAAATCCTGTTTTCTGTTTTTCCCTTTCTAGAGACCTCCTTTCAGCATCAGTCTTTTCAATTTAGAACAAGTGACCAACATTACAAAATACCTCATCAACACATATATGAGACACTATGTGCTTTACAAGTACATATTCACACCTCAGGTATGTCTTTGTTCCCGTGCTACAAAAAATGTGCTGAATTTCTGCAGTGGTAGAATTAGATTTACTGATGAGACCTTTTCATTCACTGTTGGTGAAGATGTATTTGGATTTATCTTTATCCTATAATGGAATGCTTGAGGAAACTTCCACAGAAGAACAAGAGAGCAGTGGTACTGTATGGTATTTAATGCAATACTATTATTATTCTACTACACCTTAAGCTTCATCTTTGACACTAAATGTTTTTTGTTTGGATATTAGTGTTTGTTACAGATGCAGAAGCTGAAATGGAAAAGGAAGCAGACAAAACAAATGAGCAAGAAACAGTTTTTTCAGAAATCCTGACTACAGACACAGAGACTAATGAAGGTATTAATATTGCATTAAGAATGCTGAGAAAATATTGATACAGTTGCCATTTCTGTAATGAATTTTTAGATATTTTGTTTTTTGTTCAGACACTATATGTCCAAAAGTGTAGACACCCCTTGTAAATAGCAAATTAAACTCCTTTAAGGTACACCCTGGTACACATAGTATTATAGTGTTAGAATATAACAGCAAACACAAGGTCAACACTAAGCAGAAGCTATAGGTGTATGAAACGAAATAGCATTTTCTGGACTTATGGAGCACAATCACAATACATATGGGATGAGTTAAGAGTATTGTTTATGATCCAGAACTGTTGGTCAAGGATCAGTACCTGAAACCTTTTGGCTGAACACAATCACATTCTTACACCAATGTTCCAAAATCTAATGCAAACCCTTCACAAAACCATAGAAGTTGTTACTGCAGCAAAGGGTAAACACATATCTTATAATACTCTTTATCAAAAATGTTTAATAGGTGTCTAAAAACATTTGGCCACTTTGTATGTACTTTTACCAACTAATAAACCAGCAAATAAATGACAAAATTAATAAATTGTATAATTCAGGGAATAAATGTGCTTACCTGGCCTGTTGCTCCAAAACTATATTTAATAATACTTTGTATTATTAGTATATATGTACAGCACCCTCCACAATTTTGGTAATTGGTGTTATATGGTGTTAAAAGCCTTAAAATAAATAAATAATAATACATAATTTAATTTAAATAATTTTAATTTAATGATAATTAATTAATTAATTATTGCAGGAACATTATATCACACTGAAAATTAAAGATAAATCAGACATTTAACTGAAAGTGAATTAAAAAAAATCATGTGCACCAAAATTATTGACACCCCTAACAATTTCTATAAAATAAATGTAATTGAAACGGTTTTGTATAAATATGACATTACACAGAATCATATTTCTCTTTGCCACTCTTCAACATGGGAAAGACAAGACAGTATGCCATTCAAGTAAGGCAGATGTGTGTTGACCTTCATAAGTCAGGTAATGGCTACAAGAAAATAGCTACTTGCGTAAACTTGCCTGTATCTCTCTGTTTCTGTAAAGGCCCTGGGAAACTTGTTAGAGTACAAGGCATCATGAACTGCTTAAAATATTACATTTCAAATCAAAATCTGGTGGCCTCTCCCAGAAAGCTGAAGCTGATTTGTCATTGGGTCTTCCAGCAAGACAATGATTTACATTTACATTTACATTTACAGCATTTGGCAGACGCTCTTATCCAGAGCGACGTACATTGTGAGCAGTAGGGGT
>JBBIGC010000104.1:31059975-31110894 GCA_037576955.1 Lepidarchus adonis | reverse complement strand
ACACACACACACACACACACACACACACACACACACACACACACACACATATATATATATATATATATATATATATTTATACTATTTATATCTCATACACCTAAACACTCACCTCATTCCAGTACTAAATAATTAAAATTATCATACTTGTACTTGCACCTTCTATGTCTATTTTTTTTATTATGTTTTTGTGTATGTACACTTATTCTGCTGCTGCTGAGAGATTCCACACAAATTTCGTTGTGCTGTTACATTGACAATAAAGAATCTTTATCTTATCTTTATCTTTATTTTATCTTATTGTTATATTATATATCTTATATTGTTCTTGTATCTCTGTGTCTTTGTGTGTTGTGGCAGTCATCACATAAGCAATTTCCCCCAGGATCAATAAAGTTTTCTGATTCTGATTCTAAAGGATCCGTTGGTGCCACACACAAAAAAAAAACTCCCAAAAACTGAACACAGTTATCTGAACGCAATAAGCAAAGTTAAACAGAAATGTATGTAATGAAAAATGCTGTTAAACATTGCCTATGACAAAATAATGAACCAAAATCACAATTTTCACCGACCTGCAATTCTAATTGTATCCTTAAATGCTCAATATTGATGAGTTTTAATTGGAGGAATTTTAATTAATAATACAGTGTAATAGTGCAGAGCATGAGAAATGGTAATCGGGTGCTAGAGCATTATTGCTTAATTGTGTATTCTTGTATGTTTCCAGGTATTAAGATCCCTAAGGAATATGAGCCAAATATCAGAGACACCAGTTGATGCGCCTGTTGTGACAGAAGGTTTGATATTTTATTTCAACTGGCAATGCATGTCACATACACTTCAAGTCGATACATGTCTGTTCCTGGTTTTCGCTGTGTTCTGAATTCTGAATGGAGCTTCCACTTTCAAAGGAACATTAACTTTTCCACAAAATGCTTATTTGAGTAATGATATAGAAGATGATATTGCAGAGTTTAAAGAAGAGGTATGAAGAACCTTTAAAAAATCTTGTTGCATAAGTCCAAAGACACCATTTCTACTTAGTGAATGCAGCTGAACCACTGCCAAGATCGCCCACATATTAGCCTTAAGTGACACAGCTCAAGAACAAGTGTAAAGATTTCCAAGAAGAGTAGAGGCTGTTACTGCAGAAAAAGAGGAAGCAAACTTCATTTTGGGACCATTGAAACTGAATGAGCAGGCATCTACAGAGTTGGGGCTATACACTGATAAGCCAAAACATTATGACCATTCACACTGAGTGAATAATGTTCATTATCTTGTTACCTGCACATGTCAAGGTCTGGCATACAACAGGAAAAATAAGTATTTCTAAGTAAATATATTTCAAAAAGTGCTATTGACACGAAATTCTCACCAAATGTCATTAACAACCCATTCAAACAATACATGCAAAGAAATCAAACCATAGATGTCCAAACATTAAGGTATGTGTAATAAAAGGGAATGACAAAGCATTGAACACATGAAGAAAGGAAGGTGCAAAAAGGCATGGAAGATCAAGTCACCAGCTGAAATCTAACAGTAATTAGAAAGCAATCCTGCCACTTATTGTTGCAAAACACACTGATGGCTCAAGTGAGCACTGTTGGAGCAATAATTGGGAAGTGAAAAGAACATAATTTCAGTATTAAATACATTTCAGTGAACTTCTTCAAAACTTTTCCTGTGTCATTCCATTTTATTACACTTTACTTAATGTATGGACATCTATGGTTTCATTTAAAAAATGTACTTAGAAAATTGTTGACGTTCTCAAATGGTTGGTTCTCGTAGTTGACATGTTGGTTGCGGGACAAATAGGCAAGTGTAAAGACCTGATTTTTGAGAAGTGATTATGTCCAGACAGCTTGGTCAGAGCACCACCAGTATGGCGAGACTTGTGTCCCAGTCGGCAGTTGTGCCAACATCCTGATGGTGATCTGAGGAGCAAGAAACCACAAACCACCAACAGAGTGCTGGATAAGACTGATTAATTCAGAAAGGTTGTCTCATCTTGTTAGACAGAAGTGCTTCTGTTGCATTATAACCTGCTTGGTGGTGTGTTTGGGATGATTTTCCTGCTGGAAGATTTATTCTTCAATGCCGTCTCTAATGTAAGGAGGTTTTTGCCAAAAATATCAGGATACATGACCCCATTCATCCTTTGCTTAATACAGATCAGTCCTGTCCCATTTGCAGAAAAGCAGCCCCAAAAGGTTTGTTTCCAACCCATCCTTCACAGTGGGTATGGTGTTCTTGGGATGCAACTCAGCATTCTTTCCCCTCCAAACACGGCGAGTGGCTTTTATACCAAAGAGTTCCATTTTGGTCTTAGCGGACCACATGACATCCAGATGGTCTCTGACAAACTTTAGACAGGCTTGGAAATGTGCTGACATGACAACGTAGTGTGTTACTAATAGTAACCTTTGTTCCTGTGGTCCCAGCTGTCTTCAGGTCATTGACCAGTTCTGGGCTGTTTCCTCACCATTCTCAAGATCATTTGTACCCCATGAGGTGAGATCTTGCATGGAGCCCCAGGTCGAGGGAGATTTTCTAATAATTGCTCCAACAGTTGATCTCTTCTCACCAAGCTGCTGGCTATTGTAGATTGGCTCATCCCAGTCTTGTGCACATGTACAATCTTGTCCCTGGTGTCGTTAGACAGCTTTCTGGTCTTGGCCCTGGTGGAGGTTGGAGTCTGACTGTTTGAAGATGTGGACAGGTGTCTTTTATACAAATAATGAGTTCAAACAAGTGCCATTAATACAGATAACGAGTGGAGGATAGAAGAGCTTCTTAAAGAAGTAGTAACAGGTCTGTGAGGGTCAGAATTCTTGCTTGTTTGTAGGTGCTAAATACTTATTTTCTGCACCATATACAAATAAATTCTTTAAAAATCATTCAAAGTGATTTCCTGTTTCTTTTTTTTACATTTTGTCTCTCACAGTTGATGTGAGATTGAGATTATGATGTACTGGAACAAGTCTAACCTGTGGCTGCTTTGCTATGCAACCCGAAAGAACAAAATGTAAAAAATATACTAGTTATGCCTTGGTACCAGATACCACAGGACACTCGCAGAGGTGATGTAGAGTTAACACAGATCAGATCAGAGGACTAACGATATATTGAACACGGGGTAATAATGTTATGGCTCAGTGGTGTGTAGTGTTCTTTTAAGGCTGCATTTCCTAAGCTTTTAAGTGCCAATTTTACACAGGGCAATTTTGGCAATGTACATCATCAGGCTTATTTTTCCTTTCCTTTGCTCATAGCTCCTCCACCTCAGACTGAACCCAAGCAGGCAACAGGTGGAAAGAAACAAAATAAAAAGAAAGTGGAAGAAGTGTTGGAGGAAGAAGAGGAGGAGTATGTTGTGGAGAAAGTCTTGGACCGACGCATTGTCAAAGGAAAAGTAGAATATCTCCTCAAGTGGAAGGGATTCTCAAAGTGGGTACACATACAGCAATGCACTGCAAACTGTCTGACTTTAGATTGTTTTTCTGAGTCATGGATTTTGCCATAAACCATTTTCCATTTATAGTAGCATTTGTTTTTTACACAATGGTAGCAGTTTGTAGTGATGGTTAACATCAAATTTGTATGAATGGATCTTCAGTGAAGACAACACCTGGGAGCCAGAAGAAAACTTAGACTGCCCAGATCTAATTGCAGAATACCTGCAGTCTCAGAGAAGTGCCAGCGAGGCTGGAGGCAAACGACAGGCTGACACAGATGGAGATGGAAAGGAGAGCCAGTCAAAAAAACGAAAGGATGAGGTAAGGCTTTTGGAGAACAGAAATTTTTCGCTCTCCATTTTCATGAGAGGAAGCCTGTTAAAAACATAGCTTAACTTGCAATTCCCCTAATTTAGCCTGAGAAACTCAGAGGCTTTGCTCGTGGGTTGGACCCTGAGAGGATTATTGGCGCTACAGACTCAAGTGGAGAACTCATGTTCTTGATGAAATGGTGTGTATGGAACTGAATGTCTGGTTTTAAACTAGTTCAGTTCAGGAGCAGTGTCACTGAGAGAAATATATTCATTGTACGGTCATTTGTTCTATTTTAGTACCTTTTTTGGTTCTCTTTTCACAGGAAGAACTCTGATGAGGCAGATCTAGTTCCAGCCAAGGAGGCGAATGTGAAGTGCCCACAAGTGGTCATTTCCTTCTATGAGGAGCGCCTCACCTGGCATTCTTACCCCACTGATGAAGATGAGAAGAAGGATGAGAAAAACTAGTCAAACAAGGAGCTTTTGGGAATTCTTACTTTAAACGGTGGTCAATGAAATGCACACATTCCGTTTTTATTTTCAGAAATAAAGGCAGTAAATGTAGATTCCAACACCTCAAGCAACAATGAAACAGTAACTGTAATTTACATAGGCTCTGGTACACCAAGTTACCATCTGTGTACAAACACTACATGGAGAAAAGTATGTGGAGACCCTTACTAATTATAGTTTAAGTGTTTAAGCCACTACTGAAATTAAGCAAACACATTACCATAGTTAAACATAGTTTCCATTTACAAAAACTGGCAGTAGAATGTGTGGTACTGAAGAGCTGAGTGACTTTCAATGAGGTACAGTCATGGGATCCCACCTTTGCCACAGCCAATTCTAACAGCAGCAATGGTATAGCCACAAAATGACCCAAGCTCAGTGGAGTGGCCAAATGCTGGAGACTAGTGGATTTCCTCTATGGCATCACTCACTATAAACCTTCACGCTGTTTCTGGAAGTAACCTTTGCACAAGATCTATGCACAGGGAGCTTCATAAAATGGGTTTTCATGGCTTAACAGCTGCCCACAGGCCTAAGATCACTATTGGCAATGCCAAGTGTCTGGGGCATTCAAAATCAGTTGTCTGGAGTGGAGAATCATTCTTCACTGTCTGGCCTATTAAATGAAACTGGGTTTAACATATGCCAGGAAAACTACCTAACATAATCCACAGTCCCAATATGAGGTGGAGGGATAAAGGGTTGGGGATGTTTTTCAGGATTTGGGTCCAGGTCATTAATTCCAGTGAGGGGTAATGTTAATTCTACAGGAATTTTACAGTTGTTTGCTTCCAACCTTGTGGCAATGGTTTGGTGAAGGCCCCTTTCTTTTTTAACATAGGACTTTCAAAGAGCTAGACCTTCCTGTCATCTATGCCTTCTTGAGCTCACAAATGCTTTTCTGAATGTATAAGCAAAATTTTATCGGGCGCTACTCTAGAAGATGGGAAGAATACGGGATGGCCAATAAGCTCTGGGTGTGACAGTCAGGTATCCACATACTTTTGGCCAAAAGGTGTATATCATAGAGGTTCACTTTGTAGGTTTACAATGACTGTAGCCAATCTGTTGCTGCAAAGTTTACCACCAGGCCCTACAATCTTGTACATCAATTGAACAGTATCACATCAGGACTAGCAGACTAGATGTTAAGATGGTGGATTAATTCATTTTAGTATGTGCTACAGTGGTAAAACAGCTTTTATTGGATTTTTAACTCTTCAGTGTCACTGCTGTGTTGAAAATAACCCATCAGCCAAATGCAGTTGTTTGAAAAATGTACATCCCGTTCACAAGTGACCTTTTCAATATATTTGAACAAGAATGTGTCGCCCTTTTCAATAGAGTTCCTACAGATGAATGTGATATATTTAAACAAAACTGCAAGGAAAGTAGTTATTAAAATCTTATTTCAGCAAAAAAAAGTCATCAATGTTCTTCATGGGTGAAAGTAAGTACACCCTTAGCCTTAGAAGCTATTATTGCCCCCTTTAACAGAAATAACGAGTATCCGAAATTCTACCCCAGTTTCATTCGTCAGATATTTTTATCTTCTGTGTACAATTAATTTGGTATTAATAATACTTTTTGAACTATTAAGTCATAGATTGGCTAGTGTGTTTAGGATCGTTATCTTGCTGAAAGTTCCATCTCTGGTTTAATTTCAACAGATGGCTTTATATATTGTGTACAGCTACTGTTGTCAAGCATTTCTGATTTGTCTATGATCTATGGTTTTTCACTATATGTTCTTTAGCAAAATGTAGGCTCTTTGAGAAATTCCCATCAGATGGTCTGCTTTCAGGCTGAATTTGCTGGTCAGTTCTGTCGTTAGATAGCTGTACCACTTGTAAATGGTTTTACTTAGAGTTAATAATTTATATTTTATAATTGAGATCTTTTTATATTCTTGCTCAGATTTACAACCTTTATCTGAAGGCCTTAGAGAGTTTAGATCTTGACAAGATTTTTTACACATCAGTTGCAAATAAACTATTAAGTTTTACCTGGCATTTTCCATGTAACATATCTGCTTTTGTTAATTAAAACAATGAAAATGGCTATATTTCATGTAAAATTAGGAGTTTTTCACCTTTATCTGTAGGCAAAATAGGGTGAAAATTTGCTTATTTAAATTTATATTAAAAAAAACTTTCTCTGTACACCTACAAGGTGAACCAACATGGTGGAAGTTTCTAAAAAAGGTGGTGAGTAAATATAGTGTTTTTTTTTTACAGTGCTTACAAAAGTGCATTTATGTGGTATGTGTATCCGATAAAATGGTCAGTGAATGCTGATACAGCTAGTATCTAATAATCTGGCAACTCTGGATATTTCAGTTATGGCACTGCTACTGTAGATAAACATAGTAGACTACTGCTGTTTTTTCTATTTAAATTTTTTCTTCTTGTTACATTGATTATGGATATAAATAGAGATGTGCTTGTATGTTTGTGAACCCTTTAGTATTATTATTTATGTTTGCATAAATGTGACCTAAAGCATCATGCGGTTTTCACACAAGTCATAGTAAACCAGCAACTCAAAATAATCATTTATTGAAGACAATGAGTTGTATTACATATCTGTGAGTGGCAAAAGTGACTATTTGTTTTCAGTATCTGGTGTGACAGCCTTGCATGACTATAACTGCAACAAATTAAAATGAGCAATGGCTGAAGGAATTTTAGCCCTAAATTGTTACCATACACAACAGTGCTCCATACACAACAGCTTTCTATTCTACAAACATAGAAAATAGCTACAACTTAGCTATTTTAAATCATTAACTTGATTTTACTTTGACCATTCTTTGGTAGAACAACTTGTATGCTTAGGGTTGTTGTTGGAGGGCTGTTGTGGCCCAGATGAAGCAATATATGTCCGATCTTTGATGCTACCATCACTATTTTTCTCAGATAGGACAGTGCTTTTTAGAGAGCAGTGGCCCCCCATGCACATTATTATTGTGCTTTCCTAATGGCCATTACCAGTAACATTAGCCAGTGTAAAAGAGACTTCAGAGGGTTTGAAGTTACTCTGGGTTCCTTTGTGACATTGTGGACTGCTTCATGCTTTGCTATTGTAGTCTTGGAGATCTTTGCTTGTTGACCACTCCTCTGGAAGGTAATAATGGCCTTGAAGTTTCTCCAGTTGTACACATTATGTCCGGATTGGTATTCCATTTGTTTACTCAGGTTTTGTTTATCTACTTTAATGAATTGCATGAAAATGTGATGTTTTAGATCATATTTATGGAAAGATACAATTTTTTTTTTAATTTGACATATTTGGCACATTTCAACAAGCACAGTAGTTGGAGCAGAGCTAATATTTTACTGCTGTGCTTTCCAGTGTTCCAGACCCTGTGTAGATTACAGTGCTGACAATTACAGGAGTTTCAAAAATACTTATTTTAACATGTTTTTTGGATTTTGTGTGCATTTAACTGATTGAAATATATTACAGCCTTAACTGAGATTATGAAAAACATACAACAATTTCAAACATTTGCCAAAAACGCATTTCAGTAAATGCACAAGTGTATCTAGAAAGGGGATGAGGTATATGGCCAACAGTCTGTAGCATGACCAAGAGTCTTAAATAATGCTAATTGGTTTGTATGTGATGGTCTTTAGTAGAATGTTCACTCTTACCAGCAAACATGGCTTTGGATTTTAAACCTAAACATCATTGGTCTGGTCACAGTATCGGTGCTACCATCAAATTAACCCATTTTTCTGGACAACATTGTAAATACATCTGGGCATTGCATTGATTTTTGTTTGGTGAATTAGGTTTATATTTTCTTTGTTCTTCACCATATCATAAAGCAAAATGTAGTATCAGTGTTTAATTTAGAGGTAAATGTTTAGTTACTGTATTAAGCTATTAGTGCCAGTTTTATGCATCATGTAATTACTGTGTAACATATAAAAACTTTTTTTACGCAAAGCCACTTTGTTAGTTCAGTAAAAATAGTATCGCTATAATTGTTTAATTTCTTTTGCTACACTTTGATGTGATTCATGTATTGGTGCTATACAGTATTTCTTTCTCAACGTATTGCATTGTTAATGTCATGTTACAGAGCTTGTTCTCTCGAGCATTTTCATAAAACATTTGAGTCTTTGATTTCACATGAGCCTGGTTTCTCAATTGATCAGACATCTTAAATATGTTAGAGCAATGAGCCTGTACTTTCATTAGAAAGCTCACATTGCCTCTTTCTTTATTTTCCTGTCATGTAGCAAACAACCACTGTATCACAAATAAATACAAGGCAACAGGTCACTGTTGAAAAAAAACAGTTTATTAATCAATAAAGGAACAATTTCAGATTGCCAGCAAATCTTTCAAAGTAAACTAAAAGTGTGGGGGTGGGGTCAAAGCTCAAAGGGTTAATAAGGCCTGGTAAGACACAAAAGGACAAAATATTCTTAAAATCAACACAAATAACATAAACATATTTACAAAACAAACAAGACATAAAAAAGTGCATCACAACAAGTAGTGTTATCATAAGACCAAGGATTTTAAGTACATATGTCACCTAAGTATCTTAAGCATGATTTCCATGCCTGATATTTTTTAATAATGCATTTTCTTCCATTGTTTCTACTCCAAACCTGTTAATACTCTTAAAAGGTCGACTCTTGCTCAATTTTAGAAACAAAATGACTTTTTTCCCTTGCATATTGCACCAAGCCAGACAATGCTGCATGGCTACATACATGTGCTCAGTGTAGATGTCAGCAATTGAATCCAATAGGAGAGAATGGCCTATCAAGACGCATCTATTTGATGGAGATTAAGCATTCTTATTAGAGCTGAAGCTCACACTCCCCTTTTACAAAGATTATATTTCACAAGTATGCCAGTCTCCTGGATAGTTCAAAAGCATATTTTGTGCTGCCTTTAAGCATGGTCCAGTTAGACAATGGTACATGCTAGGCAGATTTCAATTCTCTGCTAAGTAAAATATGGTAATGACCTGAATGAAATTATGTAAGGGAGAGTTGTGCATGTAAAAGGAAAAATATGCAAATGAAAAGAATGACAAGAATTCACCTCACACATTTACATGACATCAGCTCAATCGAATTTTGATGCAGCTACCACAGTACTGTGCTCTAAACAATGTGAACTGAACCAGCCACTGTCTACATTTCAGATTACGAGTATCTTGTTCATTGTCCAGGTCATAATAAAACAGAAAAAAAGCATTCCAAATCAAAATCATTCTTCCAGATGTAACCACTGCAACAGAAAGATTTTACAGTTAGCTTCTGTCACTTTTGCAATGCAGCAGTCCAGGTAATGAGTGAGAAATGACAAAGCAGGTGACTGTTCAGCATAACTCTGTACAGATTTTTTCCCCAGCGTGGTCTTTAACCAGCGGTTTAAAAAGCAAGTGAAACATTCTTGACATAATTTAGGAGCAACATGAATTCAGGCCTACATGCCCCACAGCTTTTTCAACAGTTTATGCACATGGGAGGGTAACCATGAAAGGCTACAAGGAGAGTGTTCTCACCCTCAAACCTGCAGAGAAGAAAGAACTGCTAAAGACTGAGAGCTTACAGCCAAGCTACAGAGATGATTTACAGCGTTGAGCAGAGCACAGAATTTGATTTATTAGAAATGCCGTGTGCATTCTTACTCAATATTTCCTCTGTCTCCCAAACTCTCATTCTGACTACAAGAATTAAATACTCATTCTTCACCACTCCACTCTGTTCCACCTTCCCAGTTTCATGGCAATCAGCACAACGTCCCGGGAAACCCATCCTGGGTTTCAATTAATAACTGTCCAATGAAAATTTGTGGTTGCTTGTTTTTTCTGTATGAGAAATCGAAAATACGTTGGTTTAGGTAAACCTAACGACCACCATGATGGAACCGGGAATGAGAGAAATGCACAATACTATCTTCGGTTAGTATTGGCATCTTTCTTTTTGCCTTTGGTTTTTCAATACCTCAAACGTTCAGGCGCCAACTTGCAAACTCTTCTTCATGTGTCTCCTTCATAAAGAAGTGCCTTCTTCTTTAACATCCCAGGACTACCATCGGGGGATTCTCACACACCACAGGCCTATGCTAAAGATTCTAACAATCTTCCCAAGCAGCAAGCCTGCATTTCCTTTTGTTTCTAGAAGTTGATTCCTCAATTTATTCAAATTTTCAAGAATCTGTCATTGTCCTTCATAGTGGTGGCTTCCTCTTGTATTCTGTCCAGCTCTCTGTGGATTCAGTCAGTCCAACCCCATCCTATCCTTTGTTCATTCTGTTCATATTCCAAGTAAAGCAATGAATAATCAGTACTTAAAAAGCACTTCTTCAAATTTGTTTTCTGGAGAAAACTTCTGAACCAAAGAAAGAAAAAGGAAGAAAACCTAATGCAGGAACAGTAACCGACAGTGCATTTTTCTTTTCCTTGCAAGAATCTTCTCAAAGAAAAAAGGACATTTTCTTCCACCTTTAAAAATCTTTTTTTGTTTGGTGGGGACTTAGCAACAAAAGAATGAAGCAGGTCAAGCTTCTCACTTCTTTTTGTCCTTCGGTTTCTTGTCAGGTTTACGGCCTTCCTCTGTAGACATGCTGCGAGGCATGATGAGAACGCTACCGTCAGCACCATACTGCAGGGAGTACTCGCTGGCAGGATAAGGCCTGCCGTCTTCATCCCGCATTTGACCCAATACTTCCTGAGAAAGGCTGTCCACCTTCTGCTTCATCTGTCTGATACAGCGCAAGTACTCCACTTTCTCCTTCAGCAGCCGTGCCTTGTCACGCCGCAGATCCTGCACACCTTTCTCAAGGTTGATGATAGTGTCCAGCTTACGTTTACGGCAGTTTTGTGCAGCCATTTTGTTTTTTCCACGCCTGCGGATGTCACGAATGAGGGAAAGCTGGGCCTCGCTGAGGTGGTGCTTTGAAAGAAGCTCATTGAACTCCTCAACAGGGAGGTTAACAATTTTTTCATTGGAAAAGGGGATCTTCATTGCTCTGGCCCGACGTTCATCACGGCTAGACTGCTTGTCGATGAACTCTCGCGGTGGCTGAAGCTTTGTTTGCTGAACTTGCTTATCTCTGCTCTTTTTACTGCAGGACCCCAGCAACTGAGAATGCTCAGGGTATGATGGTGCCAGTGGTAGGTTGTAGGTGTGGTTGTGATCAACACTCTCCATCCGTGGTAATCCATGGAAATGAGAGGGATCCTGGAAGCTCATGCGGCACAGCTTACTGTACTCTGGCTGGTAGCCTCCAACAGCTCCTTCTTCTGTTTCAGCTGTGGCTGCTTCTGAATCTGTACTGTAGCCCACTGCCCCTTCCTCTGAGAACGTAGCCGAGGTGGAAGAGGTCGAGGCAGCTGAGGAACAGGATGTCTCAGAGTTGCTAGGAGAGACTGGGCTGTGGCCAGAGTCCAAAGATAGACCAGAGTCTGAGTCAAGCTCATCTTCTAACTGGGAAGCCTGGGCCTGGCTGAAACCTTCTTCCATGGCAAGGTCTAGCAAACTAATTTCATCCAGCATGGACTCCTCTAAAAGACTGGTAAATGGGTCAGGCAACACAGGGGTGGAGGTGAGGTTACTGGTACTATTAAGAAGTGGTGGCACAAATAGCCCAGTAAGGTTAGTGACTCCAAATGTTGAATTAATGTTTGATGAATTGCTAGAGGCAAGCCTTAACAGCGCAGGCCTCTGGCCCGCAGAGGGATCGAGTTCAGGGTTGAAAAGAGAAGGAAGGTCCTGACTACAACTTGGGAGGGAGGCCTGGTGGAGGCTTACGTCCTGATTGATAAGACTAGATCGTGAAAGACCAAAATTTGCAATTGTGCCAGATTCTCTGGTATTGGGAACAGTGTTACTTGGGTTACTATTGGTGCCATTTTCCACAGTGTTATTTACTTCCATGTCCTGCAAAAGGGATAATAGAAAAGGAAAGAGAGTCAGAACATTTAGTTTTAAAAAAAATTATACCATTACCATATAAAAATATAAAAATATTTAGGGATCTACAAACCTGAAGTTCCATTATAGCCATAATGTCCTGCCATTGCTGTTCCAGGTCAACAGGTACATCAGACTGGGGTAGAGGCTCTGGTAATGGAAGCCCCTGAGATGTTGAAACAACATCTTCGGTTGGTTCCCTCAGTTGAGCAGAAACATCTGTGGTCTGGAACTTATGGAAAATGGACAGGACAAATATGACATCGGACAATAAGACAAGGCAAACCTAGTTGGTGTGGAACTATATTTGCCAGTGACTATGACACAATATAAAATAGAATACATTTTGGTGTGTTCATAACTACTGTTAGCTAGCTAATATTGAAGTAACTTGACTGTAGCATCACTTCACTGAGTAGTAGTGGTGGAAAAACTTAAAATTCAGTAATTGATCAAGGTACAACATGGAAACAATATTGAAACAATAATTTGATGCAATTATGCCACAGCCTTATTCTAATAATAGTTTTCAAGAAACTGAGCCATGCAATTACTCAGTCAGTCAGAGCCACTAGAAGTAATTGATGCAAATGTCAGAAAGAGAGCAGGAGCAAATTAAGTTTTTTAAATAACAGGTCGTTTAGGTAGTAATATGTCTAGGGGTTGCCAACTCTCACTGTTTTTGGGCTAAATTTTTAGTTTTATATCTTTCAACAGAATCACATAACATTGAATTAACAAGTGACCATTTTTGTTCTTTCTGCATAAGTACACCATCAATCTGGTTATTTCAAAACCTGTGAGGACAATGTCTGTACCTCCTACATGCCCTTCTTGTTTACATGGTACATTGCCAGCAAAAGTACAGTGGGGTGGAAGCAAAGCTGCATGCTTTTTTAGTCATGCTTTCACATGACCAGTATTGAAATATCCCAACACTCACATTATAATTGTTTTCTTATGGCAAAAGGGTCATGGAACTATCATGTCTGTAGACGTTATTAGTGGTTACTGAATATTGTACATTTTAGTATTTTGTCTTTTTTTGTGAAGAAAGACTGAACAACACTCCGTAATTGCACATGAAGTACGCTAGTCATGTGAAGGACTGAGTGTCACAGTTATTCTATGCTGAGCAGTTTGGTGACGCCCCAATACCAGTCATGTGAAAGCAGCTTCATAAAACTGGAGCATCAGGGTCTCTCTCTTACTCCAAGAGTGCTCTAATATAACTAAATCCCTCAAGTGGAATGCATGCTCCTCAGCTCAGCAACTGCTGCTTAGTTTAAACTCCTGTTTGATTTAACTTCACCTCACCATCTATCAATGCCACAATATCTCATTTTTCTATTAAAATGTAATGTCACCTTATACTAAAGACAACGATTTACATATAAATTAATGTTTAAAAATACCCATTTACTGCACAATACCACAAATATTGTCTAATTCTCTTCTCTTTAAGGTGCCATGGAAAGTAAACTGTATCTATCTAGTCACAGTTGAAAAAGTATAGTTTGGAACAAGGAATTTTATGAGTGAGTCTCAAATATCCAAAGCAATCACCACAAATGTGTAAATGCACAGAAAAAAGCTAATTCCAACAAACCACCAATATTACATAATCAACAGGATCACTAATACGGACACCCCCAAAATTGACATATTAAAGACACTACAGGTTCTACAGGAGAACATGCCAAATTTGCTTTTCAGAATTCAGTCTTGGTTAAGTGAAGTGGTCAGTGAGGTTCATATATGACACTGTGAAGTTGGTGAAGTGCCACCTGAGAGAACTGTTTAGAGCCAGAGAACGTTTTACACCACTAAAGGACGACACTGCTTTGGATGGTAAAAAGATTAGTCCTATGACTTGTCTCTTTGTGGAAATATACTTTAGATACGCTTTAGTGTGCACTACTCTGCTTCTGACTGTAAACAGCCAAAATCTCTCTACACTACTGAATTCCTCTAACCCTTCTTTTTAACAATGTCCACCTTTTCTGAGATTTGGTAACGCTGTTGTTCAAGTTTTCTTTAACACTTTCTAAATTAGCACAAACAGTACCTCGCACGCTGCTGCGTCTGGCTCCTATTCGCTTTAAGCATCAACCTAACCTACCAACTGTAACACTATTCCATGTGATTGGTTCAGCAAAGCGCCATTCTCATTCTCATTTGCTTTTTGTGTTGTCGGTCAAAACATGAACCGAATGAGGCTTGTATCACAATAATTATCGTTATCATCTTATCACCCAGCTCTACTATGGACCATGATAAGTGATTTATTGTTACTTTGATCTCTGGATTAGTTAATTTTGCAACTGTACAAAGTTACTGCACATTTATAATAATCAATATTGTGAATATTGCTTTAGAGAATGCTCAGCTGGTTCAGTTTGACACTCATATGGTGTCACTTCCAAATTAAAAGCGAGTTTTATATATACAGTCTTAAGCAAAAGTCTGTGCACCCCTTGATAAATAACAGAAGTTGATGATTTTGTAAACACAGTCTCTGGAAAAAAATACACAATACACAATTTTCAACAAACAAACAACAGTAACGTATGTCATAAATTGAACAAAAATATTGCTGAAAATATTGTGTATTTTTTCCATATACATACATACATACATACATACATGTTAGATATATATGTATATTAGAATTTTACAGAGACAATATGTTGCGATCAAGGCAATGTCTTTTCCAGGGATGTCCATGCTTACTTCAGCAGGACAATGCCAGACCACATTCTATATGAGCTACAGCATGACTTCACAGACACAGATTGTGTGGGCTTGATTAGCCTGCTACCATTTTTATGCTTTTCACTAGTAATATTATAATCAGTGGTTATTTCACAGCCAGATATTTGTACTGCAGAGTTTTATGTTTCTGTGTTACATATTATGCCTGTTTTCCATTTGGTTCAGGAAATTTGCAATATACAGATTGTATTGGCTTGGCTTATTTCATAAACAAAAGTCATCTTGTTCTATGCATTTGGACATAATATTTATCGTAGCTACTCAGAACTAAACAAACCTTAATGCTGCCCAATGCTAACTTCCATTCTTTCTTCAATTCACACACACACACACACAGACTCACATACACTAGCCTGAAGTCAAGCTAAATGTACAGCTCTCAAAAGTAACAATAAAAGCAAATATTCTTCAGCTGCTAGAATATATGTGATCAGTGCTTGCATTATATACAGTCATGTTGAATTAACATGATAAATGAAAATGTAGGAAAACATATTTGAACAAGTAAACATTTTACTCGCCTTAATACTGTCTTAATTTTCCAACATTTATTCAACAAAACATTTACTTTATGGTGAAAGTAAGTAGAACTCCCTTGTCCTCTGATGAAATACCTGTAGATGTTTTGAATAATTATCCAGCAGTTTTAGACACTGGCTAGTTTAATTTTTTTGCCTACTCTTCCATGCCAAATTCCTTTAGTTCAGTTCAAGATGTTTGAGGGTCTTGTTGCATGTCCCACTCATTTCAAACCGCCCACAAAATGTAAATAGGGATAAAAGATCCTTTCTTCTCTTGAAGCCACTGCTTGGACTTGTTTATCTTTAACTTTTGGACAGATGGCCTAACTTTATCTTTAAGCACTCTTTGATGTCAAGCAGAAATCATAGTGAATCCATGACTGGAAGCTGCCCAAACATTGAGGCTGCAAAGCAACCCCAAACTTTAACATTTCTACCACCATACTTGGTGTGGTCAAACAACCACATTATTTCAAAAGGTCTGGTCTTCGACTATGTTCTTTGACATACTATAGTCTGGATTTAATGATCTTATTGGAGTGCAAAGGTTTTTCTAGCTCAATCTCATTCTGATTGGAGATGTATGTACTTTCACACCAACTGTTACAAGAGTTACCTGCTGATCCCATGGTTCATTGAGCCTTTAGACCACAACAAGATAACACACATTCCCAGCAAAAGAACACCAGACCATAGACCCCAGAATTAAGTAAGACAGCTAGGTTTAAATAAGCCTTTCCACCTACAGGTGATTCTAATCAATGGAACCTAATCTGGAATGTATTGAAGGAATCTAGAGTTGAAGCTATGAAATATATGGATGTATTTCCCCCCAGGTGAATGACCTTGTTTAAGTAAGGAAATTGTATACACATACATGTTCATTTTATGTTTCAGAAGTTTGTGTATAATCACCTTTATCTGTAGCCACTGTATTAAGAGTATAAAATGATTGCATATAAAAAATAAAATAAAAAAACAGTAATCAGCCTTGTTGTCAGCATCATTATTGTACACCACTGTAGAACTGAATAACTGAATAAAACATGAACAGAGTGTTAAGTCTTAAAAGCTTAAGAATAAGAAACATTATATTCAAAATTTTAAGAGCACTATTTTCTGCAATAGCTACATTGTTGTTTGTGTACTGCTAAAATTTTAATACAAAGTTAGCAAATAAAGTCAACAAACTAATGAGTGGGTACCATATTAGAGAGGAGAAAAAAGAGCTCATTATATTCATTATCTTACTTTTTGTTTGAGAGTTTGCATAGATCTACACTATTTTTTGTATCTGTATAACATTGTTTGGCATCCCACTGGAGTTTAGGATACATAGTTTGTAATTTATTCTTTTGCCAAATCACAAAATCCATAATAAAACATCACTCTCTTTAGGGTCTCTCAGTACACAAGTATTTGTAGCATGTAAACAACGAACTAACCATGCAAATATGGCAGTACACTCAGCTGATGCTTTCTTAGACCCAATAAAACTAAATAAATTCGAACACAGCTCAAGTTCCAAATAGAAGCACACCCACTGTGTTATTTAACCTGTTATTAAGACATCATCATTTAACACCCAGTGTTTCAACTAATGTGCTTCTGCCATCTGCCATTATTTGTTAACCCTATATTGGGAATAGCACTGTCATTGAAGTGACCTAAAGCTAAAACATTATGGTTAGTAATCAACTTGCAAAAATTAATTTTTTTACAAGCTTGGCTGGAAGGTTGTAAAAGCGTGACATTTATTAGTGTACAACCTATGGGGTTTCGAGTTAGAAAAAGATGGTTTTCTGCAGTAATTTGTCATAAACTGTGATCTGATCTAAGTCAATAATGGTATTGACAAACAATGTGCCTAAAATAAAAAAATAAAAATATTTTTTTGTATTCATTAAGAACAACCATAAACAACTCACATTGCTAGTAGAATAGTATGTGAACCCTTGGATATAATAACATTCATTTTCCACTAGCAATATGCTTATGGTTGTTCTCAATAGAGATATAAAAAGATCTGATTTGTGTGTTATTACTTTAGGTTTGTCAATCACATTGTTTGATCAGTTCACATTTAATGACAAATTTAAACAGAAAACCATTAAATTCCACAAGGTTCACATACTTGCCACTTTTTGTATCTAAAGAAAAGCGATACCTCTGATTCCTCTCCAAAAGGGAAAGTGGCCTCCAGAAGTCTCAGGCATTCCTGCAGGGACATTGAGGTCTGTGCACCAAGGCTGGTAAGCTGGTGAAAAAACAAAACAAGAGGTAAACATATCAGCAAGGTCAAATTGTACAGTTTTAGCCCCCAACTTAATAACACAGCAATGCTTTTCACTATAACCTTCTACATGAACTGTCAAGTACCTACCTAATTTGCTTATCAGTTTAATATAAAATAGGAATATGCATATTCCGATGTGCGCTTTCCAAAATTATTTAAATTATTTGGTCTTGATGATCTATTATCTAAATAAAAACTTTAAAGAACACCAGACATTTGAAATTGAGGAACAGAACCTGCTTCTGATCCACCCCTAGAATAATGTCTTCCCAGTCATCTCAGTAATCCTCAACTGTAGAAAGAATCATTTTTAAATGCTCTTGATTCAACACGCAGGGGCTGTCCAGTTGTACATGCAAGAGCTGATGTGGCTTCAGATTTCATTTCATTTCAATCAAGAAGGGGCACCAAAGATTCCACGTATTTATTCAATTAGTTTTAGTCTTCAAATGCTGATAGTGTGTTCATGCTTTGTTGAACATTTGTTGCTCAGCTCTCAGTGGGTAAGACTGGACTGCATAGCACTAGATATTGTAATTTACATTGTAAATAGTTTACAGCTGATTAGTTTCATATAAAACATAGTACTAGTACTGGAAAGTTGACTGTATTTACTACATAAATAATTCAAATTTATTTCAGAACTGGCATTCAGAAGCTCGCCAAGTCGTAAAACTTTATTGGACAACCCCTCCAGTGACCAAATGATGCAGATTTTGTTTTTTGCAGAATAGTGTCCGGAGTCCATATAACCAAGTTACAACCAGACTATCAATTTGCAGTCTCAAAAATAAAAATTACATTATTATTAATAATAACAACAACAACGATAATCAACATGTTGATGTAGTAGTCAAATAGGTTTAAAGGAGCTTTTACCTGTTCAGGTATGCTCTCTCCGGTCTCTCCATCCACAAGAGTCAGGCCCTGACCCTCTTGCAAATTGATTCCATTTCTCCAACCCTCTTGTGCACCTGGCTCCTCATGCTCCTCATTAGGTTTATCTGCTTCACCATCCTTCTGTCTGCTGCTGTAGTTAAACACTTCCCGTCCAGCTCCAAGGTCAATATCCTGCCTCCAGAGAATATCTATAAGGTCTATATCCTGAAGAAAAAAAACGACAAACTTAATAATGCAACATTAAGCAAAGAACAAGACTTGCAGTAACAGAAGGAAACGGTCACAATCCCATCTGGCACTAAGAAATGTGATTCATCTCAACATTTTTATTGCAGCTTTAGTATAGCAGCAGATCAGAACTTAATTTACTATTGCTCATTACACATTACATCAAGAGTGACAATCTAAGAGTAATAATCTAAAAATGTTCTCTTCAGCTCTTAAGGCTGTGAATCCATGTGGAAGCATATAAACCTTCAACTGCAAAAAGGTGGGAGTATTTTTTTCCTAGGTGGCTCAAAGCCCTGTAGTAAGGTCAAGTGACAAACAGGTAACCTTTTTTTGAAGAACAAATTTTCAAGTGTGGTTGGGCATTAAAATGACCTAAGTTATTATTATATTAGGTTTGCCGTGCAAAATGATACAATTCTTAATATAGTTTAGTTGTAGATCTTCTATGAGTGCATAAAAATTTGCAAAAAAATTAGAAAAATTAACAATCCCCTTTTAAGTCTCATGATTAGCATTAATTTTTGTTAAATACAAAGACTCCTGAAAACTTTTGTCTTACATTTAAAATTTGAAGCAAGTAGCATCGCCAACTCACTAGATTCCTACTATAAATAAAATACTACATGGGTCTTGGGTTATTTCATATTAAAAAAAAACAATAAAAGCTGTACACATAACTCCATCACAGTGCAGCAGACCACAAAGTACAAAAGTAGACCACACCCAAACCACTGGTAGCTAGATTAGTACAAGAGTACAAAAGTGACCTATTTGGGAGATGCTAGTATTAGGAATGAAAAATACTAATAAATATTATGGCAACTATGTAGTAGGGAAACCATACATTAATAAATACCGTACCTCTTTAGAAAGATCATCACTCCCCTCTCTGTCTGCTGTCTCCTGGCTGTTCTCAGGTGCTACTGCACCCAAACTGTCCTCTCCACTAAGGTTGTAGGTTGACTCAGAAGCACTCCCGGCCCCTCTCATGGCCGAGGCTTCGGGGTTGTTCACGTCCTCCAGGCTACCCCCATTGTCCAAGGCAATGCTGGGACTAGACTGACTGGTTGCAGACACCACAGTCTCTGGGTCACGGTGCACCAACCAAGCACTCAGCTCAGTACTGGGCACCTGCAGGTGATCTAGAGACCGCACCTGATTCAGCAGCCGACGAATGGCAAAGAAGCGGTCCAGGTCCACACTTTTCGGATGGATGCCATAGCCGTCCAGGGTGTTGCGGAGGTTGTGGAACTGCGTTTGGGTGTAGGCTGAGCTAGGGCCCAGGATTATTTCGCGTAGTGGAGGTAGCTGATTGCTTAAGTATGTGTCCACGTCCACCCGCACCCCAATGAGACTCAGGAGGATAGTGAACTGAATCAGACCCTCTGTGAAGTACTTTTTCAGGTAAAGCATTTCTTTGCAAAGGAAACAAAAATGAAAGTTTACAAAAAAACAAAAACAAAAAAACAAAAATATGACACGAACAAGAGTAAGGCTCAAACACTTGCAGTTAGTGTTTTGTAGAACCCATGAGAGAAATAAAAATGTAAAGAAAACACATAGAAAGGGAGATTATCTGTTTTACACAGACATTGGCTTGTTATGCATAGGCAACAAAAAATGAAAATGAACGACGTCTCCTCTGCCCTCAGCGGTGAATGTCTATTCTATCAAGCAGACACTTGGATCCACCATTTAGGTTTCACTCTCTGAAAGCTACTCCAATCTGCATAGGAGAAAAATAATACAAGAAACAGCCCAATATAAGCAAATGCTCCAGTAAAGCGAGTAACTGTCAGAGGTAGTATAGGATGAACGCTAAATTTAATAGAAGAGTTAATATTGGTGGAAGTTATTGAAGCTGTTGAGTACTAGCGGTAGAGCACTTACTGGTATCATCACACCCACCAGTCTACTACTCAGAAATAAACAGCCATAATAATACACATACGACGTTTCGACGTGCACAACAAACAAACGACAAATTAAAAATCGCTTTATTCCAATGACCGCTACCGAAAGGCATCCTCACTTTTTCCAAAAAAACACACGACACGATTTATTTTGCCCATCGTCCAGGAAGCGCTCTCGCACACTTCCGCTATGGGCACTCGGCAACGACGTTAGCAACAAGTGGCGCAGCGTTGACTGATTGGTTCAGATGATTTTCAAAGGCCAATCACAGAAGCCGGATGAGGGATAACGTGATCTCTGAGCCAATAGGAGCTAACCGAAGGCGGGCCTTAAGAAAGACACCACCAGGCCCTTTGACTAAATAAAAACAACTTCAAGTAATTTGAGTATTTGTCCGTTGATAACATTAAAATACAGATACGCACATATAGCATACCTGTTCTAATTTATAAAAGCAGCGACACTGGCGCATAACAGCAATCTGGGGGATGAACGATGCGTTCGCTTTCTGACAACTAGCTAGCTTAGCTGCTTAGACAGCTCGCTTACTGAGGCTAACCGGCTAATCCTGTAGTGGAGTGAGCCTGTTTTCATACTTACTTGGAGAGTTTACTGATAAAAAGATGTCAGCGCGTGGATGTTAGTCATTGCAGCACTCGTTAGTCACTTCGGCGATAAAAGCAACCTGTTGTTCACAGATTTGACTGATGTTGTCATAGTCTACTCGTCTTGAATGGCCCACCATGACTTGCAAAATTTCCCCCTTCGCCGAGAAGTTCCCTGCCAGAGGAGCACGTTTATGCAGAGCGCATGCGTAGAATATTCCAGGGCGCAGGTCTGAATCAGAGCCATGGGCTGAATGAGATAATAAAATGAATCAGAAAAATATACAAACATCCTATGCACCCCTTATGACAAACCATTCTCGACTTTTGTAATAGTCAAATGTTTTCTCTTTGACAAAAGTTTTTCTTTGGTTATTTTAATGCAGAATTCCCACCCATGGTAACGTAGTTCACTCTCAAAAGCTGGAAATAAAGCAGTTTTTGAGTTGTAATGGTTCCCACCGCAATGTAATGAAATCATCGTACACAATTAGTTTCTTAGTAATTTGCATCAGTATCCAAATCTATGAATAGATGCTGGCAGCTGTGAGTATGGTTGTGTTATTTTCCAGTTTGTAAAGTCATTTGACCTACTGTTAGCAACCCCACATTTAGTACTTTGTGGCCAGCAAATAAATTACTGTTTTGAAAAATTGGAAAAAACACATTTTCAAGCAGGATAATGTCCGGGGACTGGGATGGCCATTTTGAAGCTTGAATTTAATATTTAAAGTCATTGGCAGGTTAATGCAAGTAAAAAAAATATGGCCTCTGTTTAAGATATCTGAACAAAAGTAATAATAATATTAGCTGTTACTTAAATGTATTAAAATCCTAACTGGGTGAATATTGTAGGAATTACAATTTTTTTTATACATACCCCCTAAATATTTTAGTATGTTGACTTCCCCGCTATATAATGACTACTAGATCTAGGGTTCATATTATGGTATTTGCATTTGAAATTTTGTTCTCAAATTTGAATTCCAATCCAGGTAAATATAGATGATTTACCACTTGTAATCATCAAACACAAGAAGGTCAGTTATTAGATTTAAACGTAAAAAAAAAGTTTCTATACTCTCAGGTGGCTAAAAACAACTTAGGAACATTTGTTTTTGTTTTTTGAGACAAAAATATGATTTTTTGTATGTTCAGTCTGAGATTGAATTTATTGTCACAATTACTTATTATTGTTTTATAGTTTTAGTGTAGCTATATTCACCATTCAGCCATAGCATTAAAACCTCCTACCTAATATTGTGTTGGTCCCTCTTGTGTTGCCAAAATAGTTGACCCCTTGAGGCATGGACACTACAAGAACTCTTAAGATGTGCTATGATATCTGACTGGCACTAAGATGTTGGACACAGATCTTTTAAGTTCTGTTTGTTGTGAGGTAGAACCTTCATGGATCAGACCAGCTTTTCCAACACATCCACGATTGGATCATGATCATGTTGAAAAAGGGCACTGCCTTTAAGGAACACTGATGCCATGAAGGAATGTGCTTAATGTGCAACACTGTTTATGTATGTGGAAGGAATCAAAGAAACATCTACATAATTATCATAACCCAAGGTTTCCCAGCAGAATATTGGTAAGAACACCACGCTGTCGATCACAGCCACATAGTGCAGCTCTTCCCCTGGTAAGCATTGCACATGTACTTTGTCATCTATGTGAATGTCAGGTTCTTCACACTCACATCATGCTTAGGAAAAAGTGCTTATTTTAAACGGTTCTTTAAGGAACCAGCAGTGGTTCTTCTGAGGAAAACTTTTTCTATGTCTGAGCATAATTCTTCATAAGACTTTCAGTGAACAGTAATGGAACAAAGTGGCATTTTTTCTGTTGGTGTATTGGTCACGACATTTTGATGCAGGAGCTTTTTCACATTAATTAGAAAAAAAATAAACAAATGACAAAACTGGGAGGCAGTCTCATCCCAACAGTAGTGATATGGTGTAATCTGGTTTGACAAATGTAATCCACTTAATTGGTGTTACAGGATCATTCATTTTATTTCTCGAAATTTTTGTTGGTTTTATGATACATTTATGTGCTGCAACTATTCTGAAGTTTCTCTGACCCTGACATCTAGCTGTCACAATTTGGCCCTTGTCAAAGTTGCTTCGAACTTTGTGCCTGTCCATTTTTCCTGCTTCCATTACATAATTACATGCACAGCCTATGGAATTGTCTGTTTAGCACAACCTATGAAATTGATAGCGGATGTATGTCATTGTGGGTAGTCATCTAAAACAACAAATGTACATTCAAATAGAATGTAATGATTTGCCTCATAACCAATGTTTTATTCACAAGGGACCATTGAAAACATAACAAATATTTGAAGAACTTTTCAGGAAATCACATTGTACATTGTAAATCATTTATTTGTATTGCACTGCTGCACATAAGTATTTGAACACCTGAGAAAATCAGTGTTAATATTTGGTACAGAAGCCTTTGTTTGCAATTACAGAGGTCAAGTGTTTCCTGTAGATCTTGATGAGGTTTGCACACACTGCAACTGGGATTTTGGCTCCACTCCTCCACACAGATCTCCTCTAGATCTGAGGAACAATGAGTTTTAGCTCCTCCAAAGATTTTCTATTGGATTTAGATCTTGAGACTGGCTAGGCCACTCCAGAACCTGAGGGCGCCACTCCTTAGTTCTCCTGGCTGTGTGCTTTGGGTCATTGTCATGTTGGAAGACCCAGCCACAACCCATCTTCAATACAACTCATTCTTCTTTTTCCTCTAAACACGGCGAGTGAAGTTTAGACCAAAAAGTTCTACTTTGGTCTCATCTGATCACATGATCCAATGCATCCTCTGGATCATCCAGATGGTCATGTGATGACTTGAGCAGGGGAACCTTATGTGCAATGCATGATTTGAAACCATGACGGCGTAGTGTTCTACCGACAGTGACCTTTGAAACTGTGGTCCCAGCTCTCTTCTTGTCATTGACCAGCTCCTCCCGTGTAGTCCTGGGCTGATCCCTCACCTTTCTTATCATCAGTGATACCCCATGATGTGAGATCTTGCATGAAGCCCCAGTCTGAGGAACACTGACAGTCATCTTTAGCCTCTTCCATTTTCTAACAATTGCTCCAACAGTTGATATATTTTCACAAGGTTGTTTGGCAATTGCCCTGTAGCCTTTTCCAGCCTTGTGTAAGTCCACAGTTTTGTTTCTGGTGTCTTTTGACAGCTCTTTGGTCTTGCCCATGGTATTAGTTGGAGTCTGACTGACTGTGGGGTGGACAGGTGTATTTAAAGAGCTCAGACAGGTGCTACTAATTTAGATTAATGAGTGGAGTAGAGGTGGACTTTTTTAAGGAAGAGTAACAGATCTTTCAGAGCCAGAATTCTTGCTGATTGCCAGGTGTTCAAATATTTATTTAAATATCAATAATTTAAATTCTTTAAAAATAACACAATGTGATTTCATGTTTTAAATTACAGGATCATGCTACCTGAGGGCCCAAAGATCACTGGCATCCAATACTGATTTTCAAATTGTCCAGATTGTGATGATGTGAAGTTGATAAAATATTCAAAGTCTTCCCAATTTTACATCGAGGAACAATATTTTCAAATTGTTCCATGATTTGTAGACACAATTTTGCATACTGGGGAACCTCTGCCTGTCTTAACTTTTGAGAAACTACCTCTTTAAAATGCTTTTTTTATACCCAATATTATATTTTTCCAGCCTTTTTGGCTTGTCCCAACTTTTTAGTTGACCTCCTGTCATAAAATAAAAAGTAGCAAATATTTTTCATGTAATAGCAATATGTCAATTTAAACATTTGATATGTTTACTGTGTCCTATCATGAATACAATGTGCCCCTCTAGCATGGCACGATTTTGTCTTTTCGTGGTCTAAGTTTTAGCTCAAAATCGACCTGATAACTTCAAATTGCATTGTAGGTGAACTACAAGCCTAAGGTTAAGGTACATTGATCAATTGAGCGCTTCTGGAATAATTCCCACCAGGTGGCATTGATGAGTAAGTGTCCAGGAAAAAATGTGAGAAAAAAAGATTTAAAACAGCATGAAACACTAGTGACTAGACAGTTAGCTGTAACACCTCAGTTTTTTGTTGTATTATTTCAGATTTAGAAAGAGACACAAAGCTGATCAAAGTATCACAACTGCATCCATAAACTAAGTGGACACATCACAAAGGAGCTTGAACCATAATCCAGTAGGAGACCATGAAAGATCTTCACCACAGACATGACTTGCCTAGGGTTATCACCATATCTGTTGCACATCATTTCACAGAAATGTTTCCCTGTCCTAGAAATATTCTAGGAACAAACTTAATTCTTGGAAATCAGTTTTAGCGTGATTGTGTTTGACCATGATTACATTCTTTCTTCTAAGAAGCACATTCCTTTATTGATCCATGCATTCATGGTGGCTTGCTGCATGTCTCAGTTGAAAAGAAAAAGTCATATGAATGTTTCAACAGCAACAAGTTAAACAGCGTTGATAATGGTAGTTCTATGTAAAGATGAAATAAATTAAGCCATCATGGACCTTATAGTACTCCAGATATACAGTTGAAGATGCTGGTAGTATAATGATTTTGAAGACCCATTACATAAAATAAATGGCCCAATATTTCATAGAGCCTAAATATAATGTAGTACAAGTACATGTAAAAAAATAATATTGTGAAAAGGTTAAATATTTCATAACATTCCTTTCAGAAAGTAAAATCCATATATTATATAGATTCATTACACAAAGAGTGAAATATGTCAAGCCTTTATTTCTTGGAAATTCAATAATTATGGCTTTCAGATAATAAAACCCCAAATTCACTGTCTCAGAAAATTAGAAGATTGGGAAAAGGTTTAATCTTGCAAGGTCATGGTGTCACACCCTAATCAGCCAATTAACTAAAAAAAAACTGCAAAGATTTCCTGAGCCTTTTAATGGTCTCAGTCTGGGTCAGAAGGCTACACAACCATGGTAAAGACTGCTGACTTGACAGATGTCCAGAGAAAGTCATTGACACCCTCCACAAGGAGGGTAAGCCACAAAAGGTTATTGCTAAAGAAGTTGGTTTAACAACAGGGACAAACACAGCCTTGAGATGATTGCCAAGCAAAATCCATTCAAGAATTTGGGGGAGATTCACAAGAAGTGGACTGAGGCTGGAGTCAGTGCATCATGAACCACTGTGCACAGATGAATCCTAGACATGGGCTACAAATATCGCATTCCCCATGATAAGCCACTTCTGAACCAGAGACAACGTCAGAGGTGTCTTACCTGGGCTGAGGAGAAAAGGCACTGGACTGTTGTTCAATGGTCCAAAGTCCTCTTTTCAGATTAATGTCAATTTTGCATATAATTTGAAAATCAAACGTTGCTTGAAGTCCAGTGTGCAGTTTCCACAGTCAGTAATGATTTGGGGGCTGTGTCATCTGCTGGTGTTGGTCCACTGTGTTTTCTGAAGTCCACAGTCAACACAGCATCTACTGGGAAATCTTACAGCACTTCAGACTTCCTTCTGCTGACAGGTTTTATGGAGATGCTGATTTCATTTTCCAGCAAGACTTGGCATCTGCCCACAATGCCAAAGGTACCAAAAGCTGGTTCAACAACCAGGGTGTTGCTGTGCTTGATTGGCCAGCAAACTCACCTGACCTGTTGTCCTGAGGAAGATGAGAGACACTAGACCCAACAATGCAGACGACCTGAAGGCTGCTATCAAAGCAACCTGGGCTTCCATTACACCTCAGCAGTGCCACAGGATGATCGCCTCCATGCCACGCTGCATTTATGCAGTAATTTATGCAAAAGGAGCCCAACCAAGTATTGAGTGCATAGAAATGAACATACTTTTCAGAAGCCTGACATTTCTGTTTAAAATATCCTTTTTTAATTGATCCGAGACAGTGAATTTTGGCTTTCATTATCTGTAAACCATAATCATCAAAATTCCAAGAAATAAAGGCTTGACATATGTTGCTCTGTGTAATGAATCTAAATAAAATATGGATTTGACTTTCTGAAAGGAATGATATTGAACTTTTTCATGATATTCTATTTTTTTTTTAGATGTACCTATAAACCTGTGTTATTTAAGCTACTATCAATGTTTTTATAATATACAACAAATAACTGTCACAAGACTACTGGTATGCACACATGATCAAGGCCTTGAACGTCTAGAACAGTCAGTGATTCACCTGCTGAAACGAAGCTACATATTTAAATGAGATCATATGACACTAATCCTATATTTTATGACTGAAGTTGTTCAGCTAGTCTTTTTTTAAAAACTATGCAAAGAATGTTGACATATAGGGCGTGTGAGTTGGCCTTCTTGGACCACTGATGATTTTTGTCGACGCCCTGAAGGATTTGAGTTCATATTTCTGACGAATCTAACTTCCCCAAGCTGCAGGTAGAAGTGCACCATAACCCTGCACTCGCATGACCGGTGGGGGAGAGAAACAAAGTGGTTAAGAATCGTTTAGTATCGTCCGCCACTGGTACTTTAAAGCTCGTGAGCGTTGTGTTTTCCACAGGCTGTCAGGGGTAGGACCACGTCTACGTCCTGTTGATCGCCGAGGAGCTCCCCTACGCTCTTTAAAGAGATGGAGCCAAGCCTGTGCCACGTTACGCTACGGTGCATTCGCTCCAGCGCGCGCCCTGTGATCTCCCCGCGCGAGCTCAGCGCCGTCTCGCGGAGCTCTGGAGTGAAGTGCTGGAACTAAAGTAGAACCATCGCGAGCAAGAGAGTTTTCTTCACAGGATCCGTGTCATTGCCGGTTGTAAAATCTCAAGGGCTACGGTGGTTTCTGTTTGTGTGTGTGTATGTGAGGGAGTGTGTGTGTGTGTGTGTGTGTGTGTGTGTGTGTGTGTGTGTGTGTGTGTGTGTGAGAGAGGGAGCGTTGTGCATCATGCAGAGGGGGCACAGTTTCTCTGAGCGCAAATAAAATAATGGGAGAGAAATGAGAAGGAAAACAAAAGCGAAGCGAATTCCCGACTACGAAAATGAAGAGGACGAGGAGGAAGAACAAAAAGCGGACGAATTCGATGTAAGATATGATGGAGACGTGTTTGAGCGTGTTTTGTGGCCGCTCTGTTTTGGTTTGTTGCTATTATTGGAATCGTTCTGGTCTCGAAAGAATAATTTCAATCACACCAATCGACTGTCCAACAGCACGGGCTGCAGAAACGGAGAAAACGCATGTATCCTGCCAAAGAGCGAGCAGAGGGGAACCCTTCAGCAGTCACGGCTCTCCAGAAGTTGGACATGAGGGTTTGAGATTTTTCAACTAATACTGGTGTTTGTTTGTGGCTTGGTTTTATTCTGGGGAGGGGAATCTGCCCGGTTCGGATGAACGACTGAATGATCACTTTTTATTACAGTGTGAGAGGTCAGTAAGAGACCAAACAGCTCTGATCTCTCAGGGATCATGTATTATTCTTCCCTCGTGTACTTTTCTTGCATCAGTGCAATCCCAGCCCGAGCTGTGCAGCAGTGGTGTGAGGCAGGGCAGGCAGCCATGCCTGCTCGCTAATGGAGAACAATAGGGTAAAGCGTGGTGTTCACCAAACCCCCAGCAGATCAACAGCCCAGCACTCATCTCCTCACTAATCCGTGTGCACAAGACTTGGTCACTTTGCTGTGGTTGGACGTGATGCTGTGATTGTAAAAGTTCTTAAAAAGTTGAATTTGTAAATATCCTGTCATTCTCCAGTGTAGCTACTTTAGAACTTGGTGCAATCTTGTGGGTCTTCCTCCCTTTAAGTTCAGTACTCTTGTCTTGTTCTGAAAGGGTTATGAGTTAGACTGCTCTCCTGCAGACAACTTCAGTGACAGTCACTCCACCTCTGAGGTAAGGGGAATCCTGCAGCACAGGTGCGCTCAGCTTTGCACACAGGTGACTTGGTACCAGCTTGACCTCTGGTGTTGTTTGTAGCAGGAGGCTGATTATTTGCAGTCGTATTCGAAGATGGAGCTGATTGCCATGGTCCTATGCATGCAGAGGGAAATGGAGAGCTTGAAGGAACAACTTAGGTGCCTTACAGGTGAGTCACCTGATTTATTTTTTGATTTGTGGTTTATTAACTGTTACATAAACCCCCTTTTAAATATTACAGCTTTTTGAACGTTGTATAGTGTATTTTTGGATTTCCTATAATCATGTCAGATTAACCATGGAGAAGATGCTCAAATCTTGACCTGTTTCCCTGGACATTTTAAACATGAGAATTCTGGTTTGCCTGTAATCTCTTATTGAAGGGTGGTGGTTTTTGACACATTTTAAGTTTTGATTATGCCACCATGCACCAACAGATGGGGATATATAGTATTAACATTATTATTATGCTTTCCCTCCCCCGTCCAACACCTATTATTGAGTGAAATGCTCAGCTTGGCTATAGACTCTCCCTGAAGGTGTTTCATTTAGAAATATGTCAGGGTATGAAAGGAAAATGCATTGTGATTTCCATATCACTTTGACTTTAAAATGAGCTACATACCATAAAGTGTTCTAAAAATGTCTAGACTGACCCGATTTGTTTTGGTTCCTTAACTCCAGCATGTGGAAAGTTGGCCAAAAACCTTGAGGCCCTGATCGAGAAGACCCAGATGTGGCCTAATGGGGATAAGAAGCCCTCTCTCGCCGTCTCCCCCAGCCCAGTGAGAGTGCCTGTGGAAGTGGACGCTTTGATGCCAACTGTGCTGTGTGCCCCAACTGTTCTGAATGGGCAGTGGGTCAAGCAAGAGACTGTGACACAGAAACCTAATGAGACCTCCCACAGGGAAGGGCTCTTCTCAGAGGTACTTCAGTTATTCAACTCAACATCTTAATCATTCTATTTGTTGTTTTATACTGTTAAAAACAATAGTTTGCTGAAATATCACATTTGCAACTTTCCTACTTACCCCAAATGCTCTCGATTGGGCAAGTTTGACTTGGTGTGCAAATTTTACCTTTGTTGTGCACTAGACCTACAAAATAACAGATAAAACTGGTCACCAAAGCAAGATGAAAACTCAGGACACCCAGTAAGTCTTGGTAGATTGTCTGCATTTGGAGTAAATGGGCAATTTGTATATATTTTTCTGTCCACTATAACTTTGAATTCAGTGTAAAGAGATTTTTTTTTTTTTTTTCTTCTTTTTTTTTCAGTTTATCACACCTGAGCTTTTGGAGAGATGTAACACCGGAACCACTGCACAAAAGTTGACTAATGATCTGCTCCGTGGACTTTATGAAAGAGACTGCCTTGCCTCACACTCCATTTCTGGTGTTGTGTACAACAAGAGGGGTCAGCCTAAACCTGCCCTGCCGCCTGAAGAGGTCCAAGCAATCCTGAGTAAGGAACCTTACAAAAGTTCAACAGCTTCAGTTCTACATAGTCACAAGTTCACAAAAAGTTGGGTCATTGAAATATATGAATAACAAACCTGGGATATTTTGAAACACTGAATTTTTTTAGTGTACATGTGCTCAGTAACATTAATCAACAAAACATCATTAATATTTTTCTGCTATAATCTATGTAATCTTTCTTGTAGGAACTGTCCAGTACTTCTTTCCTGGAAAGACTGATGCAGAGATTAAGGGCTACATTCGTCAGAAACTGCAAAATGAAGCAAAACGCTTAAGGAAAAAACCTCCACTTCCTGGACCAGAGTCTAGAGCTCTACCTTGCCCAAGATCAAGTGTTCCTCACTTGAATTTAATTGGACAGAAGTCGAATGTTTGATTAGTAGTGATCAATTGTGTGTTGTCTAATGAGCTAGCCTTATTCAGTGTTAAACATGTTCAAAAGATCATAAGTTATTGACTCATAAAATCGATAAGAGATTACTATAAATATATATACATATATATATATATTATGTTTGGACTGGCCTTGAGAATGTTCCGATCACTTGCAATAGTTTTGGCTACTGATCGTTGTGACAATATTGATGTCAAAATGCAAATGAAAAGGTTTAAATTGAGTTCAGATGTTACATTCACCAAGGTCTCCTATTAAGAGCACAGTCTGTAGAATTAGATATTAATAATGTGAGTCTGTAAACATTTTTTTGTATTTAACAGATGTGTAGTTTCTACACTGCACAATGTCAGAAGGTGTGAACATTATTTTCATTGTATTTTAAATGTATTTCTTACTCTATCATGGTCCCTATGACAACCGTAGCTTTATGTATGTAATCTTTTGTTATTAAATAATGAAAAAGCAATCAAATTAGATGTTTGATCTAATATTTACATTGCCCAGTATTTTTGTGTTGAGTGGATGATGGTGAGAGGAGCGAGACAGTGGGTGTATTAGCGTGTAAAAACCCCTGCAAACGTGGGCTATGGAGAACAATGTGTGCTGCATGTGGAGAGCTGGTGAGATGGAGGTAATCAATGACTGAGCGACACAAGCAGAGTGACAACAGCAGGGGTGCTGGGCCAGTTGTCTTGGCAACCTCCGTCTTCTGGGCCACAGCAGTCTGGGTCTTACCCTGGCCAGTGCCTCCAAGCATCTGCCCACTGCAGGGACAAGGGGAATTGCGGGAAACAAATAAAGAATGAAAGGCAGAACGAAAGACTTTGGGGGACCTGAAGAAATGAAGTCTGCTATCCAATGAGGAGAAGGCAGTTAATTTGTAATCAGCACAAGGATGGTGTTGTGGTGGGCTTTTGATGAATATCTGGCCCTTGTCTTATTATTCTGCTCTTGTCTACTGGGAAAACAAAGTGTTTGCTGTGGCTGCTGTTGAGCTTTGGTGAGTCTGGACTGATGGATAGCTCAGACAATGACTGGGCAGAGCACAGCCCCTCTGCTTATCATAAGCCTCATCAGAGAGAGAGAGAGAGAGGGGGGGGGGGGGTAGACAAAGGGGACAGACGTCTGTGTGTGCGTGTCAAAAAGCTAGAGGAATAACAGCGAAAAACCAGATGAGAGGTCAAGGCTAATAAACATGTTTTTGTTGAATGTGACCTAGATAAGATGGTGGAGTCGCATAACCAAAAGTTCATGCAGAAAACAACGCTGGCATTATTTTGCAATGAGCATTTTCAAGCCTTAATCTGAAAATGCCCTTTACTCTCACATCAATTCACTAGCTAGTATGCAGGGGGGATGCACCACAGTAGCAAGATAATGGCCATTAGGTCCTCAATCTTGTGAGCATAATGTGTTTCAGACATGTGATTACTCTGCCTGCCCTGGGGCAAGAGGGAGATGACACAGTGATGGAGCACCAAAGGCTGCTGGGAGATTTTACACAGCTCAAGCAACAGTGTTGCTTAAATACAAGTATTTTGTTGCACTGGCAACATGGGCAGGGTAGGGCCTATGGCTGGGTAATATGATATTTATTGTGATCAATTCCAATACATTATCACAGTACAACTTAAAGAACCCATACCAGCTGCATGCTTCTTTACAAAGGAACTGGATTTAGAGCTGTACAGAATGTGTAATGTTAAAAAAAACATTTATACTCAGTTTATGAATATATTTCTGTTTAAGTATATTTCAAAATATATACAGCCACTCGACAGTCTGTGGTCACCATTGTCTGAATCTCTTCTTCATGATTATACATGTTCAGTAGGAGACACATCTGGAGTGTTGGCAGGCCAGTCAAGCACAGACTCTTGTGTGTCTACAAAGCCACAGTTGATAACTGTGGATGTCAATGGGAAAATACGTCATGTTGACAGCATATGCCTCACCCATGTCATGAGGCCACAGCACTCCATGACAAATGTTAGGTTTGTGCCTAATGCCGATAACCGTCTAAATTATACATTTATGACCCAAGCACGAGTTTCTTAATGCCTTCTGAGAGCAAACTTCCAAAAACGGTTAACAGCCTTACTCTACAGTGACTGAATCACTAAAAGGTTCACAGATTCTTTCTACAGAATTATTTATTGTAAACAATGTAAAGCCTATAACCCCAATTCCAAATGGTTTGCAAATCTCATATTTGATCCACAATAGAACGTAGAAAGCATCAAATGAAAACAAGAAAAAGAAAGCAAGACATAATATTAAATGAAAAATTATTAGCTTGTTTTGAATTTCATTGCAGCAACATCTCACAAAAGTTGGAATGGGGCAACAAAGGACTGGAAAAATAAGAGGTACTAAAAATAAACCGCTGGAGGGCATTTTGTAACTAATTAGGTTAATTGGCAACAGATCAGTAACATGATTGCATTTCAAAAAGGGCATATTAAAGGCATTTGTCTACATATTATGAAATGATTTCAGAATAACATTTCTCAATGTAAAATTGAGTTTGATAATCTCCTCACCTACAGTACATAACGTTAAAGATTCTGAAAATCTGAAGAACCGAAGACAAGGACTTCAATATTGGATGTCTGATCTTTGGGTCCTCAGATGACACTGTACTAAAAACATTTTTATATAGAAATCCCTGGATGGGCTCAGAACGCTTCCAGAACGAAGCAGGGTTAACTCATGCAAAAAAGAAGCCGTATGTGCACATGATCCTGAAACGCTGCCATATTCTTTCAGTTCATTTAAAATGAACTGAGGCACAGTGGAAAACTGTTCTGTGGTCAGATTAATGAATATCTGAAATTATTTTTGGAAAACATGAGCACCATGTCCTCTAGACCAAAGAGGCGAGGGACGATCCGGCTTGTTACTGTATCTACCCTCAAAAGCCTGCATTTCTGGAACGTATGGAACTGGCAGCACAACTGAAAAGGCATCATCAGTGCTGAAATGTATATACAGATTTTAGAGCAACATATGCACCCACCCAGATCATGTTCTTTTCCAGAAAAGACATATTTGCATATTTCAGACAGACTACACTAAACTGCATGTATTACAACAACATGGGTTTGTAGTAGCGGAGTCCAGGTATTGAACTAGCAAGCCTGCATTTCAAACAGTTGAAATTAAATCAAATAAAAAATATGACAAAGAAGACCCAAGGTGCAACACCTGACACCCTATCAGACAAGAATGGGAAACATTCCTCTCCCAAATGTCCCTAAACTTGGTTTTCTCAGTTCCCAAATGTTTATGGACTATTGTTAAAAAGAGAGGGGATGCTACACTTTTTTTTTTAACACGTATTGCTCCCATCAAATTCAAAACAACCTTTTTTTTTCTTAAAATGGTGCAGTTATTCGATTAAAAAAATTGGTGTTTTCTGTGTTCCATTCCTTTATGAAATCATTGTGCTTTTACTTACAGTTTCCACAGTGTTCCACACTTGTTTTGGAATTTGGGTTGTAATTTCTGGTAAAATAATTGATTTTGACACAGATTCTATCACCTGGAGGGTATTCTTGACCTGACAAATTACTCTAAAGGTGTTTTTTCACCTCTCACCAGGCAAAGATGTCTTCTGTCCTCCATCACAGTTTTCTGTGATCTTCCATCACCTATTTTTGTTTTTTTAAGCTCATCAGTCTATTACCTACAGCGGTAAGTATTTGCCCCTTCTGCATATATGTTTTAATGTTTGTCCCACTTAAATATTTTAGATCAAACAAATAGAATTATTAGTCAAAGATAACACAAGTAAACACAAAATGAGTTTAAGGGAAGGATTTTATTACTAAGGAAGAAAAAAACATCACCTACAACAAAAACAAACATACATAAACCTGTGTGAAAAAGTGATTACGCCCCCTGTTAAAACATCACACGTGAATTCAATATCTCTAGCCACACTCAGGCCTGATCACAGTCACACCTGTTCTCAATCAACAAATCACTTAAATAAGACGTTTGACAAGGTGAAAAAACAACAAAAGATCCTCAAAAGCTAGACATCATGCAGAGATCCAAAGAAATTCAGGAACAAATGAGAAAGAAAGTAATTGAGATCTATCAGTCTGGAAAATTATCCACATTATCCACAAATGGTGAAAACATAGAACAGTCGTTATTAGGTTGAGGTGGCAATCACTTTGTTGCACAGGGCCATGTAGGTTTGTATTTTTTTCTCCCTTAATAATAAAAACCTTCACCTAAAAAATGCATTTTGTGTTTACTTGTGTTGTCTAAATAATATTTCAATTTGCTTGATGATATGAAACATTTAATTGAGACAAACATGGAGGGGAAAAAAAAAAATCAGGAAGGGGGTAAACACTTTTTCACACCACTGTATATTCAAGTATTAAACTAATAGTTGATTTGCCACCTAACATTTTTGTCTTTCTGATGGGTTTGTTGTGTTTTATTCTGTGTATATAATTATCTGCTTTGGATTTATATTTTAAAATTACAGCAACAAATTACAAACACAAATGCCACACTTGCACTGATCCTTCAGACCATTTATCTGCTTATTTCCAAGTGAAATAATAAGGAAATGTCAAACCTGGCTCTAAAACAATTAAGCAGCCAATTATTCAGGTATGTTAAAAGATCTGGGAATGACCATGAAAGAACATGGTTATAGTTCCCACACTGGTCAATAAATTGTACATGCTGTAGTAGTCAGCTAAAAACTAACTTTCTAAACATAAAAAATGTATGGACTGTATATGGTGAATACTGCACCACTGTTCAATTATATGAACAAGGACAAGTGCCAACTTGTCACTGGTTTGATGAATGGCTGACAGCATGCATGGAAATGAAAACAGTCATGTTATATGAAAACAGTTACTGTATCCTGTGGTCCATGCAAGACAGTTAATATTCATCTGGATTAGTGATGAACCCATGTCCTGTGGACTAAAGATGTCTTCTTGATGTGTATCTGGCCCTAAGGGAGCTCAGGGAATAGAATTTACACTCTTTGGTCATAAAATATTATGTGGCCTGCTGTTGCCTCAAAATTCAAAAGATCTTTATAATTTGAAAAAGTAATGACAATTACACATTGCTTAAATCAAATAAAATGTATTTATGAAAGGATGCTGTTGAGGAAATAGTACTTTACACATTAACACCCATGAGGTTGACTGGACGCTTGTTATACCGTTTTGAGATGTCAGCTTCAATCTGCGAAAAAAAAATAAAGACATAGGTTTTACCTGTGCAGTCTCATCGTTTCTTAAAAATAGTTAATTTAGCCGGTCATCATACTATCATAACAGAAGGATCTGCTCGAGTTAAATCACCATATAGAGAGATGTGACAAAAAGGTGACCATATAACCCCCTTACTAAATTCTTATATCAGTTAATAGGCTTTTGTACCAGTCTCTGAAGTTCTTTAGTGTGAACTGCCAGCAGATCGATCCGTGGCTCCAGCTTGGCCTGTTCTTCCAGAGCTTCTTGCCTCCTCTCAGCCAAGGTGGCACGTTTCAACACCAAGATATCAGCCTGCTTCAGTTTCTGCCTTAGCATGTCAGACACACGCTCCACATAGCTGAAATACAGCCATTTTAATCATCTATGAGCAAGACTCATTGTTGATGAGGCAAATACTACAGTTAGGCCCAAAAATATTTGGACAGTAACACAATCTTCATGATCTTCAGAAAGTCTGAAGTGCAGACTTTAAGGTTTAATTCAAGGGGTTGAACAAAATATATATGATTAAACATGTAGGATTTGTAGCTTTATTAATACAAACGCTCCTCATTTCAGGGGCTCAAAAGTATAAGGAACAAATAAACATAACGCTACGTAAAATGTTATTTTCAATATTTTGTTGAGAATCCTTTGCAGGCAATGACTGCCTGAAGTCTGGAACCCATGTACATCACCAAACACTGGTTTTCCTCCTTTGTGATGCTTTACCAGGTCTTTACTGCAGCTGTCTTCTGTTGCTTGTTTGTGGGTCTTTCTGCCTCAAGTCTTGTCTTGAGCAAGTGAAACGCTGCTTGATTGGGTTGAGATCTGGTGATTGACTCGGCCATTGCAGAATATTCCACATTCCACTTTAAAAAACTCCTTGGTTGCTTTTGCAGTATGTTTGGATCATTGTCCAATCAACGTTGCTGCAATTGGCTGAATCTGAGCAGAAAGTAAATCCCTATAAACTTCAGAATTTATTCGGCTGCTTCTTTTGTCATTAATAAACACAAGTGACCCAGTGCCATTGGAAGCTATACTCATGCCATCACACTGCCTCCACCATGTTTTAAAGAAAATGTGCTTTCCCATCATTCTGGTACAGGTTGATCTTAGTCTCATCTGTCCAAAGAATGCTGTCCAAAGAAAGCATTTTTTGGCAAAGTCAATTCTGGCATTTCTAATTTTGAGGCTGATTAATGTTTTGCACCTTGTGGTGAATCCTTTGTATTTACTCTCATGAAGTCTTCTCTTTATAGCCGACTTGGATACTGATGCACCTACCTCCTGGAGAGTGTTCTTCACTTGAGTGGATGTTGTGAAGGGCTCTATCTTCACCATGGAATGGATTCTGTGATCATCCACCACTGTTGTCTTCCGTGGACGTCCAGGCCTTTTTGAGTTCTCAAGCTCATCCGTACTCTTTTTTTTCTCAGAATGTACAAAATTGTTGATTTGGTCACTCCTAACATTTCTGCTTTCTCTCTGATGGATTTTTTTTTCAGCCTCAGGAAGGTCTGCTTCACCTCCTTTGAAAGCTCTATTGACTGCATGTTGTGTGTTCACAGCAACAGCTTCCAAATGCAAACCCCACACCTGTTATCAACTCCAGACCTTTTAACTGCTTAATTGACGACAAGTTAACAAGGGAAGAGCTTACGGAGCCTTGTTTTTTTTGCAGCCTTCCAAGTCAATTGTCCAATTACTTTTATTCCTTGAAATAGAGGCGGCTACGTATTAAAGACCTGTAATTCCTAAACCCTTGATCCAATTTGGATGTGTCTCTCAAATTAGAGAGTCTGCACTTTAAGCCCATATTGATTATATAATTGTATCCTGAATATGTTTTCGTAAACATCTAAAATAACAAAACTTGTGTTGCTGTCCAAATATTTTGGGCCGAACTGAATTTGATAGATTGGTGGTTCAAAATTCCAAATGTGAGTATTCATTAACCTGCACAGTTTTGTGTTTTCACTGCTCTACACCTGATTCCAGTCATGAAGGTGATGATAATTAGCTAATGAGTTGCCTCAGGTGTGTCAGAACTGAGAAAACACTGAACTGTTTAACCACATGCAGTGGTACCCCAGGACTGAACCTGGGAACCAATCCCATTTTTCAAAGAAAGACAACCGAAAATATTAGAGATCTAGAGATAATGAATGTCAATACTTATCACCCAATGTCTAAATTAAATAAACATAAAGATACACCAAATAAGAGAGAATAGTAAGTGTATATATGAGCAGTCACCGTGGTGATGCTTGGATCATGAACAGATGTTGCATACGAAGTGAGGTCAGTCCTTCCAGGAGGCGGCGCACATCTGCCAGCATGGCCTGCACACGCTGGGTTGTCTGTGCCTGGATGACAGAGGGAGCCAGCTGGAATTGGCTCATGGCCACCATATCCCCCTCCTCACTCATCTCACTCAGCCTCTGGCACAAGAACAGCTCCAACTGGCCAGCCGAAAACAGACAGGAGAGAAGTCAGACTCCATGACAAACACTAGCAAAAGCAAGCATCTCTACATATTCACCAGAGATGTGCCATCATTACAGCTGGAAAATCGATTTAAAAGAAATTCAAACATTCCTTTATATCTAAAAGAGTTAGAATTATTAGTATGACTAGTCTGCTCAACACAAAAATCCACAGCCAAATAAACAATAAATGATTATGGACAAATTGCTGGGATCCATTATTTATAATTATATAAATTCTTAGTTTATATGGAGATTCCAAATTGTTCAAAAATTGTCTGTAGTCATAATTGGTTAGTAGTTCATCAGTATTGCAATCTCGACACTGTCATAATATTGCATAACTTAAACTGAAGTACCTCCATCAATTCATCAATAAATTGGCTGCGAGTCCGTGAGTTCTCAAGCATAGTGTGTGCATCCTCACCTCTGGCAATCCCTTCAGGACCTGCAAACCCAAACTGAAGTGGACATGAAAATGAAAAAGTATAAAAGTATACAAACATTACCAAAAAAAAATTATTACAGAAATAATATTTTTATTTACAGTCAGTGCCTGCATCAACAACCTCTATTTCCACCTTGGCAGTTCCAGATTCACCCCAGTCAATGTTACCAGCACTTGTTTCCTTTTAATTAGTAAGAAGAGAGATTTTAAGACATCACACTACTTTTGTTAGAGCTACACAGTGAAATTGCTGCTCTTTAACGGTTCTAGTGACTTGGAAAATCCGTGTTCTTACCTCTTTGCCAGTTTCAACAGTGATGCCCCAGTCCACACTGTCCTCAACTGTCCCAAAATTCAGATCCTCTGCCCCTGCACTACTGCTCAAATCACCCCAATCAATCTGTATTAAGCATAAGTAATTAGTATTCTGGCAAATGTCTGTTAACATTCAGCATTAAACCCAGTGTTGAAGTCATACATCAAACAGCAGCATGAGACTGCATTAGCATAAATCCATTATGGTTCTTGGTTGAGTTTTCTAGCAGTGATATGGACAAATGGACAGTGTGCAAACGTAATTAGATTCTCTTTCTTTTACAGTGGGCAGAAAAATAATGTGAATTTTTTAGAGGTCTAAGGTTTTCTGCTTGAAATATGCCATAAAATGTGATCTGATATTCATCAAAGTCAAGAGTATTGACAAATATCAAATATTTATGAAATAGTGCTTAAAATAAAATTACATAAAAATGTAGATCTTTGTCTTTAGTGAGAACAACCATAAACAATTCATATTGCTAGTGGAAAAAGTATGTGAAATTAGTAACTGAGTAACTACCCCAGGGCGGCAATAACCTCAAACCTTCTTGTAGCTGTTGATCAGACTTGCACATCATTCAGAAGGAATCTGGGCACATTCTTCCTGGCACAAGCTCTGTGAAATTCTTTGGACATCTCATGTGTACGGCTCTCTTCAAGTCATTCCATAGGATCTCCACTGGGATGAGGTTGGGGCTCTGACCTGGCCACTCCAAAAACATATTTTGATTTTCTGAAGCCATCATGGACTTGCTTTAGTGTTTTGGGTTGTTGTCCTTTTGCATCACCCAATACCTACAGAGTTTCAGTTGATGTACAGACATTCTCATATTATCCTGAGGCATTTCTGAAACACTTGGGAATTGATCTTCCCCTCAGTGATTGAGTCTGGCCAGGTCCTGATGCAGCAGAGCAGGTCCAAATCATGACATTTCCTCCACCATACTTTACAGTTGGACTGAGTGTTTTTGGAAGCAGCAGCTTCCTTCATGGTGTCCTGCCATAAACACCCTGTTGAGGAGTCTACAGTATGTAAAACATTGAACAAGCACTGAGGTTAACCAGTTCCAGTGATTCCTTTAAATCTTTGGTTGACTCTCTAGGTTGTTCCTTAATCTCACTGTTGAGTATTTGTTGTGCTTTCAAGGTCATTTTGATTGGGCACCCACTTCTTGGTAGAGTAGCCACAGTCTCAAAGTGTTTCCATTTGTAGATCTGGTAGACTCATGATTGGACGCATGGCTCACATAAGCATATTTTTCTTGTGTGGAGCAAACATTGAGTAGTTTAATCTCTCTAGCTCTGGTCTACACCTCCAAACTTATTTTCTTAACAAGCTTTCAGGTATGCAAACACCTGACTCCAATTAGTCTGTTGTCATAAACTCAAAGATTCACATACTTTCCAACAGCAATACAAGTTGTTTAGGGTTTTTCAAAATAAAGACATAAAAAGATCAGATTTGTTGTGTTATTATTTTAGGCACATTATGTTCGTCAATACCCTGGACTTAGATGAAGATCAGTTCACGCTATGACAAATTAATGTAGAAAACCATGAAATTCACAAAGGGTCTCACTTTTTTGCCACTGAATATATATTGTGATTTTGTTTCATCATATTTCCATATTTAATTGTTGCAAGTTAAAATTAGAACTACTTTCTTATGAGTCAATGCATCTAGTGCTAAACTCACTGTTTCCTCTGTGACAGTGTCAAGTGGTGCTTCCTCTACCACAGGTCTCTCGATAACCGTTGGGGAACTTCCTGTCCTCCATTCATAAACGGTTGTGTTTCCTTTCAGTTGAATGAATGACAACAAAGGTAGCACTGGCTCAGACCTGGAGACATGTAGGCAACATGTGTAAGGGAATTTAATGTGTTTGTATAATGCTTTGTTGCAGTTTAAGAACTATTGTTGTGTTACAAATTTCACAATCATGCAGTACATGTTGCCAAAGGAAACACAAGAATAGCTAGAAGATAAGTTGGATCAAATAAAGGCAGATTTCTCAAAACTGGTATTTTCTTAGACTTAATTGTGGATATGGCACTTACCAGTCACAGGCGAAGTTTGTGAAAGCTGTATATAGCTGTATGGCTTCTTTCAGGCAGGCAGCCTGTCTGCCCAGATCCTCCAGTACTGTGGGTAAATCCTTAACCAATGCCTGCAACTCCCTTGCCACATTCTCCCCCTGTAAAAGTCACTTAACTTTAAAGCACTGGTCAGACATTTATACCCAGCAGGGTTTGGTGATTTGACTGCTGAAACACATCTCCTAAACCTGTTAATTAACATCAAGCTTCCTAACCCTGCTACCAGTGACACATAGCCCTGCTCATTTTAGAGCTGGCACTGTTTAACACCCCCACTAAAACTAAACAAGGGGCTGTTAACAAGCTGATTTGTTGGATTGAGTGTGCTGGAAGCAGTGAAACAGATAAAATGTCTCTCCAGGACAAGGGGTCGGAAACAGTGTGGAACAGCACATAAAATAGCAAACTGTGCTGGACATGGGCCAAAGAATTGTACAACTTCTAATCATGAAAGAGATTCAATTTCAGAAATAATACCTTATTTAAAAATATTAACTGGCTATTCTTGGATGAAGCTAGTGAGGAAGAGGCAGGACAATTTACAGTCCTGTGATTTGCAACTGGCGTAACATGAAGTGATGTTTAAAGTGTCAGTGACAAATTTCCCATTAGTGTCTAGCTGCCCATGCCATATGCCAATTTTTGTGGGTTACCTTAAACTGATGCAGGTACCAATGCAGGTAAACTCAGAGGTATTTAATAATTTAAACACTCAAAAATGAAATTTAGCAAATCTACAAATATTTATTTATGGACATTGACATTTTATAGACTATAGATATATGATGTTTTTATGGTATGTCCTGAATTCAGTATGAGATGGTACACTGATATGTCATTGCAGAAAGGAGTTTTATGATTTTAACATTGAGAATATTCTCCAAATATAAATATTAATAGTTTAATGTAAAGTCATTGATACAGTTTGTACAGTTTACAATGTGGTCATGTTCATAGCATATTACACAGTGGCTACCAAGTCAAAAATATGCAGCTTAATATCTAGGCAATGTGTAAAACATCAAGATGATACTGTGTGTTATCAAGGCACAAAATATGGCACTTGTAAAATATACATGAATCTAAAGTGGAAATAAATCATTTAAATTTTAACAGAGCATTTCAATTCCATTCTGTGACTCGCATGTTCCTAATAGCACATTTGCATATGCCAGTGACAAATGTTTCCTAAGTAAACTAGCACATGGCAAATGCAGGTTTATGGTTTGACTATATTCCTTTAAATATTAAACATTAAAACATTATAATACTACTTAATTTATCCACATCGGCATACAATCTGTTAAAAATAACTTGCATGGCATTGGCGGCTCGGCAGAACACTAACCAGTTAAATGCCAATGACCGTTCATTTGAACTAGTGTGCCCTACAACGCACAGTGCTGCATTTTTATTTTTTAATTAATAAACATTCCCTGCCAATTTGACTAGCTGGCATCTCTACTTCATGTCTCTGGATGGCGCTGCTCAAATTAATACAGGAAACTTGGGTGAAAGGATAAGAGGAAATTACCAACAAGAAGATGGCAGAGAAACCTTGGCTGAGAAACACAGGCCCAACCCCAGTCCCATTTAAATCTGAAGTCTGGGTTCACTTTGGCTTTAATAACAATGACAGAACAGATTGTGGATTATTTTGTACTAGGTCGCATCTCTGTGCAACTCTTTCCCGGACTCGTTTCATTTCATTGTAGTGATGTAGCCTACAAGCAAATCATGCATTAATTTGTGTAAAACACATTACTAGAAAGCTTCTCTGAAAAAGGGGGAAGATCCAATAATGCAAGGGTGCAAAATTCCCAACCAATATCTAGCGTTTGCTGAACTGGCCTCTCAAATAATTTTGATCAAATAAAAATGAAGCGATCCATGAATTTCTAACAATGCGTCTCGGTACACAGAGGGTTAAACTAGAACGCTCTACCTGAGGGCCTGCCTGCCAAGCACGCATCACTGATGTGATTTGTGGAGATGTGTGTTGGGAACGTTTTGTGTACTGTAGCGTTGTCCTGTTGAAAAACCCAGTTGTTACCACACAGACGAGGGCCCTCAGACATGACGGATGCTCTCTGCAACATCTGGACATAGCCAGTGGCCCCTGCACCTCCTGAAGCGCCATTGTTCCACTGAAGGAAAAAGCACCCCAGACCATTATGGCGCCTCCTCCACTGTAGCACATAGAAAATATCTGAGGTGGGATCAGCTTGTCATGCCAGTAACGTTGGAGACAATCAGGACCATCAAGGTTAAATGTTTTCTCATCAGAGAATAAAACTTTCTTCCACTTTACAATGTCCCATGTTTGCTGTTCTCTTGCAAAGTCCAAACATTCAAGGAGACGAGGCCTTTGAAGACATTTAGTCTCAGATGCCGTCTGATGGTTATAGGGCTGCAGTTGGCAGCAATAACGGCCATAATTTGGGTCAAGGATTGTCCAGTGTCTTGACGGACAGCCAATTGGATCCTACGTCTCAGTGCTGGTGAAATTTTTATGGGCCTTCCACTAGACTTTTTTGTTCAATAACCCTCATTTAAGAAATTCCAAACGACTGTCTTACTGCGTTCCACCTAAGCAGCAATGGTGCTCAGACAGACCTGCTTATGCAGTTCAACAACCTGACCACATTCAAAAAGGGAAAGTTTTTTTTTACCATCAGAACTTCATGACAGTACGATTACCTGACAAAAAAAGGCAATTAATCCACATTTCTTTTGTACAGATTTGGCCTTTTAAAAGGCAATTGGTCCTAAGATTTTGTTTAGCTGTGAAACAGCCTGTTTCAGTTTAAGCATTGTTGTCAATAAATTGCATGCTCAAAAAATGTTTTGTCTCATACCCATTTCTTCTTGTAGCATGTTGAAGCTCTACTTGGCACCTTGTTAAGATCCAACCATGCAACAAATGATTTTTTTTGCCATTTGTCAAGAGGTCTTAAACTTTTGATCTGGACTGTATCTTTAAGAAACTGCCTGTGTCACTCTTTAGTTACATTTAACATTACAGAATTTATTCATTAACATATTATTGTAATCAGAATGGATATAAAACATTGTGAAAATAGCACTGCAATTATTTAGGCATTTTTTCTATTATTTCTGTGCTGTAACACTACATCACTGTCTAATTATGGCAGAATTGTTGTATCGTCAGGTTATCATCATCATGGGCCATGTATTGCTTATTGTTTCGTGAATTATCCTGTGATTCCCACCATTATATATATATATATATATATATTAGGGGTGGGAATCGCAGGGTCTCTCACGATACGATATGTGGCCCATGATAATGATAATATCGTGATTTATCGCATGACAATGACGTAACGATATAACACAGAAACACGGGGATGCGTTATTAATTTACTTAAGTAACAGCAACGCTATTATCACACTTCCTATATTTGCTTTGCGACACGATCGGAAGCTCAGAGCAACGGGTACTTCAGCTTCAGGGTCTTCACTTCTGCTCCCCTTTGTCACTTAGCAAGCTGCGCTAGCATTATGCTAAAAACATATACATTTTGTCCAAAGCATCTTCCAGGTACAGGAACAATCAAGCATAAATTCAGACATGACAACACTAATGTGAGATTTATAAGGAGTTCGACACATTCCTCTTAGTCATAGAACTAAGACAGAAGCGTATTGCTCAAGAATTTGTCCAGCATAGACACGGTTAAAACTAACGCGCGTTCCGCTACAGCGCCATGGTTTTAACCCTGTCTGTACCTGACAAATTATGCAGTAATACGCTTCTGTCTGATTTCTTAATTATGGTTGAGAACAGTTCAGCAAATGCTAGATATTGGCGGGGACACGTGATTCCCACTTAGATACAGAGTCTTTCCTCCTTTTTAAAGAAGCTCTTCAGCTATGTGTGTGCTCACGCTAAACGACTCACTCACTGGTTGTGGCATCCATCACTATGCAAGAAATGCAGGAAAGAGATGCACAGAAACGCAGTTGTCACAAAATAATCCACTCTGTTCCATCTGTTCTAAAAGCCAAACTCAGACAGGTCTCAGTCGAGCTTTTTTGCATCCAACTATTGCAGTTTCAAAGTTTAGAGCAAAACAAGCATCTTCTTCTGCTCTCCAAATCTCCTGCACTCAGTGGAGCAGCACCACCCAGACCAGAGGAGAGGTAGCGACGCCGGTGAGTCAACATGGTGGCAAATTAAAATATCGATATTGTCGCCGGCGTATCGATTATTGTATCATGTGAGCAAGGACGACGATATATCACAATATCAATATTGTGGCCCACCCCTACTACATAGATATATAAAGTCTTAAAGAGTTACTTTAGTCCTTTAGAAAAAATTGATGTAATTCATTCTTGCTTTCTGTTTTTTTAGGAAATTTAGGAAAAAAACATTTAAAGCTACGAACTATTCAAGGTGGATAAAACATAATTCTTGTTTTGGTTTCTCACAGTTTAAGCCATAACATTTCCAAACCAGGAAGTAAAAATCAGTGCATTTACAAAAAAAATATTTCATGACAGTCACGGTATGTCTCCAAAGTAAGGAAGCCTCTGCAGCCAGCTGGCTGAAACATGGAAAGAAAACATTGCAATAATGACTATAAAAGTTCTCTACTCCGCCTCCTACACTGAATCAAATAGCTCACAGTCATTCCCAAAACAGAGACTGTTGATGCAAGACAGAATTTTGTGTTAAAATTTTGCAATTGAACAGGAACTCCACAACATTCTCATTCTACTCTAAACATCTCCATTTTCCCTTCATGTATACCATAACATCAAAGAAAGATGAATGTACATCAGTAAATTCTTATACAGACTACCTTGGTGCTAAGGTGATGCAACGCTAACTTTTTCCTGAGAAAACAAAAATCCATTGGATGCTCACCGCAATGCCATACTGCTTGCAGGAGGCATAATAGCGCTCCCTCATGTCTGCAGCTCCACTCTGACACTCCAGCTCTCGTCTGCTAAGCTCCTGCTGCAGCTGTTGCGCTTTACTCACTTGCTTCCTTAAAGCAGGACCCTCATAACTCACATTGCGGCTCAAAAGACTTGCCAGTTCCGCTGGATACAGAGCAACAGATCACATCACAGAAAGATAACAGTACACCTCACTGTTCAATTTGTACTTAGGGAAACAAATGTGTTAATTAACTTGACCTTGCCTTACCTAGGTATGCATTGTCTTTATCATACAATGATACTATTTCCTGCCAGTCCTGTTTATAGAAAAAAAATTACATCAGTATAATGTACACCGTATACATGAATTCAACATAAAATCTGTACACATTAATACAACATAAAATCACCTTCATCCTTTGTGATGAATATCTGCCAAATATATTTTTGGAGGAAGCTTCTGTTCCTTTCAGTATTTCAACTATTCTTAGACAATGGAAGTAGTGGATGTCTGCAATGACCAAAAAAAGTGTTTGTGAATGAAAATTGGACAAAAACTAGCAAAAATGTTGGCGAAGTGGATAAAGAATAAAATGCAGTCTACAGAACCCAATACAACTGTCACTCACACCAACCTTACTATTAACAAGGTACAGTGTATAAAAGCAGATTGAGCAAAAATGATTAATCTGCTCTTACTCACATGAGCCAGAGAGTAGCTGTTTAATCTCCTCATTCTCAGGCATATCCTGGATAGCAGCATTTATCTTCTCTCTGATGGCCATCACAGCACTCTGCCATTTTAGGGAACAATGTCTCCGATCCACTAACCAGTCTGAAAAGAATGACAACACATTAAAAGTAGTTATATATTTGTCACATATACATATGTTTGCTACTGAAATAAAGAATATATTTTACATCATATTATTAAACAACGTTAAAGAGGTCTCACCCAAAAGCTTGCTAGTTTGTATGTCGATTGGGAGATTCTGCACATTCTGAAAAACACAAAAATGAATTACCGGTAATCTAACTTTGCTATTTTAGGAATAAGGCCAAACACTAGGAAATTTTATTTCATATGTGAACTTCACTGAAGGAGAAAAAAACAACAACAGCTGAACAGGATCTTCACAACTCAGGGAAAAACGACTGACAGCTTGCACAAACACATAAAGCTGAAACGTCGTGTATAACGTTACAGAAGGAGCAGGCAGAGCACTGCTCTGCTATTTAACAGCTTTTTCTCTTAGTTTTGAAAGAACTGACTGTCAGGCAGCCAGTTAAGGTTAAATACTTTTTGTGCACTCATTAAGTTTATCAGTACATTAGCCAGTGAAGCTAGCAAACACACAGCAATGTAAGCTAACAAATCTAGTAAATATGAAATATACTGCCACAGATTTAAACTGGCTATTAATTTAGCTTTACCTCCATGGTATTCGCAGTTTCGTCTATCTGAGTTTGTAAAGACTTGCTGTGAAACAACCTACATATCCATCATGTTCTCAACTACCCTTATGGCTCTCGTTTACGTTGACACGTACGTCCACATCCAGCCAATTAAAACGCACTACTCAGACACAGACGTCACACTGTCCGTTCTAAAACGAACCAATGAACAACAGCCTTAGTAACAGGTCTCTATGTTTAGCGAATCAGATGTGTCATGTGCGTTGAGGGAATCCTCAAGCATGTCAAAATAAAAGACAACATTTCCAAAACGTTAAAAGACGTGTAGTACGGAATATAAACCCCCAGTCAATACGCGGCTGGTGTTTTACTCGAAATGTTGCCAATCAGTGAAGACATTGTTTGTCACGAGCCAAAATAGACAAAGAAAACATACAAATTACAATAAATAAATACAAATAAATCGATTTCTTAATTGCCTCTTACTCCAAATTTAATCAATCGGTAAAGACATGGTTGGTGTCAAATTTACGTAATTAGCTTTACACTATAAGCTATGGAATCTTCCGGGGTTAATGTAACGTTTTCTGAGTGCTCACAGCCTCAATTGACTCTGAATTTTCCCTTTTGGGCTTAGATTTAGTTATTGAACGTATCTAACTAACTTGGCTATTTTTCTATTTTGCAGATTGATTTGATTTGCCATATTATTTTTTACTCGGCAATCTGACCTGCTTGTGGATTTTTTTTCTTCCTGTGTTCTGATTGATCTATTACATTTACAGTCTTGCAGTGTGATTGGCTAATTAATTTGTTTCTCTTACACATCTATTACAAATTAATGCTCGTTTAATTTTCCTTTCTGTCCTTTGGATGAACTTTCTTTCTTGTAATCTGATTGTTTTGTTCAATTATCCCTCTTGTTTTACATAAGCTAACTAAATACTAGTTACAAGGGTAAGTATGGAATTAACTAAATTGAAAAATGATCATCCACAAATGTTCCTAAATGTAGCTGCAACTCTCACAGACCCAGGCTGGTCAGTTACAACAAGAAAATTGTTCTAGCTAGGAAGAGCTCTGTGGGTACTACATCATTAAATAACAACAAAAATAATACATTCACTACATTGAGCTTAGATTTAAGTACCTTAATAATGAAAATAACTTTAACTAGAAATCTGAATTCTGGGGGAAAATCAACTGGCTAATCAGTTTGGAATACTTATTTTAGCTAAATTGCCCACAAGATGGCATTGTCTTCAAAGCATTTACCACAATGTCACATTAGGGACTCAATATAGGCCCCACTGTGAATAAACACTACTCAGAATCAGAATCAGAAAACTTTATTAATCCCGGGGGAAATTGTTTGTGTTGACTGCCACAGCACACAAAGACACACAGAGACACATAACAGTAGAATAGAATAATTTAAAAAATATAAAATAGTCTAGTAGAATAAAAATAAAATCTAAAATGTAATAGAAGAAATTACTGATAACACAAATGCTTGCGTCTTTAGTTTAGTTTTTTAAATTCATTGTGTTAATTATACATTGTTGTTGCTTTTCTTTACATGTGAAATTAGTTTCATCATTTCACACTGTATATTGTTTGTCCTTAAATGACATTCTTTCTTGTGATTGGTGTATGAACAAAAGGGGTTAGTGTTTGGGATTTTTGTGTGCGTGCTTTTGTAGACTTAAAGGTAATAGGGGGTGTTTTTAAAGCCACAGACATTTCCAGTGGTATAACCCTGTGATTCAATCAGAGGACATTTCAGAGTCTATATTGTAAGATACAGATCAGGACCACAGCATAGATATTTAATGGGTAACCATCTAAACAAGCAAGCAAATAAACAAAAAGTTAATGATGATTATCTGAATTTATTTTGTTTTAAAAATGTTCTTTCAAGCATTCTTCTGTGGTAAATATTTTGTGCTCACTTGACATTTTGGGCATGTCTGTGCTTGAACATTGTATTGTCTGTATTAATTACAGCTTTGTGCAAGGCTAATGAGCTTAGCTCAGACAAGAATTCAAACAGGCTTTTATGTTTGCCGTGTACAAAAGTATCTATTCCCTCTTTCTTGTTACCTTATTGTGTAGTTTGACTGAATCTATTCAAATGACGTAGACACACTGTCGCTTACAGAAGAATGTGTAATCCTATGTCAAAGCTTTATCATGTCAATTTCACAAAGAGACTTTGGCTTTCTTCACTGTGGCTGCAAACGTCTTTGTTTAGCTTTACCGGTACATAATGTGCAATGTTCAGCTTCTGGAATATCATCTGTCAGCAGAAGTACATTGAATGGCTTCTGTCAATTTGAATGATTTACAGTGCTATAAAACCTTCATGTTCATTTTAGTGCTGCACAGCACATTTTTTATTCTAAAATGATGAAACTCTCGCTGGGACTTTAAGACTCCATTTGAATGGGCGGTAAACATAACGCTTATCAGGTCTGGAGATCTATTATCTCTCTGTGATTTCTCTCACATCATGCATATGAGCACCAGCACTGCAGACTCCATACAAAACAAGTGATAAAAGAGGGTGAATTATGCAAACGCTGAGACAGAATGTAATGGGGTCTGTGATCATTCTCAAATAACCGTCTTAAGTGTAGAATTGGCTTTCTTTCCTTCTTTCTTTCTTTCTTTCTTTCTTTCTTTCTTTCTTTCTTTCTTTCTTTCTTTCTTTCTTTCTTTC
>JBBIGC010000104.1:31042503-31058461 GCA_037576955.1 Lepidarchus adonis | reverse complement strand
TCTTTCTTTCTTTCTTTCTTTCTTTCTTTCTTTCTTTCTTTCTTTCTTTCTTTCTTTCTTTCTTTCTTTTTTTCTTTATATATGCATCATGGGATTTTTTGAGCACAATGTGAAATACACCAACATCAAATATAAAAATATCCTGCACTGAATCAGGAGGAACGAATAATGTTAAAAATATTGCAGGAAGATCACAGGAAGATCAAGAAATGCATTTTCAAAGATGTTCACATATGAGCTGCTTTGAAGGGGCTTTAAAATCTGCATTTCTTTGTGCCTTCTGTAAAGCGAGACTTGCACTATGCCAAAGTCCCTACCACCAAGTATTCAGAATAGACTAAATTGTTCAAAGAAATACATTGTTTATGATTGAAATAGAGAAAGTGAAAGAAAACCAGGCATAGCAGTGGCCGTTCTTTAGTGCAGATCCTCAGTATATATGAATAAATTGTTGCTGTGGTAAAATACACACATCATTTTTAGTTTCTGTATCACCTGAACACAGCAGCTGCCTTTCGCATTGTGTGAAACGCTCCTAAGGTCTATACCAGTGACAATACTGCAAAATAAGTTAAATAAATAAATGTACTTTGTCATTTAATATAAAGAATTGTTTTGCCTCCTCCTCTCTTCATTCAGAAAATTAAGCAACTTTTTTTATTTACTATGCAAATTTTAAATCAACATTGCACTCTCACAGGAGTGGCTAGGTTTGATGGATGCAGCCCTCCCCCTATTACTCACATGGCTGTAACTTTGACTCAAGTTGCAGAGGGCTGTCCCTAATGTTCTGCTCAGAGTGCAGCACTTGTAGGCGGCTGCACAGGCTTTTCAGTGTGTGTGTGCACAAGTGTGTATCTGGCAGATGCTGTCAATCCCTTGACCCCATAAATTTCAAACACAGTGAGATCTGTTAAGGAAGGAGAAGGGAAAAGTGACAAAGCTTCAGAGTTTTTGACAAAGGAAGCTAGCACAGGAGAAGCTACGACATGACAAGAAACCGATGGTAGACTGTGCAGCTGGATGTGGACATCTATCAGCCTGATACACGACTCCCTTTAAATCAGGTAAATCTGGACATACTGGACTTTTTCTATAGCAACCTTTCACACTTAGCGTATCGTCGCTGCCCAAATATCAGCTTTACAGGAAAAGGCTTGTAATGTATGGTAATAGAAGAACATTTTGAACAATTGGCTCTGTTCATCATGAAAGTTTCAGACAATTTAATGACCAGCTGTTTTGTTGCTGTAGGCAAAAAAAAAATTGTAAAACAAAAATGGAGATAAGTATTACAATGGAGATAGGTATGATCTGTGGCATCCTCTTTTTCTGCCTATAGCATCTATTCTATTTACTTTTATGTTACGCCCATGATCTCAAGTGTCTGTAAAATTGTTCATTTGAATAGACTGAAATGAAACCCTTCGTTTGAGTAGATTATATTGAGCAGGAAAAGCCAGATGCTATCACCAATTTAAATCAAATGAAAAGGAGAGGCATGGGACACCAGCCATCACAGCAAAGTGGCCATGGATGATCGCTTTGCTCTTAAAGGAATGAAACAGCTGAGTCAGAGAAATAGAAACAGAATAGGCCTCTACCATGCTAATCTCTGCCCCAGTCCGAGGTGAGTGGGATGTTCTTGGGGTATATGAAAGCTCAGCCCAGTGAACAAATAGAACACCAGTGGAACTGTGCTGTACAATGCTGGGCATGGCTGCCCTTGGACTAACCTTTCTCCTGTTCAAACATTGTTTCACCAAAAGGCTTTGAACTTGGTTATTCATTGGCAAAGTTTACAGAATAGACTCCTCTGACACTGAAGTTGCTCAGATGAAACAAAATAACGTACGAAGCAAAATCAAAAAAAGGGAGGTCCAGAGCAAGGTATATTTAGTGCTGTTGTGCAAAACGTCTTAAATATGTATTCTAGGTTCTCTTTATTCTAGAGAGCATAAAGCACATAGACATAGATCAAAGTACCTCATTTTTCAAAACTGTAACCTACACTGAGTGTGTCTCGCATTAGTTACTGTTCTTGATCTGGTTTACGGTACTCCAGCCAGAACCTGCTGCCCCTCTCAGGAACACAAAACCAATGACTTCTTTGAGTGAAAGAAGACACTATCCAAGAGATCCGGGGATTAGTGGGTCAGAAATAAGTGCAAATGAGGACGGAAGATGCTGATTCTAACATAAACATTGCTTGAAGTAAATGAGCCCATCCATTATGCAAGTGCAGGAAATTACGCCTATTGTTCAGTGTATCTATTATGTAATTCAATTGTCTGTAATTGCCTTGCAATTAGAGCTATTCAAATAAATTGTGAGACATTAATTGTGTCTCAGCAAATTTGATGGCCAATGCTCAATGAACATATTCGTGAATATTTTGGCAAGAAAAAAAACGTTAGCTCTTGAGGCACGGTTACATAATCAGTGGATTATCATTGGATGTTGTGTGTGTGTGTGTGTTTTTCTACGTATGCCGGTATCATGTTGTTGCATGTGCCCTTTCCAAAGTCAAATGACATTCTGCAATCACAAATCAATTTCACTGAAAATTACATTTATTGTGTTTTTCATGATCTTTTTATTTCTACAGCACTAATTTAAACTAAACAGACATCCCAATGTGGTTCCACAATGCCAAACGCTGGTCTTGATCCTAACTTGATGTCAAAGTGTTTATTGCAAGCTCTGTCACATGTTGCTGCATGTTGTCATAAAACGAGCTCACATGGCTCTCCACTCTACCGCAGGGGGAAAGAATCTAAACTTCCATGTAATAAACCACTCTCACAAACCATCAGGCTGATAGAGAATCTATTACCACTGTATTACATTATCAGAGCAAAGGTTGCTTATGACTCAGGGACACACCCTGGTTGCTGGCATAGAGGCCGAAACAAAATCATCTCTTTATCAGTGCTCTGCTGTTGTGTTAGTGCCATTTTGACACTAGTTACTATCACACAGAAGTCTACATAGAGTCTTGACAATGTCATGGCAATGGCCTGCCATTTGTTTCAAAGCATGAATATGACTAATGTTAGGAAATGCAAGGTTGTGTGTGTGCGTGTGTGTATTTTTAGCACATCTCAGATCTCAAGAGAGAGACAGATCAATTGGGACTGTTCATTTATTCAACAGTTAAGCAGCAGAATCAGGTGTCCTCCTCCTGTTCTCTTCTCATCACTGAAATAAAGAGAGAGACACTCCATATGGGTGGTCTATTTGAGCAAGGTGGCCTTTAGAACCTCAGTGCAATCTACTCGGCACTAAGCATACACCAAAGTCCACTTCAACAATATGTTAATTAACAACACATATTGTGTCAGGCCACAAGAACACAACACATCTGTTACACAGACTGGGTAATTATGCCACATAAATGTGCTAAACATCTGAACACACTGCCTGGATTGAATGTATTAAATTTAAAATTAAAATCAAGACTGACCTTTTTGATTTTGTTAGGTCTTGTCCCTGGTCATACTAATCTTTATCATATCATCTTACTTAAAGGACAACATTTATTCCTCCTTTATGTGACTTTTTTTAAGCCACTGTGGACCAGCAGGAAAGGGAAAAAAATATTAACCACCTTCTCCCACCAACCATTAAGAAGAAGAGCATCCCTAATACAGATTTTCACTTGAAAATATATTGCAATGGAATGTCATGATTGCTGATTGATGCTGATTTTAAGAACATGGCGAACGAGAATGGTAGTATGTCATGTTAAAGAGCATGAGTGCATGTTATAAGCATGAAGTGTACTTAATTCAGATGAAGTAAATAAAAAATCAAGCATTATTAGCATACAATGTCCTTGCACTGGAACTACTAAGTGTAATCAGACATATTGGACACTGAAATGTTAAACCTCTGGTACTGATGAAGTAATCAGGGCTCATACTACACTCATTCTCACTGAAACCTAAGCCATAAATCCCTGTGTTTTGCAGGCCCACGGTATTCTTCTTGCACGTTAACACGTGTCATGGCTGAGCCTGCTTGGTGGAAGCTGACCTTCTTGAGGAAGAAGTCATCAGAGTCCAAGGTCCTGTATGAGATCCCAGCTGAATATGGCATTAACACAGGCAATAAAGATCACTGCAGCCCTTCCTTCTACACAGAGAACACTGACAGTCAGCTGGATGCCAGGCTGGAGAAGATTGTGGATAAGTCTGCTGCCAAAAGCCGCCATGTCAAGGTCTCTCACTCCGGCCGTTTTAAAGAGAAGAAGAAGATACGAGCCACTCTTGCTGAAAACCCAAGTATTTTCCCAGAGTACAATGGGACTGATGAGAACCATGTGGTAGAGAAATAGCATACTCCCACCCAGACATACTGGATTGTAATTAGCACATGAAATGTAAACTACATGTGCTGGATACGATTTAAAACCTCCTGTTGATCTTCTCTTTTTATAAAACCAGGGGGTGCTTCACTTAGACAAATACATTTTTGAGATTTAATGTCTAACAAGAAACTATCAACAATGTTAAACAATTTCTGACCATAAGGTTTTGATATATGTTGCTGTCCAGGCATGTGCATCACTACTTAAACCAACATCATTTTGTATATTTTGGTATATTTAATGTTGGTTAATGAAGTTGCTGTAGTGTCCTAATTCGTTTTAGGTGCTGATTGTGTGGTGAAACAAAATGAAGGCCTACAGAAAAACTATTTCTAGTAAAAGCTATTTTTAATGCTTTATTATACATTTTATTTCGTTAATACTGTTTTAATAATTTATTTCAGGCAAACCCCAAAATGATGCCTGTTAAAGTCAAAATAATTTCATAAACACTAACAGTACAATCCAACACACGCCTCCCTCTTTCCTGTTGCTTAAATGTCAATTGGTTTAACACTGCCATCCAGTGGCTAACAATGAAAAAACATCACTGTGTCATATTATTTTTGTTTTAATTAAATATATTTCCTGAATCACAATGTCACAAAACACTCCTCTTATTCACATATATTATTTTATTGTAAATATATATTTTTTTCACAGCTGCAAACAGCAGCAAAACAACAGATACGTTTGGCACAAGGTTAAAGTGCACTTTGAATCCAAAACATCCAATTTACTGCATTTGATGACAATTTATCCTAAAGGCATTAAGCGCACATACATTTTTTTTAGTCTAAGAAACTGTTTAGACGGTTAGAAGCATGCAAACCAAAAACAGGAAACAAAAATTTTACAAATTAAAAGTACCCTGCTAATGTTAGCAGCAAAATTGTGCTTTTTCTTAATGATGGAAGTTGGTTGTCAGTTGTAATCTATGTGAAAACAATAAACAGACTTTATACTAAGACTACATTTTAAGGACATCCTCAGGTTGTGTACAACAGGTACAACCAATTAAGCTAATACTTTGCAAGTAGGTAAAACAAATAAAAGTCTAATCAGCAGTCTTCACTAAGTAATGAATAGCCTAATCTATTCTATTCATCAGTATGATTTTAATTTTCCTTAAAATGATGACTAATTAATGCCCACATCACAAAATGTCATATTTCTAAATTCGAACAACGAAACATCATCATATTCACTCCGTCAGGGTGCTAATCGTTGATACACCCAGCCTCCCTCAGCCTGATGTTGCATTTCCCCAAGTTCTGTCTCTCCATCTTTAAGCCTTGTGAACACAATGCGATCATGCAGCCTGTTGGTCTGACCTTGCCAGAACTCAATCAGCAAAGGCTTCACAATGAAGCCTCCCCTGCAGAAAGAAGCACAACTTTTTACAAATGGACCTGTACGAAGAGTGATAAGCATAACTTCTATTAGAAGAATATTATACATTATGTGTTCCCAGATTCATCTCATAGTTGGAATTGATACTTCTGGATCTAAAAATGGACAGACTGAGCCACATTTAAACATACTGGTCAAATGAAATCACTCAAATGAATTTTGTATTATAGGAATTTACTATTAAAAACTATTATGCTATTTATGAAATAATCATTTTGTTGTCTGGCCATCCAGTATTAGCAAATGATATTGCTTGGAATATAATCACTGAATATAATCAATTCTTGAACAAGTTTATTATATTTTGTCGACTGTGGATTACAGTGATTTTTCAGTTCTTGCCACTCTGCTTCAAGCAATGAATAACTCATTGGATAAAACCAGTTCACTGTGTGGCTACTTGTTGCTTCATCTGATAATTCTCAAAAGCTGTTATAGGTGATTCACTTGAAAAATTATCATCAAATACAACTCTTACAACAAAAGAGACCACTTATGTTTTATTCTTAAACCAATAAAATTAAATCTCAGAGTATGGCAGGCATTTCATTCCAGTGTCTGTGGGAGAATTCCAACACAAACAGAACTCATTTCACAGGAGGTACTGATCAGGTGATGACCTGAACTAAATTGGATTTAAAGATGAAATATATAAAAACCTTGCAATACGACCAGACTGAATGGATAACAGAAACAGATTTCATTAATCAAGGTTTGAAAAACAAATATTTTTTGTTATATTGACTGGTTTTCTATTTGCAATTAAATGCTCTAAGTATATTACTTTTATGTGGAATTCTGAGGAAATGCTGTCCGTGGTTTATGGAATAAAACAAAAATGTTCATGTACCTCAAACACATGGCTATAAAACAGTAAAACTTAAAAACTGATCAAAATAAAGTTTTTTTTTTCCCCAGAGCTTTACATATTTGGGTATTTGTTTAAAGCTCTTTTAGACAACATGTTGAGCACCTAGTGAAGAAACTGAAGATCAAGCTGGGTTGTGATTATCATAGTAGGGTCTGTTTTAACGTAGTAGCTAGAAAAAAATGTATATAGGCTACTTTCCTAAATGTTTTAGATTATGGAGACATTATTTATATGCATGCTGACTCCTTTACACTTTGACGTCTAAACTATAGTGTAACGTTTTGTAATGAATCCATTGTCTCTTACACATTGTGTGCTTTTTGATCTGGTGTATTGGCCTTCACTATACCTGATGAGACAGTAGCACTGGTATATTATTATTTATGAAGCAATTCTGGGTGAACTTCCATCTTATTTGTGTGATCTTCTGTCACATAACATCAGTTGCTACAAATTCCGCTTATCTAAATGGATGCTACAAGATACCCAGGATCTTTTCAGAATGTCTTTCTCCTGTTTTGAACCTTGGTCATGGAATTAACTTCAGAACACACTGCAGCTTACTGACCTTATCTCCATAAGAAATTTCAAAGTGTTGATAAAAACTTATATAACTGAAGAATGTAACTGCTATTCTCAGAACTCTGGTTAGTCGCTGTCCGTTTTAAAGTGCTTTATGTTTTTATTGTTGTTTTTATGTTTGATAATTGTTGTATGTCTAATAATTTGTAATGGTGGGTTTCTTGGTCATGTCTTCCTTTGAAAAAGATATTTTTATCTCGAAGGACTTCCTGATTAAATTAAAAAAAAATAACAATAAAATAAATAAAAATAAATAACTGCATATTTTATTAAGTGGAACTGATTACTAAACAATGCCATTTTCTAAAACAATTTATTAATTTCTTAAATATGTACCAGTAATCAGGCATGGGAACCTCTGAGTCCTTGTACTTCTCCTCCAACTCTGCATTCTTCTGTCTTATGTACTGAGTGTGGAGAATATGAGCACAGTTACTCTTTCTCTTCACCAAAAACTGTAGTAAAATAACAAATATTTAAAATTGTCTAAAATTTAATGAAGGTTCACTCACCTCCCTGCTGGGTATCACAGTGCTCTGTCTGCTTACAACTGCACCAATTTGACTGCTCTTAGGCCTTGAATGAAAGTACTCACATGAGGTCTGATGTGGAATTCTCTCTACAGTGCCTTCAATGCGAATCTGTGTAGACACAATTTTACAATTCTCTAAATGTTCACCTTTGAAAAGACACAGGGCTCAGTATGAGGTTGTTGAGATGATAATTGTATCAGCTGTGTTGATACAAAATAATAATGGTACGTTAAAAAAGAAACTTCTCTTTCAAAGTCTTCCAAAACTTCAAGGCACTGATTTCTTCCTGAAATTCATAAACTAATTGTGAGTTTGGATTTTGGAGTTCACTGACTGGGACATGTTTAGGGACGCTGTCTCTATGTCTGGAGAATTTCGTACCGGCTGTTTCGTACATGGCAGAAAACCCTGAGATCACCACAACAGCACTGAAAACATATTCTGAAAGGAATGTTTAAGCGTTACCATAGCGACCAGAGCGCGTAAGGGGCAGAGGAGAATGTTACTCTGATTGTTGTTAATGCATTTCAGGAGGACGCTGCTAATAAAGTTACATAATTTCACAGTGAATTCACGTTTATTATTATATTTACAAAATACCACAGTTTTTTGTGTTGGTCGTATCATTTTATTTTGTTGTTTTTATCAGCGACATCTTAAATGCCGGTCCGCGAAAATATTGTCTGACATTAAACCGGTTCGTAGAGCAAAAAAGGTTTGGGACCGCTGCTCTAAAGAACCTTTCAATGGATGCAAAAAAAACTAACTGGTTCTTCCATGGCATCCTTCAAAGAGTCCTTTCAATGATGTGGCATTATGTAGAGTTATATTCTGATCTATATTTGAGGCTTCCATGTAGCACAACCCTCTAATTTTTGGATTTGCCCTCTGCCGGTGAGTAGGATTGTCCTCCCTCTCCCTCAGTCACTCACTCAGCACAATGCTAGCCAGTGCGGGCATCTGTTAGGTGATGCAACAGAACTGGCAGTCAGTGTTCTCTTCCAAGCGAGTTCAGCCTCCTACTGTTAGGACAATATTCTCAGGAGGGAAATCCTAGCGAGTGGGTGGAACTGGAAATAACTAAATTGGGCAGAAAATAATGAAAAAGAACAGTTATTTCTGTCTATTTATGGTACATGTGTGCTTTCTGGGCATTCAGAATCAGCTAATTGGCAAAACAGTAATCTTCATAATTAGGTTGGCTGTCCTATTTTATAACAACAAATACGCCTACAGTACCTAGAAAGTTTGGTTTAGTTCCAACACTTAGACAGTGCTGATCATTTTTAGGCAACTATCTGTGGACATAACTGTGATTACCACACCATCTTGCATCTCCGCTAATGAGCGAATTTAAGAAGCAATGTGAAACATCACATGGGCAGAAAGCAGGTATACTACACCTTCTTAAACATTAAATTCCAGGACTTTCTAGACCCAGTTTCAGCTTCAATCACTCATGCATATGACCAATGCACTTATATGTGGCTATTAATGTGTAAAAAAAGGACATATGAATATTGGAAGACATAAGTAGAGAGCTTAATGTAGCTTGTAACTTTGTCCATGTCTATTTAAGTCTTCCATAACTTCAAGGAACTGATTTCTTCCTCAAATTCATATTCGAATTATGAAAATAGTCATAACCAGAAGAGAAGGACCCAACTAATAAAAAAAAACGTTTAAATGTACCAATTCATTAATAAATGAAAAAACAATGTTTTATTTAAATTTGGAACGAGAGGGGTGAAAGTGCTGGACTTTGTTAAGTTAATGCTGCTGGTGAATTCAGCAAGGAGCCCTGTCCCTAATCTTAGTTATGCTAATCCAAGCATACAGACCGCTGGTAAGACATGCGAAGCCCACTCTGAAGCAGGCAAGAATCTGGCCTCCAGGAACCATTTGGGAACAAGACTGTTTGTGCACGGACTAGGACATGTTTAGGGAAGGTGTCTTTAAGACCATCACCACATGTCCCAATTCAGCACCATAGCTGACTGAAAAGGAGCCAGAAAATTGCTCTTAAAATTAAATAATAAGGCAAGTCTTCCAACAGAGTAGAAACTACTGATGTATGGAAACCTTTGCTTAGAGTTCAGTCATGGAAATGTGCTAAACCTGACACTTTCCTCAGTAACTGGATTCTGGACTTCCTTAATGGGAAAACTCAGAAGCAACTTACTTTAGAAGCAACATTTATTTATTATCCCTTATACATGGAGCATAGTCCCACAAGTCCCTTATAATCCCTTATAGTCCTACGTGGAGCAGTGGGCTGCCGTCACTGCCCGGGGGGCAGTGAAGTGGGGACAAGGTACCTCAGTGGTGCCCGGGCTGGGACTTTTTGACGATCTTTTGATCCCAGGGGCAATGTCCTAACCACTAGGCCACCACTGTTATTTCTAGCACCATTTACACTGAGTGTGTCCTCCAGGGCTGTGTGGTCAGCCCTCTGATGTCCACGTTGCTGACTCATGACTGTGAATGTGATGCACAGCTCAAACCAATGGGGAAATATAATTAAATATCTGCACATTTAATTACTCTGGCTTAGGTAAGTGAATCTGAAACAGTGAACTCGTGCACAACTCACCTGCCTGTTTAGTGGTTCCCAGTAAAAAACTAGACAGGCATGTGGGTTGCTGTCCTACAGGAGTGTAATAGAGAAGACAAAGTAAGGATCAAATAAACTACCAAAAAAACACTCTAGGCAGGTAAACAGATATTTAAGTCTGTCTGTGAAGACTCACCAGCTCTTTACCTTTACGGCTTTCATAGTTGGTGAAGAAGCGGAATCCCTCATTGTTGTAGCCTTTCAGCAGCACCATTCGAGCAGAGGGCCGCCCGTCCCTTCAAATAAGATAGCACATGAAAATCCAGGTTTAAAAATTGTGTTTGTATTACATAGCAACTTAAATCTCAAATCTGCACTTTTGTCTGTCTTGTTTGTTAATGATGTGCATTGTAAAGTTTGACCCATAATATTCTCACTTGTCTGCTGTTGCAATGCACATGGCATTGGGCTCCCCAATTTCAGGACACTTTGCAGCTTGATCAAACCACTCGCCAAATTGCTTTATAGGGTCAAGGGAAACAAGCTGATCCTCTTCAAAGCACTACAGAAGAAGAAGATATTTTTTTAATCATCAATAATTGACACATCTTGCTATTTTTTTCATCTGTATAACTGCACTAAGAAAAGTTCCTTTTCTTTCTGTTGTTCTCTGAGCTTGACTGAGCATCGAAATGTTTTAACCCATATAGCTAAAAAGTGTATTTTCACTACTTTTATCATATTAAATAGAACTGATATTACGAACATAATGAGAAATGTATTTTTGTCTAAATAAAAAAACATCAAACTATGATACGAGCATCATGTTTCACAAGTAAGACAATGTTCTTATGCTGGAATACAGTGCTATCCTTTTTCCAAAAGTTGGGCATCTCATTTAAACGGAAAAGTTTTGTTTTGGCCTCATTCATTCACAGACTATTTTTCCAAAAGCCTTGTACACATTATCTGTACCAAAGTGTAAATTGGCAGAAATGTTTATGGAGAGAAATAACTTTCCCATTGGAACCCGACAATGCAAATCATTGTAGTTCAGCTTTGGTGGATTCATGAACATTAATATTAGCTACTGGGAGAGAGGCCTTTAATAGCTTATAAGTATCTCCGGATTCCTTTGTGAGCTTGTAAATAATTAGGCTTTGCCCTTGGAGTGATCTTTGTTGATCAAGCACTTATGGTGAGAGTAACGAGAGTAACAGTATTTCCTCAATTCACATTCCGTCTGACAGTGGATTGGTGGAGTCCAAACTTAGAGATGGTTTTAAAACCAGTCTGATGGTTTGTGCCTTGATGCACATCCACAAAAGTACACATACAAATGTAAAAAATGAAAAACTATAAAAGCAAGATTAGTACAGTTAGATGTTTATCACAGACTGCATGATGTGGTTGTAAGATAAGACCAATAACAATTGTTCTGTTTTACACTAAACTTTGCTGTTGGACTTCAAGAGGCAAACACACATTTAATTATATGGAGCTATTTAAGGTGCCAACTACCCTGCACATCCAATCTAATCTTCTCATCTAATTGAAGACAATTCATTCTCGTGTTCCTCTTAAAACTGGTGAACCTTTAGGGTCACTAGGTGACACCCCAGCAGCTGTAGCTCAAAGAACCTTATATGTTAACCATGTATAAGATAAGACAATACCATTATGAACATCAATGTTATAAATCATTGATGGCCAAAGTACAAGGCATAAACGACAGTACTCCTGCTTTCTATAACGAGGCAAAAACGTTACCTCCGCATCGCCTTTGTATTTCTTTCTCATGTTACTCAGATCCATTGCTTTGTTTTCGTCCGTTGATTCTGTGCAAGAAGAGAAAAATGTCGTCTGCTGCTGAAGTGACAGCAAAATCTTAGGCGAGACGACGTGTTTGATATTGTTAATGTAGCGCAACCTGCTGAATGCACGTTTCATAGTATTGAGCGCACCCAAAGTCCTGCTGGTGACGTCACCGCGTGACCATAATGGTTACGCAAAATATCGAAAAGAAAATCGTTGACTTTGCTGCATGATGCGTAGAAAGATGACAAATATAAATAAATATGTACAACTGTTGAGTATCTGGAGATATACGAGTATTTTAGTACTATTACATATTTACGCAAATAATGAAACCATGAAGAGTTTTGAACAGCGCTAAATATAACAACACAGCGCCTACTGTCCCAATGTCTCATCGGTAGAGCGAAGGACGAAGTGCAGATCTATACCCTACACCGTGCAAAAACTGATGGGGGAATTGAGTTACAGATCAGATCATTCTTGCAGAAGCGCGCTCACATTGAACGTCACATCCGGCACAACATGGCAGCGACCTTGTACGTCAGGATTCTCACAAGAACTGGTATTGCTCTTTGTTTATTGTTTGAATAAGTTTAAAATACAACATGTATGGTAGTTCTGTTTTTCTTGGTACTCCTAAAGCAGCTGATGATTAAACAAGAATCCAAATATATGTGTATACAGCTTAGATCGGCTCACTGGGTGCCTGTGTTCCTCACTTCCAGATCTCACACCCACACAGTGGCTCCGTGTTTTTCACTCCTAATAAATCTGCTCGTTTTTTCATTTCTTTCTGCACAAATCAGGTCTGGATCTGAGGAACACAAAAGTGTAAAATGTTTTAAAATATTCCAGTTCAGTACTATCACCCTTAGTTTGTTTATCTACACGACACCAGAAGCAGAATGGAGAGCTGGTTTAAAGAATCTATGCCAAAGGGTTGCCTAGTGTAATCTCAAATTCGTACACTATGATAACACAGCATAAACTAAATGTTTGGATCCATGTTTAGATTTCAGTAATTGTAGGCAGAGGTATGTATGTTTAATGCACTATTATACCAAAAAAATTCCTTGCATGAGCAACCGACTTGGCCAACAAACCATTTTTTGTTCAGATTGTGATGTTGAATTTGACCATTTTGTTATATTACATATTACAGTGAAAATGCCATCTGTTTGCCCGTTTAGAAGTATTGCAGTTTTTCTGACTGAAAGGTACAGCTCTGCTAACTAATCTCACACAACATGATCACCCTTAAAAGCTTTTTGAAGGAAGTATTTGGGGTTAAATGCTTAAAGGTTTTTACATTCTTTGTATGTCTTAGATTTAGGGAATTAGGTTCATTTTGTGTGTGTGTGTGTGTGTGTGTGTGTGTGTGTGTGTGTGTGTGTGTGTGTGTGTGTTAACCTTCTAGGATGGTTGCCTTTGGCTCAGAGTGTTCGTCATGGCTCCAAGGCAGTCACACGCCACAGAAAGCCCATGCATTTCCTCAAGCAGAAGTTGATGGCTGTGACTGAGTACATTCCGCCCAAGCCCACTGCTCCCCCTGGTGCTCTTGCTCCACGCTCCAAACAGACAGTGCAGGTAGCTGCAGAATTGTGGCCACCCGGGCTGTTACTACTGAACTCATTTATTTAATGTATTAGTAATGTTGATAATCATGTAATCAGAGTCAGACAACAGCTTTAAATACAATGCATGGCCTTTCTGTTAAAACACTTTTAGTTACCATTTGATTTGATTTTTGATTACTCCTGCAATGCTGAATTTGATCTATATTTATCTATTTTTCATATTCATTTTCAAAAGGAAAGTGGCCTAGTGAAGCTGTTAATGAAAGAGCTGGACACTGTATTCAGAGAGTGTAAGATGATTGCTGTGGTCCAGAACAATGCCACCAGCGCTGAGGATATGCTGCTGCTGAAGCACAGACTTCGTAGGCATGATATCGCCATCAAATTCTTCCCTAACCAGGTAATGGCAGATTTCAACAAACTGGATGCTGGAGCAAGGATTTCTTGATGACCTATTTGCATTGCTTTGCAGGTCATGAGATCCTTTCTGCCTGGAAGCCAGTACAGTAACATGCTGCCTCTGTTCATTGGACAAACTATTTTATTTGTCAGTAAAGAACCAAAAGTGAAAGAAATGTTACGGATGCTGAAGAGTAGCCCTCAGATGGTACTGTTAGGTAAGTTTGCTATATTAATATTTCATTATATCTACTTTTTAATTATATCTATTTTTTTAATAGCTGTATCAATCATATCTTGTGAAAGCCATTGGATAGACGCTGCATACCTTGAATAAATATACTAATCCAAAACTGTGAACCTTAAGCACAGGACTGAGTAGGGAAGGTACAGACAAACATAACAGTGGTTCTGGCGGCATTAACTTTCCCTAATCCTTTAGGGAGCTTTATTGTTTAATGTTCAGTTGATGTATTACACCAATTTATTCCCTCAGACACCAACAATTTTATATAAATTGAACAGAAATAAAAAACAAAAACATTATTATGGCACTGTGCAAAAAATTTGGCCACTCTACATAATCAGTACTTAATAACACCTCCCTTGGCAGATATCACAGCTTGCAAACGCTTTTTAGAGCAAACATTTTTTTTTCAGCTTTTATACTTGGGATTTTCTCCTGTTCTTTCTTGCAAAATGCTTCTAGTTCTGTAATATTCTTTGGTCGTCTTGCAATCAGGGGACTGTGATGGCCATTCCAAAACCTTCAGCTTGCATCTCTTTATGTAGTCCATGGTGAATTTTGAGATATGTTTAGGATCATTGAGGTCTTGTGGAACAGTGCACCACCACTCCTAAGTCTACTAAATCTTCCTGCAAGATTTTGCAGTCAAATGGGGATTTTAATTTGTCTTTCTAACATACATAGCAGTTCTCTTTGAGAGTTTTCTTGGTCTTCAGATCTCATCTTGACCTCCACAGTTCACCTGAACTGCCATCTCTTAATTAAATTGCTCACTGTAGAAACTGCAAGCTGACAACACTCTGCTATCTTCTTGTAGCCTTCTTCTGCATTGTGAGCATCAATAACTTTCATTTTCAGAGACTTACACAGTTGCTTAGAGGAGCCCATGGTTGTTGAGTATACACAAGTGTGTGGACAAAGTTTGAAGAGTCAGAGTGTTTGTAAAGCTTTGAAATAGGTACCAGCTGACATTTACTATTGACTCCTGTTGCCATTCTTCAGATCTAATGAGCTGATTAAGGTCTGAAACCTTGTTAAAAAATCTTGAGACTTTGGAACTCTTAGGGTGCCCAAACTTTTGCGCAATGCCATAATAATGTTTTTATTTTTAGTGATCACTTATGTGGAAACTTGAGTTTTGAAATATCTTCATGGTCAGTTGGACATACAGTTGTGCTCATAAGTTTACATACATACATTGCAGAATTTATGCTTGTATTTAGTGGGTGGGTATAAAAGGTCAATGAGTTTCTGGACCCTTGCATCTTTCACCCAGTGCTGCACTGATGTTTATTGGATTCTAAGTAATGGGGTAAGTAAAAGAATTGTCAAAGGATCTGTGGGAAAAGGTAGTTGAACTCTATAAACAGGAAAGGTATATAAGAAAATATCAAAGAAATTGAGAATGCCATTCAACAGTGTTCAAACTCAAACTAAGAAGTGGAAAATTAGGGGTTCTGTTCAAGTAGACCAAATAAAAATTTCAGTCACAACTGCCAGGAAAATTGTTGGGGATGGGGGGGGGGGGGGGGGGGGGGGGGGGGGGGGGGGGGGGGGGGGGGGGGGGGGGGGGGGGGGGTGGGGGGGGGGGG
>JBBIGC010000104.1:31028337-31042403 GCA_037576955.1 Lepidarchus adonis | reverse complement strand
ACACACACACACACACACACACACACACACACACACACACACACACACACACACACACACACACACACATATATATGTAATGCTGAAATTGTTCCCTTTTTGTTTTTGTCCACATATAATCTGCAGCAACAGCAACACGGAAGTATCGTGCCAGCCTTTCTAAGGCACACTCAAAGTCCAGAAGGGTTCTACAGAACACCGGCCGCCGAACCACTCTGCCTGCAGTCTGCCCTGATAACAGCCACGTGGGCCTTGTGGCCATCCTTTATAACAACATCGGCAAAGACCTGTCACGTGTGTCCATGCCAGCAGCTCTAAATGAACCTTGCAATCTGCTCCAGAGGCTTTGTGAAGAGCTGGAGTATTCAGAGCTATTAGACATAGCCAACCGGACTGATGACCCCTACCAGAGGATGGTAATGATTACGTCAAATGCAGAAAAACATGATATTTTACCTTGTTAGATAAAAAGGCTTGTTTATATTAAATATGCTTCATCAAATTATCTTATGAAGATGACAAACAGCTTGTTTTCCCACAATCTAAATATAATGACTTCTAAAGCATACTCGAAATCTAGATTAGATCATTGTGAACAGGGAAAAATAATATTAACCAATAAGATTCATGTTCCGACATCTCTGTGCAATTGCTCAGTTACTGCAGAGACCCTGTTTCACTCACAGTTATGTCATGTTTGGGGAAGAAAATGATTCATGTGACCTTTAAAACTCTCTGATGTAATCATTTTGATGTCAGTGGTACACAGTTCATGACACAGGTTGACATATATTTTGAATAATATGGTTAATGGTTGTTGAGAGGCTTTAACGGGTGTAACTGGTTTCAGTTCTGGATGCAAAATGTTTTCTTTCTGTTTAGGTTTACATTGCTGCCTTTGCCATCTCTGGCTATGCTACAGCTCAATATCGGAATCGTTATAAGCCCTTTAACCCAGTTCTGGGGGAGACGTTTGAGTGTATAAGGGAGGACAGAGGCTTCCACTACATCAGTGAACAGGTAGGTGACTGTTCTTAGTCAGAGCAGATAATCCTGCCTTTGAGTTATTTCACATTCCCTCTGTCCCATATAGATTAATTCCGCCCATCTTGCCTTCACCTAACATTCAATAAAATGTCGATTATATGCATCTCAACCTTAAGTTGTAGGCAGTAGATTTGCTTAATTGTAGCACTAAACCTAAACCCCTCTCTAAACTTAACCAAAGCCTAAACTTAATGAAAAAAGTTTGAACATTTTGAAAAAATCCACTATCTAATCAGCAATTAAAGCAACTGTAAATAATCTATAGTGCTCTATTAAAATAAAGTGTGACCCATTTCTGCCCTCAGGTTTGCCACCATCCGCCTATCTCTGCTTGTCATGCTACCTCTGATAACTTTAGCTTCTGGCAGGGTAGGTTACATAATAGACTCACATGGTTTACACAATGAAATATATGTCTGGAGTCAAAAGCAAATATCAGTTTGTGTTGATTCAACCTTTTATTCTGTGTACAGACCAGAGGTGGAAGAATAAATTCTGGGGAAAGTCTCTGGAGATAATGCCAGCTGGCATGGTGAATGTAACTCTGTCAAGGTGAAAGAATAAATTGCCTTTTATTATTGACTAAATGTATTTTAATATATAGACCCTTAGAAGAAAGTCTGATCTTTGCTGTACCCTTAGATTTGGAGATCACTATGAGTGGAATAAAGTGGTGACGTGCATTCATAATGTCTTCAGTCAGCAACGCTACCTGGAGCATTATGGTGAAGCCATCATACGCAACCTTAACAGCTCTGTCTGTACATGTAAGATCACATTTGTCAAGGTAAGAAGCAAAACTTCAAATTAGAATAAATTCAGGCAAAAAGCTATAAGATGAATCATGATTTTTCCAATTGTTTATTTTTATACAGGGGGTCTTCAACTTATGTCATACTCGACTTATTAAAATTCATTGTTATGCTACTGGCCTTTTTAAAAAAGAAAATTTGCATATTTATTGTCATATACGGTAGTAGAATGCAGCTGAAAGTTTACTAAATGCTTTACGGTAATACACGAGCACCACAAGATGAGTGCGTGCAGTGTGTGTGAGCCTGCCTGCGTGCCGGGATGGGGAGAAAGTAGCAACGGTTTGTGTTGTTTTAGCTGTTATTGTTGCTCTATTGTTTATATTTTTTTACTGTTATCGTTAGTGTTGAATAAGAGTTCATGTGGATTGGTGGGTGAGATGGGTGGGTTAGTAATGCAGTGTGTGTGTATGTGCGTACGTGTGTATGTGCGGGTATTGGAGAAAAAGAGGCTGTACTTTACCTCTTGCTGTTATTGCTGTTATTGCTGTGATGGTTATGTTTTATTAACCTGTAGCATTGAATAAGAGTTCATGTGGATTGGTGGGTGAGATGGGGGGTTAATAGTGCACTGTGCTAAGACACCATCAGTGTGGTCTTGCCACAAGTATCCTCGTTTACTGCAGTGGTGTACATTGAAGCCATTAAAAACAGATTTTCTATCTGGAGCAATGTTTCCTAAAGGCTTTACTGTAATATGAGACCATTCATGCATGGTGCTGGCTGTTAATAAAGCACATGTTTAATACAATCTCTGCAGCATCATTACATATATGAGTTCTGACTTACATCAAAATTCTAGTTACTTCACACTCCGAACCCTGACGTAACATGAGGACCCTTTGTATTTTGTGAGCTGGTTAGAAGAACACAGGTTTGGTTCCAGATTTCTCCTTAGTGCCTGCAGCCATTACAAAGATTTATGAAATTCTATCAGCAGCTCCTAAATTCATCATAATCTAAAAAGTAATAATTGAGCAAAAACAAGTATATGATGGTCACTGCAAGTAATACTGGGCTTCCACAAAGACAGGTCTGGAAATGGTTATGTGCATGCCCTTCCGCCTGAAAATGAAGTATTTTGGAATTTTTACATCATGTAAACAGAATACATTGAAATGTATTGTCAATATATTACATTTTTGGCTGAAAGACATAAGTTACTCTTTTCCATGTTTGTGTTATTTGTATTTATTCTAATTTTTTTTTGTAATTAATTTTTATTCTAAGTTTTTGTTGTTTTTATTTATTTATTTATTTTTTAAATACCTTATGCCCAGCTATAGAGTTTTCTGCTAATATGCTAATATTTCTGCTAATGCTAATATAGTTTTTGTGCTTTTGTGAACGGATTCATAATATGAAAAGAAGAGTCTTTATATATTCATTTATCACATGAAGCCCCCCCCCTTTTTTTTTTCTCTTTTAGTCTCGCTACTGGGGCTCAGATGTAAATAAAAATGAGGTTCAAGGTCAAGTACTTGACCAAAGTGGTAATGTTGTACACCGATTTGGAGGATTTTGGCATGAGGGGATCTTCTGTGATACACTGCCCAACCCACAGTGTATTTGGAAGCCAAGTAAGTGAAGATACTAACCACATAAATAATGTTATGTTTCACTTCATCTTCCCACCACTTGCCCTATTAGCTAGCTTAGGGATCCTCTCTAACACCAATTACTACAGGGAAGGAACATGCATTATGATTTGTGATTCACCTTTTTAATGTTTTTTGAGTGCAAAGTATGCAGCCATCTTTCTTTGAGGCCTTTGCAGTAGCAGTAGAGCAGTGACCTCAAAGCCGTAATCATGCGGCTTGACCTATGCCGCTCTTGGCAAAGCATGCCTATCAGTTGTGATTAAAGATATGTCATAAAAAGTCCCACTGGTGGGTTTTAGAGAACTCTTTCTCAACTGGTAAATTCATTCTTCAATTTAATCGAAATCTTCAAGCCTGACTTTGGCTTGTCTTGCAGGTTCTGGAGCTATTGTCTTTAATTCTAATTCTTACTACTGTGCTTTGTCTGCAGGATGCACTTTATCACAGTAGTAAGAATTAAGTCATCATTAGATGTCCAGACCTTGTGGCACTAAAATGTTGAATTTTTTTAACTGTTTTTTTTTCTACTTGTCTTGCAGACCCTCAGCCTAAGGATTACATCCTGTATTATGGATTCTCCAGCTTTGCCCTTGAAATGAATGAACTGACCCCTGATCTCAAACCTCTGCTGCCCCCCACAGACACACGCTTGCGTCCCGACCAGAGGTGAAACTGTCAATCATCATCTTGATGGCTAAACTACAATCACCTCCTATTTTATCTGAGTCTGTGTAGTGTTTTCACTCAGTCAGTGACAGAGAGAAATGCAATTCATCCTGCTCACAATAAAACACGGTGTGCTTTATTATTGCACCTAGGATGCTGGAGGAAGGCAGGGTAGAAGAAACGGACAAGATGAAAGATGAAATAGAAGAAAAACAAAGAGAGCGGAGGAAATTTCTGTCCAAGAGAGGAGAGGAGCATATCCCTCGATTCTTCAGGTGAGATGACTGATCATCACATTGCTTTACTTTAGGATAAAAGAAGTAGAAATTGATACAGTAATGTTCCCCTTTGTCTTTCATGCAGGAAATCTGTTGATGCAGCAGGTAGAGATGTATGGGTGACAAACGGAACTTACTGGAAGCTCAGAGAAAATCCTGGATTTGCCAACATTAAAAACCTGGAGCTATGGTGAAGCAGATAGAGAGAGGGAGGCGAAACAGACAAGCTTTCATTGTCTTAATTCTTGATAAAAAACTGATATGGATTCAAACTGTGGAACATGGATGAACTGCCAACTGATTGATCAGGCAGCGCTTTCTCACAGCATGGAAACTTTGTCTTTTCTGTCTTCATCTGACGTAGTATTGTGGGATGTGTCTGCGTCTGCCTTTTCCCTCCAACTCTTCTGTGCCTGAAGCTCAAACAGGACTTGTGAAGCTTTGAGAAGTTAAAGCTTTTCATCAAGGCCATATTAAGTGGTTGGAGAGAGAGAGAGAGAGAGAGAGAGAGAGAGTGAGTGTGTGTGTGAGAGAGTGAGAGAAAGAAAGATATTATGCATGTGCATTATATTATGCATGAACTAACTAGATAGAAAGAGGCCATTTTCACAGACCACCACCTTCACTGTTGTCCAGTCCTGTATTGTTCTTTGAGCAGGAGAAACCCATGAACTCCAGTGCAGGTTGTCAGAGTTATCTTCCTACATTCATAGTATTTGTCTTCATACTACAGCCAGATTGTGAAGGTGTGGTCTGAACTAGCTTAAGCCTTATGTCTGAAGCAGATTTACAGCCATTTGTATGGCTAAAGGGCAAAATCAGTCTCCATAAAAAAGAGCGAGAACAGATAGGCTCTGCAGGTAAGGATGACGTAACTCCCCTCTGTTGTTTATCTACAGTGCGGCTTATATAAGTGTGATCTGAGATTGCACTTTGTTTTTATTTCCCTATAATTGTAGAAAAAAGGTCTTTATACACCTTGTATATAGCCCTATAACTGTTTAGTACTATAAACAAATGGGTATGTGTTGTGTGACAGGGTCACAAGTTTGTTGTGAAGTAAAATGCAGACATTTTGTACATATTTTTTTAAATTCCCAGAACAAAGATAATAGGTTTATAGATCATTAGTTTATGTACACATACATACTGTTGGGAAGAAACGTAAGAAATATTTACTCAAAAAAGAAGAGGGGAGTAATATGATATGAACTGTAGTTTTAATTTTGTCACATGACTTTTTATGGAATTATAATAATGCTATTTATGGAATTATTATAATGCTAGATTCTCTTGCCTATGTAAGGACAGTTTCTTTCTCAAAGTCACAGCTCACTCCGAGAGGCTTCCTCTAATCGGATTAATTCTAATTTGGTCTCTCACACAGGAACTACACAGTGTGCACAGAGAGGAACAGCATTATACAAACTATTATTCTTAGGGTTTACACACACACACACATGCACACGCACACGCACACGCACACGCACACGCGCACACACACACACACACACACACACACACAATTAATATATGTATAATTAAAACATCTCGTAATGTTGTTACTGTACAGGTGTGTTAAACTGTATTTGAAATGTCATCATATTTGAATTGTTGTATTAGAAGACAACACTTCCTATTAGACTTTGCAGTCCATGTATACAAATTATCTTTACAGTGTTTAAACCTGTCATTACATAAAGTAATAACATTACATTACAATGATAAAAATTCAATACATTTAACAAATAAAATAAATCACAATAAAAACTGTTGCATATTTAAGCATTTATTACATTTAGAACAAATCAATACAGTCTGTACATTTATTTGCATTATTCTGGGTGCATTCCTGCAATGTATGAGCCTTAACCAAACAATGGTGGACATTTATCCTCATTTTGGTTTTGGAATATCTCTGCTTTATTTGATTTAAACAGAGCTGTGGTTGCTCAAGTCAAAGTTCAGATAATTTCATTGGAAAAACACGTAAAAACCTGGCATGGTATGTGCTTTAAAAGCTTCTGAGGGGAAAGTCATTTGATTGTTTTAGGATTCTGATGCAGGATGGCTTGAGGGAAGATCTCTTTCTTTATGTCTTCATAAAAACTTAAATGTCCACTAGGGGTCAGCTAAAACACAGATCAACATTTTTGAACAACATTATATGCCTCCAGTAGGAGAGCACCATGCACCAAATATTGTAACAAAGATTCAAAAACAAGAATAAAAAATGTAAATGAAATATCTTAAATTTTTATCAACATTTTTAATTGCACTTGAAATTAGAAATGGCTCACCAACAGTTTCAGTTAAGATGATGACCGTTCACTGTTTGCATTTATAACACTTAAAATCCCAATTAAATGAACAAAACCATGTTTCAAATCATGATTAATTCCCAACCATCACTCTTCTCATGATGTATTATGAAGCTCAATATTCATTGGCACATATTTGTCCTGAGCATAATATCTGACCACAGGTTTATAATCTAACACTGTAAAATATCTCATTGTGATTGTCCTCTTGATTATATTGCTAATATTTCATTTGGTTTAGCACAAAAATGAATGCAAACTGCTCCCACTTTAAAGCGAAGCCAGAGTCACTGATTTTGAAGGTCAGTGGCCACATATTGAAGAACTGAGTTTCCATCAGTTGTGTTTCAACACATTACAATTCCTTGGAAATCTCTATAAAAACACTGGAAAAAAACCATAAAAAGTCATATTTTTAGCATATCTATCATTTTCTTTACAACGGACATACAAAAAACAGGTGCAGTCTTATTACGGCGGTGGCTGCAGTTTACAGTTGCTGACAAACACTCGTTCTGTGGAATCTAAAAAACGGTATTTATGTCCCTATTTGTGCTTTGTATGTTTGTGATTATGTATGTGTGTGCGTAGTTGTGGCCAGTAGAATGCATTCTGTGGTTCAACTGAAGAATATAAAAGACAAACAATGTGTCTTTCACTCGGTTGCATTGTACTGCTTGTCTTCACAGTCGGTATACTAGCTGTCTCCGGTCTTTTGCACTGGCACCCTGACGCCCACTGAGCTGTCGAAGGTCATTCTCACCTTCAACTGTCCATAGGCCATGATTTGCTCAGACCGAGGGCCTATTCTTCCTCTTTGTCATTGAGGTCTGGGTGTGTGGGGTGTGTGAGCCGCGTGTGCGCTGTTTTGCTGTCTGACTAAAGATGATGTCCAGTCACCATGATGCCCCTGCCAGGTGTCCGTTTTTTCCACCCTGTCTGTCTGCATGTCGTCTTTCTCCTCCTGTTGCGAGAAGCCCCCACACCTTGCTGCTGTGGGGTTGAAAATGTTCTTTTAAGGCTTATCATACTGACAACACTGCGTTTTGGCTTAACACTTGATTTGTACTGCATTGCATTTTATCTGATCATATTTTGAGATCATTTGCTTTGGCATAATAAAAGTCCAATCAAAGGTCCGAAGGAGCTTTAACACTGCAGAGGCCCTTTCAGAGAAATGCTACTCAGCTATGCACACTACTACTAATTCTGACCTTTTCTCACACTCTGCCTCTCACGCTCTCTCTTTCTCTCACTCTCTCTCTCTTTGCATAGTATGTGTGAGTGCACATTAAAATGACAGATGAGATGAGGTCACACAACTGCAAGTTTAATATCAAAAGATCTGAAAAGTCTTAAAGCAGAAAAGCTGATATAGGTTCAGTTTTGATGTTTATATTAAAGCACCCATGTCCTACACTTTTTCATGTTTTTAATAATTTAGTTCTTTTACATTTACATTTACATTTAATCATTTGTCCAAAGTGACTTCAGGTTCAGGAACAATCAAGCATATCAAGCAATCAAGCTTTTATGCACCTAAAACAACCTTACTTATTGCTCCTTGGAATTAAACAGATTTTGACCAAAGCAAGTTATTTCTGTTCTTACTTACTCATTCATAAAGTAGTCTAGGCTGACACTCTCCTCTGTCCTTTAATACAGTTAATAAATATTTAGTTAAGTTGAGTTAATAATATTTCTGATCAGTATTTTTCTTTGAAATGCCGGCCAAAATCTCTAGTTGCCATTATCTACAATGCCTAACAGTGTCTAGTATGTTGACTGAGTGGTCAGCATTTTGATGTGCATATTGACTGGTTTTACGCTATGTAGGGAGCATGGATTTTTGGATTGACTTAGAATTCAAATGTAGGCCTCTGTTTTAGGCAATTCCGAATGCTGTATTTATCAGCTCAGACTTCAGTTACTGCATGGTGGTAGAAACCAACTGAGCCATGTTCAAGAATGTAATATTAGAGTGGCATGATTTAGCACATAGGGCTGGTGGAAGGTGAACAGGAAGCAGGGAGATGGGAAGATAAGTGAAACAAGCACTGACATCTCAGGGTATACACTTGCAACATTTTTCTTTCTCTTAATAAAACTTAGTAGTCTCTTCTAGTGTGACTTAACATAAACCTTATGTCTCATTTAGTCAGAATGTGAATGAAGCGGAACAGTAAACCTCTGTACTACTGTAAGCTGCCATGAGCAATTGTGATGTGGTGGTGTGCATGTAAGTGTGTGTGTGTGTGTGTGTGTGTGTGTGTATGTGTGTGTGTGTGTCTGTGTGCGTGTGTGTGTGTGTGTGTGTGTGTGTGTGTGTGTGTGTGTGTCTCTAGGCCAGTGTTTTGGTGTAGTCACATCATCTTGACTCCTAAGCCCCTCACCATGTTTGACAGCGACCTTCAGAACACCTCCAGCTGATCTTAACCTCTGCACAGCTACCACAGGGAAGGGACACAACAAAGAACATGAGAGGGCCAACTAGAAGATATAAAAGAGAGCGAACGACACCAGTGCTATTGTAGAGTCCAGTGTAAATTCTTACTGGCCTTGTCTGTCCCCCTCCCCATCCCACCTCCAGCTACCCGCAAAGTTCTGCCTCACCCAGGAAGTCCCAAACTAAAAAAACAAACAAAAAAAAACAATACATATTGAATATATATTACAATATATACTATTTATATTTTGGAATATACTCAGAACTTATAACAATATTGTCACTGTCATATAAAAACTCATAGCTCTATCTTCTTTTGTTTGTATTTTTACACTGCTTAAAAAGACTCAACCCTCTTTTTTTCATGATGAACAAACAAATAGAAAAGGTCCAATGTTTCTTAGAAATAAATATTATTACATTAATATACATCAAAGTGAAGAACATTTGTTTTTTTTTCTCATAAATTAATATTTTAGAGATACAACACGGGACAGTGTTGATATTGTATGTATTTTATGCTGTAGTACCAGTTAAAAGTTAAAGTATACTAAAAGAGGTTTAGTATATTTAACTCCACTTTAGACCTATATCCTTTATAAAATTAGCCTGGTCAATTTCTTATTAACAGGCAGCAGTTTTTTCCACCGTTAAAGATAAAATTTCAGAGATAATAATTTTTTTACCACAGCAACAATAACAGTATGTTTCATTTTCACAGGGGACACTGCATGTCAGTGGGTGGTAAATAGCTGAACCAGGCTGGGTGGTGAGGGATGGCGCTCAGTGACCATAGAACCCATAGTAGCCTGCATCACTGCTGTTGTCTTTCTCACAAGCATCGTTACCACGGTTAGGAGGAGAATTCTCTGTGCTGGAGGCATAGGGTGACACTCGTCTTTTCTTACTCTCTCCACTCTCAAATAAGCCTGAATCAGCTGAGTCCACTGATTTGACGGAAGGAGTCTCCATCCAGGGGTCATCCCCGGCCTCTTTGGGCTTGTCCTGTAGCAGTGGCAGCCTTAGGGACTCCAGGAGTGAGGGAGGAGGGTGAAGGCGCGAAGTGACAGCTGAAGGAGAGGAGGATGTGGCGGGGGAGGACACAGGGTGGAACCAGCTGAGGCCAGATGTAGGTTTTCCAGGGTGGGGGTGGTTGAGGTACTGTGGAGACGGCCTCCCCGTGCTCCATGTCCCAGTGCTGGGGCTGGACACAGGCCCAGAGGCAAAGGGGTTATCAGGGTAATAGCTGAGTGGGTGATGGGGTGATGTCTGCAGGGCAAAGGGCTTGTACAGGTTATTGGATGAATAGTCCCCCTCATACGAGTTGAAGTCTAAGCGGTTGGATGGTACCCCCTGTTGGCTGGGGAGGTACCAGCGGCCCGCAGGTGGGTCTTTAGGGCCTTGGTGGGCCATGCTGACAGGCTCACGGCTGTAGAAGCGACTGTGTTGCAATGGACTCATGTACTGCTCAGGCAGGTAAGGCTGGTGAGGGTAGCAGCTGCCCGACATGAGCTGTTGGCCCTCAGTGGGGGAGGGCGTGAGACGGTCCGAGTCAGGTGGTGCGTAGAGGCTGTGTGGTAATATCAAAAGTCAAATGTCAAATTTAACGGACTAAACCCCCACAGAGGTGTACTGCAAATATCTCTAGGCCAATGTGTGAACCTTGTTAGCGCTGTTTAAAAAAAAGCCTTTATTTCTGTAAACACAGACAAAGGTTTTGGCATTTCAGTTCCTTATTGTTAAAACGGGTGGCATCAGAAACTCATATATTCAGTGGGTGACCACAGAGAGTAGTTTTGGTTTCTCAAACTCTGGGGAACCAACTCTGGGTCCAGAGATATGTTCCTCATCTGAATAACTTAAATAAAATAAATCTACACATATACATTGTACATCTACAGCTACATTACTTACATGCAAATGTTTAGACTGATTTTGGCAAAACAAAAAAAAGCATAGCTTTATCTCTCTAGTTGAGTTTTTGTATGAATGACACATTTACAACATCTTATTTAAGTCTAATATGTGTTACTTTTGAGCACACTCACAAGTGTTGAAATTCTACATGACCTGTGTCATCTTTTTAGAAGGTAATAACTGTATACATCCTTGACATTTAAGGGAGTGATGTATTTATTTGTTTGTTCGTTTGGAAAAGGGGTTACTTACGTGTCATAATTGTCCCGGAAACCTTTTGCGAAAGGGTTATGGTCTATTTTTAGTTGAGTAATCTGTGTAAGAAATGAGAATGTGACAGGGCAGAAGAGAGGGGATGGACAGGACATTGAGAAAGATGCAGGAGTTCACTGTTCATATCAAACAATATTTCACATAATATAATTAACAAAGCACTTCTTTATTACCACCATATATCAAAGCATTAACACACCAACTAACCAACCATTAACCAATTATCACTTCCAGGTTGCTCAGTTTGTTTGTTCCTACACTTTGTAACAGCACCTAGGTTTTGCCATAGGCATGATGTGATTAAAAGAGAGAATAAAACCCACAGCATGTGGAGGATGCGGGTGGGGTGGATGGGGTGACTCACATCTGCGTTCTGGTAGGCAGTGACAGCAATGAACTGCGTCTCAGGAAAGATGAAAGTTTGTGCTTTAGAGCTGAGGAAGGGATCTTCCGTTCCATCCTCGTTTACCTCCACTATGTGCAAACGTGGCTGGTACTTATGGAGTGACTGTAGCACTATCATCTGTGTGGTGGACAAAGCAATTGCATGGTGAGAAATAGAGAACATTAAAGATGAAACCATTTACCATTGTAAAAAAATATACATCTATTAAAAAATATATATAATATTTTTCATGTTATAGGACTATCTAACCTATTTCTAGGTACTTTATGCCTGTTAAATGCATACAGCAATTGTTTCAATTCCCCAGTAAACACCATTTAGCATGATTGAAGGATTGAGATACCTGTGCCATGTTGTTAGAGCTGCCCTTGTTGTTGGTAAGTTTTAGCTTGCCAAATGAGACCTCCTGCCTCATCCAGTGATTTCCAGTGTTGGGTGAGTCAGGGTGCATATACGTCCTGTTACCTGGACAAAAGAACCAGGAACATTTAGCTTAACATAAACCAACTTATGACAAAAATCTTAAATCATAAACAAGACTTTGGTATTGTATTGGGATTGAAAATATTGTTTAATTAAATTATGATGCTTCTAGCCTTTAAATTTGCAGGTGTACTTCTTAAGGCTTATTACTAACTATTATTATTATTAATAATTATTATTATTATTATTAATTATTAACTACATGGAAACCAATGCAAAAAAACATAAATCATTAAGAAATATGAGACATAAAATTAAGCGTCAGAAGCCGGAAGGTATTAAACTTGGAAAAATGTTCTCAATATGCACATATCTCATTTACAAAAGTGTTTCTTTTTGGCAACTTCATCATTAAGTATGATTGAAGGAGGCATTACTTTATGTGCATAGTTCACATGTAATCATGTGGGTAATGCTGTTTCATTGTTTAATAAAATAAAGGTGACAAATATAGACATAATAACATTTAAAAAGTGAAATTTAAGCCTTACCACTCCAAAAAGAAAGATATATAATTACTCACAATCAAATACAATAAGATGAAGTAAATAATGAATTTAAAAGAGCAATTCAGCCCCCCCTTCATCTCAAGTATATTAACAGTTGAATTGAGATGATATCCATAGGGTTAAAGCTACAGCTACAGTCTCCAGAATGCAGAAAGTGTTTGACACAATATAACAAATTAATGCACAATTTCCCCCCAAAGTACAGATAAAGTTAGATCTCCAGTTTAGTGCATCAGTGCAAATCATTCCTGGCACAGTGCTGCAGTTCACAGTCACAGTAGCAGGTCTCATGCACAGGCTTCTCTGATTGTGGTGTACAGTGACACCAGATATATTTTTCTCACAGCCACAAAAAGACTCAGGCCTGAGAACTGATGCCTTTTCCTGCAGTGCACACTGACACTCACAGTGCAAAAACCACGGCAGAGATAAAACGAAAAGAAAAAGCAAATAGACAACAACCAGTGTGTGTGATCACTGATTACCTGGCATGTTGCCTTCTGCTTTGCCACACTGCACCCACTTGCCTCCCTGGTACCTCCAGTGGTGTTGGTCAGCTAGAACCACGTCCACATACACGTTGTAATGAGCTGATGGGTCCAAAGAGCTGATATTGAAGCTGAGAAATGGAAACATCCTCCTGTTCAAAGAACACCACACAGAGTCCAAGCATGAGGAGATGTCAGGACACATGATAAGGTGGCACAAGACCAGATCTGTGTTATTGCACTTTTAGAATAAAATATCTTTAAATAAATGTGGATTCAAACCTTTTATTTCCTCACCTGTAAAGTTACTGTTTCAGACATATGAGTTTTTCACCAATATTATGAGAAATGCAGAACTACATATGCGACAGTTGCTAGTGTGTTATGCTTAGACTCTCTCTCTCTCTCTCTCTCTCTCTCTCTCTCTCTCTCTCTCTCTCTCTCTCTCTCTCTCTGTGTGGGAGGAGGGTGTAGTCTGGGGCCTTCAGAAATGGAGGTGCAGGCTGTGTGTGAATTTTTAAAAAGATGAGCAAAAAATACAGCTGATTGCTGCAGCTTTACTAGTAACTAATGTAACTGAAAGAAGGTAAAAGAGAGGTCAGTGAGTCTCCCCTGACAATGAAATGAGGGAATGCAGACTAAAACTCACCACCCATCACACACGCACGCACACACACACACTCACACACACACACGCACGCGCACACACACGCACACACACACACACACACACATACACCTATCACACACACACACACGCACGCACGCACGCACGCACGCACGCACGCACGCACGCACGCACACACACACACACACACA
>JBBIGC010000104.1:30990432-31008801 GCA_037576955.1 Lepidarchus adonis | reverse complement strand
AGAGAGAGAGAGAGAGAGAGAGAGAGAGAGAGAGAGAGAGAGAGAGAGAAAGAGAGAGAGAGGGAGAGAGAGAGAGAAAGAGAGAGAAAGAGAGAGAGAGAAGGTAGCACTTAGTGCTCTGCGGAATTCGCACCCGATATCACATGAACTCTTGCAGAAGTGCAAATGTATTCCATTGCAACCTTAGAAACAAACAAGCTGCCACTTCCTTAGTTTATAATTAGCTGGTAATCAATGCTAAGTCTCTTGGAGAAGGGGGAAGACTTCTGCCATGATATCGTCATCCTTGTTGGTAGCTGGGGAAGGAGCAGGGATCAGGCTAAAGTGCTATTCAGATGGGATTATTTAGCATGAGTAGCTGTGGCAATGTAACTGTTATCAGCTGTGTCTGCGATTGTAGTCTCAGTAACTCACTCTCAGTAACTTTATACAGAGTGTATGGTCTCGCATTTGTAAATACACTAGCAGCTTTTTGCTTACTGTAAAATAAACTATGCATATAGAAGGGACTCCAGCTATATTAATCACATACTGTTTCAGGAATGCAACCTCTAATTCTGTTACACAGAAAGAACACAATGCATCAGTTCTATGCAGAAATGGGGTTGATTTTTTAGGCCTGATCTAATCTCAGATGCAGTGAAAAGTGTGCTGTGGTCCGACGAGTCCACGTTTCAATTTATTAATTGATGATAATTTCTTTGGACCATCCAGACCTTATCAGTGACGTGCGAAAGACAAATCTGTCACAGTAAGGGTGCATCCCTGCCTATGGAATGAGTCACTTACTGTATACTGTACACTGGCAAGGAGGTGAATACTGGGATTTTAAAGAGACATATACTGCTCTAATGGCAAAACTTTATGGTTGTTTTAGCGAAACAATGCCTGACCTCATGCTGAATGTGCTTTAAAAGCATGGCTTCATAGTCAGAGTGCTTGTGCTCGACCGGCCTGCCAGATCTGTCTCCTACTCAAAACTCATAATGAAATGCGGAATCAGACAATGGCAATCACAGACCTTTGAGCAGCTGAAGGTTTATTTTAAGCAAGAATGATAGAAATGTCTAATTGCAAAGCTGCAACAATTACTTCCCTCAGTTCCTAAATGATTAAAAAGTGCAATTTAAAAGAAAGGTGATGCAACACAGTGGCAAATGCTTCGTTCCAACCTTTTTGAAAGTGTTATAGTCTTTTCTAAATTTACATATTCTAATATTTACAAAACAAACTGAGGCTGAAAGTATTAGAAATCTTGTCCTTGTGTCAGTGGTGGTGTACTTATGTACTTGTGTCTTATGGCATTTATTTGCTTAAGCCTATGCTTTATTGGGCTGCTTATTACATGAAGAACGTAGTGTGTTTAATCTTTCGCATGGTGGCAATATATAATAATTTCAAACATAAAACATATGCAGCAATAACAATACATTATTATTATTATTATTATTATTATTATTATTATTATTATTATTATTATTATTATTATTATTATTATTCATAAGTCATTATTTCTCATGGTTGTTATTTGTGTTGCTGTTGTTATATTATTGTTGCTGTTTGTTGTTATTATTGTTTATTATTATTATTATTATTATTATTATTATTATTATTATTATTATTATTATTATTATTATTATTATTATTATTATTATAAGGAACATGTGGTCTATTTAACTAAAGAGCTTTCTCTTACTTTCTGCAGTTGCACATTTTGTGACCATCCTCTGAACCATGTGTCACCTTCATAAGCATAGTGACTGTGTGTAGGCCTAGGGCACAGCACTACACTTTAGCCACAGACTTGACCTTTTATTCTACAAATAGTATGAAATGCCAACCAAGCACATCCATGTTCAAAACTATCAAACCTGTGTATGTGTATTAACATTTGTATTATCGTTTGTTTTAACCTAAAATTTAATTAGTCATGAATTATAAACAATATTTACAGACAAATGTAATTAAGCAGAGGTGCCTCCATAACACCAGCCCTGCTCTTGGACTCCCTACATAGTCTAATTTCAACCTCCATATCCCATATCTGTTCTGGCTGTCCATTTTATCAGAAGTCTGTTACTGGAGGAATCAGATCAATGAATGTTTAATAAGAAAGGACCAGCAAGGACCAGAAATTTCATAAAACAAAAATTTGAACACCCAGGTCAAATGACATATTTTCTTGTGTTGTTAATGAATAGTTTTGAATTTGTAATTTTCTCTAATGAATCATAATTGTTTGTGTTTTTTTTATTTAAGGAGTTGTTGGTTATTTAAAGTAAAAAGTAAAGTGTGTACATTTGATTTAAAGAAGAACTATAGCTTTTTAAATAGCCATTGCAAAAGAATTGAACTCTAACTGCAGAAGGCATGGCACTGCACCAAGAATGCATTGATGGATGGAGTGGTGCTCAGTGTGCCCATGTAGAATTCTGGCATGTTGTCTGAGGGGGTCTGAGAGATGAAATGCTTTGCTGTGCTTGCTGTGTTGCTCAGACAGCGCAGTGCCGGCATTTGATGGGACAGGGCAGCTGTGCTCTCACTTGCATTCCTGTGGCTTGCTCCATTGGCCCAAATGATTCCCCCCAAAACCTGGTCTTCACTGACTTGGCAGGGCACCATGATTTTCTCTGGCTGTCAATCCCACCAATCACTGGTGGACCCTTCGCCTCAGCCAGACTTCAGCCGCCAAGTCCAAGAGCACATTAAGAAATCATCACTGCTGTCATGTCTACCGTGGACCAACTATATGATGTCACCCAGAGGTCAGCACGTACAGTTCAGAGTCAGCAACTTCTCTGCAGCCTCAAGAGAAAGACGACTCTTGAGGGCTGGAGAAATGAGTCGCAGACTTGAGCTGCTCTGCTCCGTCTGGTCTGAGCAAAATCATGAATGAGTGAGAGTGTATCTGTGTCTGTATCTGTTGGCCCGTGGCCTGGAAAAAGCACTTGGCTCAGTGTCAAGCCTCATCTGCGTTAGTAAGCCATGATGGTCATAAATCTGCAGAAAGCCAATTTAAGTCCATTTTGTACATAAGTTGTAACAAGGCAACATGAGGAGAGCTTTTGTATTTTAATACACAAGAGAGAGGGAAGACGGGCTGTGAAACAAGATCAATATTAATAGCAGAGAAGTGTTACATTTTTATGTAATAGTTGTTTTAAATGAGTCTATAATCTCAGAAAATAAATAAATAAATAAATAAATAAATAAATAAATAAATAAATAAATAAATAAATAAATAAATAAATAAATAACTTTTTTTCAATGGGGAATTGCCATTACTGGGTATGTACCCAGGACTCCATTACATTTTTCATCTGACCTTTGATACAAATAAGACTCTTTCACTTTGGAAAGTTAGTGTAGTTTATCTTTAGAACTAAATTTTCAACTTAGACATTTTGCTTATTCAGTTCAGCACTGGGGCTGCTAATGCTGCAAGAAGTTAATAGTCATCCAAATAATTTCCATAATAACAAAACACACATTTTGGTTCAAACTGCATCTAGCTCTGCCTTAACATTACACAAACTAGTGGATGTGGCTTAAACCTCAATCCTCTAATGTATGCGTTCTTTGTGAATAACAGCCCTTGTATTGTCTTTTGTTCATTTTCATAGCTCACAGAAAGTCATGCCAAGTCCTAAACCACATACACAAATCTACATTACCATAAATAAGGATGTGGTTTGTGGATGTCAGCAGCTGAGAGGCGTTTTGTTGATGTATTTTTACAGAAATTGGTTTGAGTTCTTTGGGTGACTGTGGTCAGATGTTGCATTAACACAGTCTCCTAATTGCAGTTTTATACTAAAAAAAGTAAAACTTAAATATGTTTTTAATAATCAACTTAATTTCACATTGAGGGAAGAAAAGTTAAACTTTTTTTACATTACTTTAAGGACCATGTTGCAACATTTATTCTAATGTATCCATTGTTACGTACCTATGTACCAGTTATAATAAAAGTATTCAAGCAACCCAGATATGCTGAATACCTTAAAGCTATATCAATATCAAGCTAACCAGCAAAAAGCAACATTATTACCATTGTTGCTTGTTAGTAATTGTTAAACAAGATACAGGTGAGTTGCAGGAGGCTTTATATTGTCTGAGGCAAATAAAATGCAGTGGGGCAAAAAAGTATTTGGTTGTCCCACTTAAAAAGAAGAGAGAGGTTTGTAATGTTCATCATAGATACACTTCAACTGTGAGGGACAGAATGTAAAAAAAATCCAGGAAATCACATTGTATGATTCTTAAAGAAGAATTTAGCACCTACAAACAAGCAAGAATTCTGGCCCTCATAGACCTGTTACTTCTTCTTTAAGAAGCTCTTCTCTCCTCCACTCATTATTTATATTAATGGCAACTGTTTGAACTTGTTATCTGTATAAAGGTCACCTGTCCACACCTTCAAACAGTCAGACTCCAACCTCCACCATGGCCAAGACCAAAGTGCTGTCTAACGACACCAGGTACAAGATTGCACACCTGCACAAGACTGGGATGAGCCAATCTACAATAGGCAAGCAGAATGGTAAGAAGAGATCAACTGTTGGAGCAATTATTAGAAAATCTCCCTCGACCTGGGACTCCATGCAAGATCTCACATCGTGAGGTACAAATGATCTTGAGAACAATGAGGAAACAGCGCAGAACTACATGGGGGAACTGATCAATGACCTGAAGACAGCTGGGACCACAGCAACAAAGGTTACTATTAGAAACGCACCACGTCGTCATGGATTAAAATCCTGCAGCACTCGAAAGGTCCCCCTGCTTTAACCAGCACATGTCCAGGCCTGTCTAAAGTTTGCCAGATACCATCTGGATGTTATGTGCTCAGATGAGACCAAAATCGAACTTTTTGGTATAAATGCCACTTGCCGTATTTAGAGGGGGAAGAATGCTGAGTTCCCAACACCATACCCACTGTGAAAGGGACAGGATGACTGATCTGTATTAAGGAAAGAATGAATGGAGCTATGTATTGCAAGATCCTTCCATCCATGAGAGCACTGAAGATGAAATGTGGCTGGATCTTCCAGCAGGACAATGATTCCAAACACGCCACCCGGGAAATGAAGGAGTGGCTACGTAAAAAGCATTTCAAGGTTCTGAAGTGGCCTAGCCAGTCTCCGGACCTCAATCTAATAGAGAATCTGTGGAGGGAGTTGAAAGTCTGTGTTGCCCACTGACAGCCCCAAATCATCACAGCTCTTGAGAAGATCTGCTTGTAAGAATGGGCCAAAATACCAGCTACAGTCTGCCCCATTATACAAATAGATTCTTTAAAACTCATAAAATGTGATTTCTTGGTTGTTTTTTTTAATGTACCTTCTGTCTCTCACAGTTGAAGATCACCTATGATGAACATTACAGACCTCTCTCATCTTTTTAAGTGGGACAACTTGCATAATCAGTTGCTGCAGAATACAATTTTGCCCCACGGGTGCTTAAAAAAGGACCTCAAAATGCTGGCCTCAGGCATGTGTGTCTAAAAAGACATTATGTACCTGTGTTCTGTTTGGATACAGTGTTGATTTTTTTAATTTAAAGAGTCCATCATCATATTCCCTTGCTGTTGACCCCAGGCACTGTTGCCTGCTAAGAAAAGCAGTGGCCTGTATTAGTCACTTTTCTTGATTCCCTTTAAGTTCACAAAAGGGTTAATTACACCTGAAGTGCAGAAAGGCCTGGGAAAGATTAACCACTACATTTCTGGGATGTTAGGTTTATTTTAGAGATACATAGATAATACAATAATTTAAAATTATGCATTTAATTAGTGATGTCAGTCTGTAGTTACAAAACACCTTATTCTTCCTATGTCAAAAGTGAAAGTGCTCACTTAAAGGGTTAATTGGTTATCAATGTCAAAATGCAAATTACTATGGAAAATAATAATTATGTTATGTTTGCCATACTATTAGAGTGACTTATGTTGCAATATAAAAACAATCACATATTACACAGTAACACAGTGATTTATGATTCAGGTTCAAATTATTATTCTTGTCTCCTCCCAGGTCTTTGATTTTAGGATGCTTTTGTATTACTGGTTCTCTAGTCCTGTATGCTGACACACTTGGCAAAGAGGATTCAGCCTCCCATGCCTAACCCAGAGCAGGCACCCACTGTGCTGTGGAAGGTATATTTAATCCTTGACCAGGAAGGACCACTGTGGGACAACACAACTCAGAGAGCAGTGTGGAGCCTTCAGGGGCCCAAAAAGAGGGACAACTTCCTGTAATGATACCTGCCTCTTCTTTTACCCTCTGTGCTTCTCCCATTTCATCAGTCTCACTCTCTTTAGTGTCTGCTTATTACAACATTACATTCATTTAGCTCAGTCAAAATTAATCCTCCATGCATTTTCACATTTTGCATGGATGGAAATCCTATGATGCATACACCTAAAATATCACCTTTATGCAAGAAAAACACATTGAGGAATATTACACTATTTTGAATAACAGCCAACCATGCAGCCTAGCTCGGAGGTTTTATTATTTATTTTGTTAGTAAATCACTACATACTAATACATTGAAGTCTGATTAATGTTTAGCTATGGACATTGATCACAGTTGATATTATTACTTATCAGAATCAGAATAATCTGAAAATTCTGTTTATGGGATCACATTTTCATTTAGGGCCTAGTGTCCACATCAGGCCAGACGTTTGCTCTGTGAGGTGAAGCTGCTTCTCCTGATCAATTTCTGAGGAGCCTCAACTGGATGTTTATGAGGTATCTTACAAAAGTCCTGCCACAGCTTTATTTTCATCCCTCTGTCATCAACACCAGCAATAATAGCAATATTAACTTTTTGTCATAGTTTAAATATTATGCTAAAGGCACTAAAGCCAGCTCCACAAATAGTATCTAGGAAAAGCTGCAGAGACAAACTATGAGGGATTTCATGAACTTGGTATATGAAGTGAATGTGTCAAGTGATTTAAAGTTAAAAGTAAAGCTTTCTGTTACATTTATCTATTCTCTGCAGCGGTCTGTTTTTAAACACATCTAATACTGTCATGAGAAAGCATTTTATCTTCAAATTGATACTGTTAGGAAAAGAAAATGTAGGGGCTATTTCTGTTCTTTATTTAGTGTCATACAATGTAAAAGGCAGCTGGTGTTTCTAAATAAAATAAAATAATAATTCAAATAACAAACTTACATGGTTTTCTCCTAACAGCCATCAGTTTTTACTAAGAGTAACAGCTACCTTTCCTAAAACAAGCCTCAAAGTTTCTTTTTTGCACCATCTTACTTTATTTAGTCTGCTGGAGGGGACGATTCTACAATCAGTGTAATAAGGCCACAATTGATTGAATGATTGACAGGCCTAGACATGTGTAATGATGAATGACTTGATTTGGGGGATGGAGAACAAATGCAATGATGGACAAGCACCATTTCTGGCTGTATAAAGTGCAAGAGTTGGACCAGGGCTGATAAGATTAATGGCATAGTCGTGTGTGTGACTGAGCGTGTGTGTGTGTTTGTGTGTGTATGTGTGTGTATGTGTGTGTGTGGCCCACTTCACCCTTAGGTAGACCCCTTCTTGCTCATCCTGCTTTTACGCTGTGGCATGAAGCAGACATTGATGTGTGTGTTTGTGTCTGCGCTTACATGTGCACTGTTTTTTTGGGCTGGTGTTGAGTGACAACAGAGAGAAGGGCCTGAGCCTGAGGGTGGTCAGCACCAGCACTAAAGGGGCTGGGGGTGGTGGGTGTCATGGTGGCTTAAAGCGGCGTTTCATCTGACAACAGCTTGCCAACCAGCGGTCTTGCCCTGGCTTTATATCTTCCTAATTCATCCAGCTTTATCAGTATCAATCATTTGAATCATTTATTTTTAGTGGGATATGGCCTCTCCAAATCGCATCCCCAGGCTCTGGCTCCCAGCAGCCCACTAATGAGTGTCAATCTGCTGGCTTTGGCGCTTTTCCAGCAGACACCTCTTCTGACAAACGCAGGGCTGCAGTCAACACACATTATGCACCCTCACCCAAAGTTGACATGGTGCCATGCTCCTGCAGAAGCTCTGAGGCGGTTTAGACGTGTGTTCTGAGAGTTGCAGATCGACTGCATTTACAAAAGACTTTGAAACTGACGGTTGTGGTATCTCTGTACTCTTTTTTTATTGATGTGCTTTGCTGTGCTTGGTTCAGCATGTCTGGAGTGAAATAGTTTCTTGTAAGTCGTGATGTAATGTTAAATTATTATCTAGTCAATAAATATGACCAAATAATGCCCATCCAATCTTGTGTGACAGTATTTATCTTGACTCATTCTCAATGCTTTCGTCTTGCTAACAGTAACGTCTGAATGGGGTCAAATCATACAAGATGCAGTTTTATTTCAGTCCACAGTCTGGCTGAGCAACCCCAGTGTTCAGGTTTTGAAGCACACTTGGGATATAAAAGCATGAAGTGTGAGTGGAGCAAATACTTTTTCATCTCCCAGTCTTGTCTTAGGCCTATCAGAATATCTAGTAGTGTATTCTGGTCAGTGACTCAAGTCTCAAAAGATTCTTTCAATAGCCAACAAGTGGAGAAAAAGCTGTACCTCCATGTTTATTTTAGCATCTGTGTGCTTTAGTGTGAGTTTGATGTGTTAAGTATTTGATTTGTTTTTCACATGCCATACATAATTAACAAAAAATCTATCTTTTTAAAAAAAAATGTATAGGATATCCAATACTTAAGTGGATTATTACATTTTAAAATTTGCATGTAGCATTTGGCTATACTCTAGGCTTCATAAATCTGGAATTTTTAACCTTGCAGACACGATGCCTATATTATAACAATACACACAAAGATTCAAAGACCCAAACACCCCAATTCCACTCCATATCCTCATATTTTGCTGTTGTTTTTTATTGTCCATAAACAACTGATAATAGTTATAGCACTCAGTGTAAGTTCAAAAAGAGAGAACTAAATTAAAACATGCTAAGCTTTTGCTATTTTATAATCATCAGATTATGGTTGAACCACCATAAATATTTTTCTACTTTTTTTTCTATTTTTTCAATAGTTTCTGAAAAGCTACCTGGGCTGATAACTTCTTCAGTAGTCTGTACAGGAGAACTACATGAGCATATCAGAATTCATTTACATCTCAAATAACCTCCAATGTTCAAACAATTTACATTTGTATTCTCATCCTTGAAAAAAAAACCCCAAACCAACCAACCAAACATATTCCTCAGGGGTGTCTTAATGCATCTTTAATGCAGGATTGATTTTACTATTTGGAGTTTGTAGTTGCCATTGTTCAACATGAGGAGAAAAGCTGTGCCAATGAAATCCAATGAAAAACAAATTTAAAACCAATAGTGGCATCTGTCAAATTTTAGGATTTCCAAAGTCATCTGTCTGGAATAACATTACAAAGAAAGAATGTGCTGGTGACCTCTGTAATTGCAAAGGCACGAGTAGACCAAGGAGGACTTCCACTGCTGATGACAGAATAATCCTCATTATAAAGAAAAATACACAATCTCCTGTCCAACAGATCAGAAACAGAATTCAGGAGGCAGGTGTGTCTTTGTCAGAGACTACTATCTACAGAAGACTTCATGAACAGAAATACAGAGGCTACACTGCAAGATGCAAACCACTAGTTAGCCACAAAGACATGATGGTCAGATTACAGTGTGCAAAAACATACTTAAAAGAGCTTGCAGAATTCTGAAAAAAGGTGTTACGGACAGACAAGACCAGGATTAATCTGATTCAAGGGATTCAAGTTGATGGCAAGACAAGAGTGATGAAAAGAAACAGGCCTAGATCCAAGGCATACCAGCTCATCTGTTAAACATGGTGGTGCATATGGTGGCACAGTTATCTTCATTGATCCATCAGCAGTTGCTCAATGAATTTAAGGTGTCTATGCTCAGGTTTATGTAAATGTATCCAGACTAATTGTGTGCTTCTTCATCCTGCAACAAGATAATGATCCCACACATACTGCACTGCTAAGGCAACATGGGAGTTTCTGAAAGCTATAAATGGAAATGGCTTGAATGGCCAAGCCAGTCACCAGATTTAATTCTGATTGAGTATGTCTTACATAAGCTCAAGGCAAAGTTAAAGGGACAAGCTTCCAGAACAAGTAGAAGTTAAAGGCTGAATATGTATATATATATGGAGAGAGAGGGAGAGAGAGAGAGAGAGAGAGAGAGAGAGAGAGAGAGAGAGAGAGAGAGAGAGAGAGTCTGTCAGAATGTGTCATACTGTATTGTATTGAACATTGTAGAAAGTAACATTTGATTATGTACTGTAAATGACAAAAAATGTACATGATTAGTTTAATTGACGAATGACTTTGAAGACTAATTCTTGCAGACAGATTTAGATGAATGAGAAGTTTCCATGTGAGTGCACCCTGATGGCACTGTCCATGGCAGACGCTGTGCAGGCCACAAGGACAAGGGGATACATTTTGTTAGTTTACCTATCCTTGTTCCCGGGCTTCTCGGGAGAGTGCAATTTTCTAGTAACTCAGCAGACGTCACAGGGCTATTCTGGCTGGTCAGTTGTGACAGCCGGCCGGCAACAGCAACTCCAGAGCAGGAATGTTTCAGAGGAGGGGGAGTTTGAGGCGCTGATCCTGACAGAGGAAGTGGAGATGGGGGTTCTCTCGTTTCAGTGAGAGCGCTTTGCTGCTGGTAGGGGGACATGGGCTGTATGGATAAATGAGGAGGAGAGGGGACAGAGACAGGAAGAGGGGTGGGCAAGGTATTTGTGTTGGTGCCAGCAGAGCCAGGCTTCTGGCATGCTGCATTCTTTGAGATCAACACCACGGTGTTTCCTTTCACCCCCCCTTGCCCATCCCCAGGACTGCTCGCTGTCCTCTGCTCCCCCCATACCACCACCATGGTACTCTGCTTCTCTCTCTCTCTCTCTCTCTCTCTCTCTCTCTCTCTCTCTCTCTCTGTCTGTCTTTCACTTTCTCCTTTTCCTCTTCTGAAATGCCCATCAGGGTCATTACAGTACCATGTCAGAATGCACACCACTCTTACTCTTTCTGTTCTAAAAATACATTTGTTTACTCATATTTTATTGTTTCACCTTTGTGCAGTAAACTAGACTAAACACACTTATTATCACTGTTTATGATTCATTTTTTATTACTGTTTGTATATCAATTTACAAGTTCATTACCATTGAATCACTATTCAAATTTTTCTAAAGAATACCTGTATCCATTTTGTCCACCCAGCTCTGACATCAACTTTCTGAAAAATCATACTGCACTTTTCAAATTCCATTTTAGCCACTTCTTAATAAATTTGCTAATGTTTAGCCTTTGCACAGATTACCTCACATTCTTGAAAAGATGCAGCATTTATAGCTCATTCAATGACTGCAAGCTGCCCAGTCACCGAGGTAGTAACACAACCCCAAACCTTAATATTTCCACCACCATGCTTTACACTGGGTATGGATTTCTTTTTCTGAGTCTGAAGTCTTTGGTCTACATCACACATGTGTATTGGTATTGTAGCCAAACTGCATTGCTTCAAAAGACCTGATTTTGCCTGTAGGTTCTTTGGCAAAATGCAGCCATGCTCTAAGGTTTTTCCAGATATACCTGACCTTGAGCAGTTCACATTTGTCTAATCTCTTTCTGATTGTGGACATATGGACTTTCACACCAACAGTTGCAAGAGTTATCTGCCAAATTCCTCAGTAAATATGTTTTTGAGATCTTTTTAAAACCTACTGCAGGACTCATAGGCATTCACAATCATTTTTCTGAAGGCCACAGAGAGTTCTTTAGCGCCACACGATTCAAGTCAAGTTTAAATATGGCAGATTTCACCTGCCCAGAGGTTCTACTTAATGCCACATAATCTGGAAACCCTGATTCTAATGGCATGCACTTAAAGATGGAACAAGTGTTTGATTTATTTAATTGTAAAAATGACTAAAGTATGTTATTTCACATGTTATTAGTTGTAGTATTATCACCTTTATCTGTAGGTGTTGCATAAAGGTGGGTAAAAAGTTTGCTTAAAATTTAAATGAATTCATTAATTGTCTAAACTGACAATTGTCCAGCTGATCCCAGCTGGCTGAAAGTCTAAAGTATGGTACACTTTTGACAGGTAGCCAACCTGTTGCAGTCTTATTTATTGAAAAAAATTAATTCCACTTAATTCACATTTTTTCATATGAATGTTTGTAATCATAAGCATAATCAATGTTTCAGAAAATTCAATGATCGACAACATGAAAACATCAAATTTATATTAAAAAATTATAGTACATACATTTCTTCATTGTTTGTCTTTAATAACACCTTTGTGTTTCAGATATTGAATTTGAATTTTAAATTAAAATGCTAAGTATATATTAAAACTGTCAATTTAAATCTACATTGTTTATGTATAGATCAGTGTATATAAAATATCAGTAATTAACAGGACGTTTGATTGGTAGCGTGCAAAGCTTAACAATAAAAAACAAAAAAATTACTAGTGCTCCTTAGTGTAAGTTTAATGGAACATTGAATTTCTAGATTCTCTGCAAGTGGATGCAAAGTTCAGGGGGTTAAACTGCTTGCAGCTAGCAGACTGTTTGGCAGCGGGTGTAAATTAAGCAGGTCAGGACCCCATGACAAGATCATGGAGTCCAGCAGAGGCCTCCTGCATTCATGATCTGTTACAACTGTAGAGCCGAACTGGCTTTGCCTTGTGCCAATGCATGAAGCACACACCCCTACAAAATTTCCTTCCAACAAAGTGAATGCGAGTTGCACAAGCATTGGATTATCAGTGCATGCACTATCAGGAAGTCCAATCAAGCACGTTCTGCCAGAACCCCGGGTTTATCATGTAATCGTCTTAGACAGATCATCAACATGTTTCTGCGTGGAGAAGGCACAGCTGACCTTTTAAAATTCACACTCACTGGGAGCACTCCCACAACTAAAAAAAAAAGAAAAAAAAAGTGTGTTTTACTTGTGTGAGGGATTTAATTTATCAAAACAACTACAAATTAAAAGGTGTTCACTGCACCAGTTTTGGGAAAGCATAGGAACAAATTGTAAAAACATATATATAAATATATATATATATCCTTTTCAAGATTCAAGATTCAAGATTCAAGATTTTAGATTCAAGAGAATTGTATTGTCAGTACAACAATATACACAGTACATAGTTTATTGAAAAGCCGTTTCCACCTTGGTGCATTTGTGAAGAAAAGTGTAATGTAAATTATATATCAAATATGTACAAATATACAAGAGGTACACTAAAATACACATCTATAAGTAAATAAACTAAAATAAAAACTTCCTATACATATATTTAAAAGAAAAGATCTAAAAATCTAGATTTGAACACTTACACAGAAGGACATATGACATTTTATTATTTACATTTAGCTAAAATACCATTCAAATCTTGGGCTTGTCACATCCTTTCAGTGACTATACACACATTATAATGCAAACACACACACACACACACACACACACACACACACACACACACACACACACACACACACACACACACACACACAGAAAATACAGCTTTTAGTGAGGGCTTCTTCATAGCACTCCCTGACCCTGATAAAAATTAGATGTTCAACACACATCTGAATCAGATGCTGGCAACCTGTTTGCACTTTTACATTCCATGGAGCATCTGTGCACTGGAGAACAGGAGAGGTGAGGAGTGATTGGGCTAATTTAAGAATTGTGAGTTTGTACATGTGTGTGTATGTGTGTGTGTAGTGTTAATAAACATGTGTATGTCATTTGTTTTTAGAGCTGTGACCATTATATTTACACAGGAGCTTTGTTATTGTTTTCTTCCTGATTGTAGCAAATTTAGGAAAATGTATAATTGTGACAAAATTAAATAATAATTTAAAAATCTGCCATCTCTAGTTCTAATCCTAACCCTATTGTTTCAGTCATGTGAAACATCTATAGGTTGTCTGATGGGTGTGGGGAGTACCCCAATCATTTTTTAATAGATAAATAATCCATTAATGTCAATATTCATTGAGTTAGATTCTACAGGTCTTGGACCGTTAGTGTTCTAACTCAGTACTTTACTACGGCAGAGAATGACAGCTTTGGTAAGTAAAAATATGTCACACCATTGACACTCAACCTCAGATCAATCATTTTAATCAACACACATGACTAAATGTGTAAGTGTTGCTCATTTCATCAGCTCTGCTGGTAAAGAGACACACAGCAGCAGGAGCACTCTTCAGCACTTTGAGGAGGCCATGTGTGAAGGGTCAGGGTGGGATTGTAAAATAGAAAACGAAGGTCAGTAGACTGACTGTTTATGAGAAATGGTTTTCAGCAGCAAAGCACTAGTACACTTTACTTTTTAAAAAGTCTTTTACTTGTTTACTTAATTTAATTTTGTTTTACCTTCTGAAGTCAATGACAAAGCAGTGGTCAGTGCACAAATTCTGACTATTTACATAAAAAATTATTATTGTTTTCACGTATATGAATATGAGGGAGAATAGTGCACAATTGGGTGAAAAGATCAAACAAAAAATAATATAGAGGATAATGAACTTTACCTAAAACATTTTAAGATTTCTATTTTCCTAAGGATCATGTTCACACACAAAATACCACTGAAAGCTCAGCAAACACTTTTGGGGAGACAAAGGCATAAATTACTGTGTCAAGTGCACAGAAAAAAAAGAAGACAAATTAGACGCCATCTCTTCATCAAGCCACATGAGGGATGGGGCATGGGACTTTGTTCATGTTGCAGGTGCATTCTCTTTGGCAAAACAACACATGACAAAACTTCTTAAATGTTGAATCAATGTTTGTACAGATGCCACATTAATGTGATCATGGCTTACATAAGCTGGAGACTGAAATCCTTGCACTTCCATGCTAAGAAAAACTCTTCAATAGGGTTTAGGAAAAAGGAATATGGTGGAAGGTGTTGGAATGAGATCAGTTTTAAACCAGAGGAGACATTGTCCCAGAACAGTGTTTCATATCTTGTTCTTTTGATTTGCTGTGATACTGTATAGTCGGCCTGAAAATGTGACATGGCGGTGAAGAACTTCCATTCTGTGTGATGGCAGTGTAAAGGGTAATGTTGCTCTGCCACATTGCAAATAGCTTTGTGTCCAATTAAGTTTCTTCTTCTATTTCTGAGGTTAAACCCAGTCTGTAAATGATGATGTGAAAGCCTGTCTCGCAGTCTCCGCTCTAATTTATCCCAAAGGTGTTCTCTTGGGTTAAGGTCTTGCCAGTCAAGTTCCTCCACACCAAAATCATCCATGTGTTTACAGACTTTGCTTTGTGCACTGGTGCACAGTCATCCCCAAACTATTTCCACAAAGTTAGGAGCATGAAATGGTCTAAAATCTCTTGGTGTAAGTTGAAGCATTCAGTGTTCCTTTCACTAAACCTAAGGGGCCAAGCTTCTGAAAAACAACTCACACCACAACTCCTCCACCAAACTTTACACTTGGCACAATGCAGTCAGACAAGTACTGTTCTCCTGGCAACCGCCGAAACCCAAACTTGCCCATCGGATTGCCAGATGGAGAAGAAAAGAGTGTGTCTCCATTGCTTTAGAGTCCAGTGACAACGTGCTTTACACCACTGCATCAGATGCAGCTGGTTGCAGCTGCTAGGCCATGGAAATCCTTTCCATTAGCGCACTGTTCTTGAGCTAATCTGAAGGCCACATGAAGTTTGGAGGTCTGTAGGCAACCTCTGTGCACAATGAATTTGAATAAGAATTGAATAAGAATTCAACTTAAACTGCATACCTTTGGACAGTGGAAGGAACACCTAAAGGAAATCCCCAAAAATGTGGGGAGAGCTTGCAAAACTCCAAAAAAAACTCCACAAAAAGTCACCTCAAACCCAACAACTGGACCACAGCGCCACACTTCATAATATATTTCTATGTCTATTGTGTTTAGTGTTTTTAAATACTTTATCTGTGTGAAGCTGACAATGTGCCTGCAGCTGAAGAAATCTGGGCTGATGTTCTGCTCCTTGACTATGGTTTTACTTACTGTGAAATACTTTTAATAAGTTTAAGAGTTTAAGCACCCGTTAAACCACTTTTGCACCAAAATTCAATTTTGTCTTTTGCCGCTTTTGTATCTTGCCACTGTCTTGTGCATTTAAATGCTCAGAAGTGCACAGTTAGTAGGCCGTCCTATGGGCCTAAATATACATGTCTTAATACGTCTTAATATCGAATGCACAGTTCTAAATTTAAGAGCTTTTGCTACAACAGTTAAAACATAACTTCAGTTGTAAATGACAAGTACTTAACGCTGTGCCACAAAGCACAGATGTGAGTACAATTCCACAGTTATGCAAAGCTTATCTCTTATTATGTTCTTCATTACAGAGTGGAGTGTTCAGTTCAATTTTACCTAAGCTTAGTAACCATGAGATTAATAGTCTACTCAGGCTTTGGCAGAAAGTTTAATGTTTTTAAAAATGTCATTCATTAAAAGTGCACGCCACTTTGCATAATTTTTAATATATATTTAATAATCAAGCATAAAGCACTGTTTCTTTTAAGGATTGTATTTAGTAATATGGTAAATAAACATGGCTTCTGAGTGGTCAGCTGTTTAAGCACGGGCTCTATTCTTCGTTGATCACAAGTGAGGTCTCATAGCCAACTGACTTTGCTCTCTCTGGGTGGGTAGGCTTCACTCAGGGTGATGCTAGCCAGCATGTGGATCTGCTAACAGTTAGTGGCAGGTTTAAACAATCTTGGAGGAAGCACCGTCCCAGTGTTGGCGCAACTGTGTGATAGAGAGAGTATTAGCTAGTGTGTGGAAAACTAAACTGGGCAGAAAATGATGTGGTATTACATATTTAATTATTTAAATATTTTTCTTCTTTAATGATTTACAAAAAAATGTAAGTAAGAATTTAATTAAAATAGTAAATTCATGCTGCCTTCAAAATGAGACATGGACAGAGTTTTAAAATATGAAGATATTTCTAGAGATCTTACTTTGTAAGATACAAATGTTAGTTAATTATATCTTAGTGAAGGGAAGAGCAGCATGCTGCATGTTTTAGTTACAGAAGGCCTACTGAAGTTAACTTAAATATACAAATGTTGCACTTTAAAAGAGGCCACGGTTAAGGTGCTATGGAGCATCACAGCTACAAAATTTAAAGTAGAACTGAAAAATTTGAATGTGAATTTACTACCTAAACTACCTAAACATTACAGAAAGACAAATTAAAGAGCGGGTGAAATATCAGTCAGGGAAAAATGGTGGAATACAACAAGCTGTGAAGTCTTTCATTGTTGTCCTTGCTTTCACTCACTCCCCAAAGTCTCAAACACAACTTTTATCCTTCACTTTTGTGAAAAGGAACATTTCTTTGCATTGCTTTTGGGATCTAAAGGAGGTTGTGGAAATATGGAAATTTCTCCAACCTGTGTATTATTTAATGTGTATTAAATTGAATATTACAAATAATTGTATTCAGTTACATTCCAAACTTATTATATTGTGAAGTTTGTTTGATTAGCTACAACAAATATTACTTTCAGATGCATTATAAGAGCATATAACAGTGGCATCATACACATATGTGCTCTTAAATACATATGACAACAGGTTATATAACTATGAAAGAATCACTACTAATAAGCAAGTACTCTACATTAAAGAATATTTTAATGTACAAACAAATATCACAAAAGAAGGCTTGGGTCATTAGACAAACAACTGAAGTTTTTTCAAATGTAAAGTTTTTAAAGTTTAAAATGTTACATTTAACTACCAGTTGAGTGACACAGGGCCACTCATTCTTTCATCCACTGAAAAACCTAGCAGATGACCTCTTGAAGTTTGTATGTTACAATCATTGCACTGTCATGGACTCTCATCTTGGGCAATTTAGTCTGTTAACAAAGCCAGAGACTCAGAAAAACAGAATTTTAAACAGAATGAACAGAATATCACATTATTGTCTTCTTTGACTTCTAAAGCAGTGTCATCTGGCAACAGGTGTTTAATTGTGAAATGCAGGTGAAATATGAATGTGAGGAGTGATTACTGCTTGGTATAAACATGTACTGTATGGTTGGGAGTAACAGACTGAGTGAGTGAGTGTGGGGGTGTGAGATCCTGTGTGAATATGTGCTTTCCTGTGCGTGTCATGAGTTCCGTTGTGTTTGTTTGTGTGTTCCTGTGTATGTGTGATTTTCTCTGTGCAAGCTATGTATTTGTACATGCATGTGGGAGTTCCTAGCTGGTGTTTGTCTAATCTGTGTGTGTGTGTGTGTGTGTGTGTGTGTGTGTGTGTGTGTGTGTGTGTGTGTGTGTGTGTGTGTGTGT
>JBBIGC010000104.1:30977167-30990332 GCA_037576955.1 Lepidarchus adonis | reverse complement strand
TGTGTGTGTGTGTGTGTGTGTGTGTGTGTGTGTGTGTGTGTGTGTGTGTGTGTGTGTGTGTATGTGTGTGTGTCTGTCGGCTGAGGTTATGCTGACGCAGAGTGGCCTGTCCTTAGGGGACTATAAACCTGCAGGCCGGTCTCTCTCTCTCATCAGCAGCATTAGGCCCCAATGTATGATGGGTGCTGACCCCTGGGTGGGCCACGGCTGACCTCCGCTTGTTCTCTCCCAGCAGCACTAACACCCTGACACCACTCACTCTCCTGTCTCTCACCGTCATTACATGATGATACCCCACAACATCTCACATGAACCCCTTTATATATACCTACATGCTTTCATTATTCACATCGCTATAAAAATTATTCATTGTTTTAATGTAAACACTACATAACCTGGTTTAAATAATAAGTCAACATTGTGTAAAACATTGATTATTGTTCTTTTTACTTATTATCACGTACATTTAGGGCAACCAGGTTGCTTATTTTAAAGTTAATGAAATTTATATTTTACAGTATAACTGTAATATAATGTTATGCTAGTTTCTAATGCATTATTTGCTGATTAAAAGTAAAAAATTTTTTACTTAAATAATGCTACTATGAGTGCAAATTACAGCTGGTGTTATTATAAAAAATATTTGTATTTACCTGGGAAGATTTCGCACAGTAAGTAGCAGTAATGGTGAAGGTGACTGGATCTTTCTAAACTCTTAAATAAAAAGCTACAAATTCAAAGCAAAAACCTCAAACACCACTATCAGGAAAACTGGTTTGATGATAAGAAATTTAAAGTTAATGTTACCACAAGGTGTGCTGCACAACTTCTTATAGACCCACAGATGCACTACATAAGATTTATCTCTGATTAATGATAAGGAAGGTAACAGAGAAGCCAGAAGAAAAGAGCTGACAAGACAACCAGAAGAAAAAAGAAAGAAGATGGATGTTTCAACAAAATAGCAACATACCAAACGTGTAGCCAAAATAATTCAAGACTTGAATTGTTGAAGTTGAAAGCCCTTGCACATCATCGCCCTTCTCCTGACTTGAATCCCATGCTGCAAAAAGCTACTTACTTCTTACAATTAATGTCTTGAGGCTGCAATTTCCAAAAAAAGGCATTGCATGTTATTATTTACGTGAATCAGAAGTGAATGCGACTATTTCTTATTGTGAACACATCATTACACACAGTGCACCACAACGAAATGTGACCTCTGCATTTAACCCATCACACATGGGCAACTCTCAACAGAGCCCTGGGGAGAATTGTAGCAGGACGGTACCTTAGTGATGCCCAGGCTGGGACTTGAACCTGTGACCTTCTGACTGCAAGATCAAGGTCCTAACATCTAGGCCACTAAAATAGATTTGTAAACTTTTCATTGCTTTTATTGCATATGCATTTACAAGCATTATGCGTGTTCATTTGAAGTGGATTGATTTCCTGTGTAAATGATATACTGTAGTGAAGTGAAGTCAAATCATTTTTATTTGTATAGCGTTGTCACAAAGCAGCTTTACAGAATTTCCAAAACCCAGGTATGAGCCCCTACTGAGCAAACCAAAAGCGACAGGGGCAAGGAAATACTCCCTAAAGTAAAAGAAAATCTTAGAAAGAATCCAAGGCTTAGAGAAAGAATGAATCTTCCTCTGTTTGACACCAGAGTGATAACAAACAGAGAAAACAAATGAATAAATAACTAGGAGTAGCAATGAGTCCAGTTGGAAGAGACATTTGCAGTTCCTTGTGAGTTGATCAGGTAAGTGGTTCTGTCCAAATGGGTTCTCCTCAGTAGGTGTGAGGGGGTACATCATGTCAGTGTAATGGGTACAATTTTGCTTGTTTTCAGTAAGCTGCAACCCTGGATACTGCAACCCCGTTTCTTCCTTAAGATGACACCTTTGTAGGTGTGTGGTGGACAGAGAGAGAGGCATTCTGGTAGGGAAAAAAGAAAGAAAACCCTTTTATCCCCCTTGCTGCCACACTTGCAAATAGCCCCTCTCCCTTCCAGAGCAGTCAAGAGAAGGGCAAATATAAGAACATAAAAATACATAAATATATAAAAACAACAACACAAACATACCTGGTGGGGGAAAAAAGAGACACTTTTATCCCCCTCTCAGCAATGGAAAATGCACTCAAATAGGCGGAGAGAAGAGGGACACATAACAAGCCTGCACGTTGGGAACTAAGTAGGCATGGTGGCTCATAAGGGACCAAGCGTTTACTCAGATACTGTGGTGCAAGAACATTCATTGCTTTATAGGTTCATTACAGTATTTTATATTTAATGTGAAATTTGATCTGGAGCCAGTGCAGATTAGATAAAATGAGGGTGATGTGCTCATAATTCTGGCTCTAGTAAGAACTCTTGCTGCTGCATTTTGGACTAACTGGAGGTTGTTTATGGACCTACTATTACATCCAGAGAAAAGCATTACCATAATGTTACCTAGAGGTAACAAAAGCATAGACTAGTTTTTCTGAATCATGTGATGACATAATATTCCTTATCGTAACAATATTTCTGAGATGAAAGAAGGCAGTCATAGTAATATTATCTACATGGGCTTCAAACAAAAGACTTGGGTTGATGATCACACCAAGGTCTTTCACTGCTGCACAGGAAACAGAAACAGAATGGCCCTCCAAAGTTACTGCAAGTGGTCCTAATATGAGTACTTCTGTCTTTTCAGAATTTAACAGTATAAAGTTTAGAAGCATCCACTGTGTAATATCCTTTACACATTCCCCAATTACATTAAGCTGGTGTTGCTCATCTGGCTTTGCTAAAGCATATACTTGTGTCAAGTGTGTAGAATGAACTCCATGCTTTTGGATAACATTCCCCAGAGGTAACATAAACAATAAAAAATAAAAATGGGCCTAAAATGGAACCCTGTGGAACACCAAACCATACCATGCTACGAGCAGAGGAATCACCATTTATATCTTTGAACTGATTAGTGATTAGTCAGATAAGACCTAAACCAAGAGTCTGCCTTTTCTAGAATCTTAGAAATAAAAGGGAGGTTTGATATCGACCGATAGTTTGAGAGCTGGCAGGGTGAAGGTTAGGCTTTTTTATCAGAGTTTTGATGACTGCTAACTTGAAAGATTCAGGTACATAGACAATGCTAAGGAAGGAATTTATTATTTTCCTAAGAGTTTCGATTAATGTGGATAGTTTTTGTTTTAAAAAGCATGTAGGTAGTGGATCTAGGGTGCATGTTGATGAATTTGATGAAGAAATTGGGGAAACAAGATCTGATTCTGGAAGGGCAGTAAAATAATCTAGTTGTTGATCTAAGATAACAGAATTGTCTGAAGTGTTAATTGTTAAACTCTGGATTTAAATTGGATTTGAATTGTGTGTTTAATAATTTCTATTTTATCATTAAAGAAGTTCATGAAATCGTTGCTTTTATATATTGGTGATATGCTTGTTTTTGTAGCAGCCTTATTTCTGGTTAATAATGCTATGGTATTAAATAAAAACCTAGGGTTATTTTTGTTATCTTCTATATGGGTGGAGAGAGGTTGTCCTAGCAGCGTTAAGGGCTTTTTTGTGGCTCAGGAGACTCTCCTTCCAAGTTAGTTTAAATACTACCAAATTAGTTTGACACCATTCACACTCTACTGTAGTTTTTGTGCAGATAGTTTCAGTGTGCATATGTGATTGTTATACCAGGGGGCAAATTTTTTCTCCTTGATTTTTTTTTTCAGAGGAGTTGCATTAGGGTACAGGAAAATAATTAGATTTTAAGCATTCAGATAATTGATTGAGTTCTGAGGGGTCTGATGGTTCTGGAAGATTATTGATAAAATTGAGCAGTAGATGGCGTGGATAAAAAAAGAATAATGAAATGAATAAGATAATGGTCTGAGATTGTATTACATCGAGGGTGTAGCCACCACTATGAGTGGGTTCTAAGAGCTTCTGATTAACCCCTACTAAATCTAGGATTTATTCAAAAGCTACTCTGAGAAGATCATCAAGGCCATCAAAGTAAGCAATGATGTCTCCTACAACTATGCTTTACAATGCTTTATCTGATGAAACAAGAAAATTTGTGATTAAATCAGCAAATTAATTAAGGAATTCTAAATAAGGCCCTGGGGGTAAGTAATCAACAATTAGTGGAACTAATTTAGTAGGTTTACTTTTTGTGGTTACAAGTACAATGTTCATATAAAGAACTTTAAACATTTTAGATTTGTGGCCAGATTGTTTGTGTGTGATGCTAAGGTTACCACTATAAATAACTGCAGCACCTCCTCCTCTGCCATATGGATGAGGCCGGTGTAGGTAGCTCTATCCAGGGGGACTTGCCTCATTTAACGCTACATACTCATTAGGTTTGGTCCATGTTTCTGTTAGACAAAGTATTTTAAGTACTTCTGGTCAGATATAATTTCACTAACAATAAGGGTTTTTAAAGTAAGTGATCTAATGGTTAACAGTTCTAACTTTAAGGTGCTGGCTTTACATTCAGGGGGATCTGCCTTTATATTGATTAAGTTACTAGAACAAACTTTGATTATTTCTATATTCTTGTTTAGCATGGGTAACAGACATATGCTGAATATGTTGTAAGCTGGGTAATGGGTCTAAGCAGCTAGCAGACGATCTGTTTAGCTTGTCTGTCTGCTCCCTGGCCTGGGCTCTGGGTTGTTACCGATTAACTGTCTTGAGACTATATGCTATGCTTACAGAAATAAATTCTTTAAAAATCATACAATGTGATTCCTAGATTTTTTTTAACATTCTGTCTCTCACAGTGTATCTATAATGAAAATTACAGAGCTCTCTTCAGTAGTTGCCAAATACTTTTTTGTCCCAACTGTATAGTCTCATACAGTTCAGTACATTTTCAAATTAATATTAAGGCAATATTATATGGGGGCATTGTTTTTGCCCTGAAATTCTTAAGATCCAAGCTAAGAGAGTGTTTGATGTTACATTATTTTTTTAGGTAGCTCAAGGATTATGTTAAAGCTCTGTAAGTGTTTTGGCAGAGGTGTAACTACTAGGAGTACGGGTGGGGCTGTTGCACTGGAGACCATAGCATGAAGATGACCCATAGCATTAGATGACTTGTTGTGCAGTTTTATAAAAAACATTTTATAAATTCTATAATTCTATAAAACCCCTGATGACCATTAGTTAGTGTGCTCAGAGCTCTTTGAAACTGTGCTCCACATTGCTTTTCTCCTGACTTTCTCTTTTGGGATCCCGATATAGGACTATCCCCCTTCCACAATCCTTTAACTTGTACTTTGTCATTTTTCTCTGTCTTTAATAAAACCTTTGAAAATTAGTTTGGTGACCTGACCTCTCCTTAAAGAACATCGACACAACATCACAGCAAACCTGGTTGAGTCAGAGTAATTGCTACAATAGGAAGCCTATGGACTGTGGCCCATAAGACCCATGAGTTATGTTAGTGCTTCCTTGCTGGTAATGAACTATTTCTTACATTAAATTACACATTCAGATCAAAGGTGGACTCAGAACTTTATCATTTTTAAACAAATGTGTCCTTACATTGAAACTAGCTAGAAAACAAGATAAACATGTTGGCTGAATATTCTGAAACATTTCTCTTCAAAGACAACTGAAAGGTGACTTAGCTATCAGTACCTGAGACTTAGACGTGTTATGCATAATGACCCCTGCACTAAAACAACAATAAAACTGGGCACGTGGAGAGGAGGCAGGGAAAATGTGAAGTGACAACGGGTGCCCTTTGTGTGGGAACTGACATGGTGCAAGGCTGACACTGTGCTCCCTCTAGGGGTTAACCTCCAGTCAGGATCAACTGCCAGAAGTAGGTCAGAAGGAAGGTGGGGGTGAAGGGGGTGCATGAAGAGAGGGTTGAAAAGAGAGATACAAGAGGGACACTAAAGGAGAAGCTAGGATAGAGAGATGGTTAAAGTGGTGAGTGCAACAAAACAATGAGTTTTTGACTGAAAAATGCCCACAGGTGGAGCATGAAGGTGAGGAGGTGTGTTTGGGCCATCAGAGTAAAAATGTAATAGAGGAGTGCACCCCAAAAACATAGGTGCAAAAAAAGGATTCTTGGGGGTAATTCCACAGAATAGCCATTTTTGTTTTCCCAGTGAACTTTTCAATTCAATAGTTTCTTTGAGAAGACATCTACTCAAAGGTTTTTTAAAAGAGCAGAGACGGTTCTTCTGAGGTTTAGCTAAAAAGAACCTTTTTTAAGAACTTCATTTTAACAACCAAGGAGAAGATAAGTAATTAAGGTTTACAGGCTATTAAAGAATGGACCTCTACCCCGTCCAGTTCAACTGCTGCACATGCTTACTGACTGAGAAAAAGGAAAGAAGACAAAACAGATGACAAAAAGTGCTTCTATCAGTATGTACAGTATGCTATGTGGCATCCCTCAGCCCAGCTTGTGGCAGGGCACTAGAATATGCCACAGCTGGGACCCTACAAACACACACACACACACACACACACACACACACACACACACACACACACACACACACACACACACACACACACAGCTGGTTCCACAGATGCAGAGTACCTTACATTCACTGGTTGCAGCATATGTAAATGTATAGTTTACACATGTTTGATAATTGTAATGATATTATATTATTATATTATATTTTTGTGACACATTGAAATTGAAGTGTGAACATTAATTTAACATGTAGAATATTAGCATTCTGTATTCTGTAACTGTCATACAAAAACACAATGGCCTAATTTATTTATTTATACATTTTATGTCATGGTTAATGGTCTAGTAGAAATGGCACAAAATGAATAGAATGAAATAAATAAATAATGTAATAAATTACATTATTTTGATTTACAGTATTAAATGAAAAATTTTACATACTACTGCCAGAAACAGCGATGTAGAAAAATATTTTTTTCTTCTATACTTGGTGGGAATGGGCTTTAAATGTTTTCTTATGACATTGATGATACAGAACTGCACAGTTTTAGCAGGCAGTGGAAAAAGTGAGGCAGTGACAGAAACATTAACAGGTGCAATAGAAGACCCCATGGCATAACTGCCACCTGTTCTCCCAGGCAAGTGTCTTAACTTTACCAGAACCATAATGTTTTGGAAACGTTGATGAGATTGCTTTGTACTGTACTGCCAGCTTTACCTGGTGCCTCTTCTCTCCAGCAAGGCTAATCCACCAATCCCCCCCACCTCGCCCTGCTTCCTCTCAGCGAGCATTTTATCACAGACTGACCCTTACATTTTCTTAATTAAAATTAGCATCCATCCCTTTAGCATTGACTTGTTACGTCAGATAGAATCAACTTTGTGTCAGCGAGCCTGGGGGTCTCTGGTCCTAACAAGCCTGAGATCCTAATTAGACACAGAGGGGCTGGAAGGAAGGGGGGCAGCGATGTGGGCAGGAGGAGGGCACAGAGGGTCCTGCTGGGCTGAGCATGGCCGCAGGGTCATCGGTATTTATATTTCACGCACCTATGGCACACATGGTGTGGGTGAGACCAGAATGGTAGTGGACCCAGGCAGCGCCTCATTCTGCAGCCATCACAACCACTATCAGTCCAGAGAAAGAGGAAGAGGACAGAGAGAGAGAGAAAGAGAGAGAGAGAGAGAGAGAGAGAGAGAGAGAGAGAGAGAGAGAGAGAGAGAGGGGAGAGAACTAGGGTCGGGGTAAAGAAACAGTGGGAGAAAAAGCTGAAAGAGAAAAAAGATAACAGTTGGCAAAGTTTAAATACACATCTTAGTGATCTTGTAATAATCAATATCTTCTAAATACAGTGCCATTCATAATGTTTGGGACAAAGGCACGTTTTCTCTGATTTATATCTCTGCTCCTCAATGTAAAAATCTAAATCAAACCATTTAGATCTGACAAAAGTGCACATTCCAGACTATAAAATAAATCCAGCGATATCACCAGGTGCTGAGTATCTTCTTTGGTGATGGGTACTTTTAACTCCTACTTGTCTCTTTAAGTTTCTTCTTCAGCACATGGAAGGCATCTTCTTTGGATAGGACCTGGATCCTGAAGACCTGGTCCACCACTCTGGTGGACAGAAGTTTGAGGTATTTTCTTTACCTTATTGAGGATTCTTCTGTCATCAGCAGTACGTAATGATCCAGGTGGGTGGAATCAAATGCAAAGGTAGGCTGCATATTGAACTGATTTAATCTGGACATAAGCTCAGACATAGACACAGGAAGATACATTTAAGGACAACAGGATGATATAAATAGACATGGGCTAACAAGTATCACCTGTGAAGGGCGTGTGGGCATGGACAAAATACATGACAGGAAACACAAAACCCAAAACAAAACACATGGCAACATAACACTGTTAGGTAAGGTCTTCCTTGGCCTGTTAGTCTTATTGCGAATATAGAGCTCACCTGTTAATTCTTTCTTATTATTTTTGCAGACAATAAGCTTGCAGTTTGACCAATGTCACAAATGTTTTTCTCTTCTTTTTTTGTCAGCCTCATATTTAGTTTATGTTTAATAACTTATCTCTTCTTGCTAAACAATGGCAACTAAAAACTAGAAGCAAGCCTAGGTATCTTATTGCAGTCTTATTGAAGTCAGTGGGGCTAAGAATAAAAAGGTCTTTCCTACATGGTAAAACTAATCTTTATGCAATTACCTTTACATTAAAATCTGGAATATGTACAGTGGGGCAAAAGTATTTGGCAGCCACCAATTCTGCAATTTGTGCCACTTAAAAAGATGAGAGATGTCTGTAATGTTCATCATAGATCTATTCAAATGTGAGAAAAAAAATCCAGGAAATCACATTGTATGTAAAATAGTGCAAAAAATAAGTATTTGGTCAATAAGAAAAAGTTCACCTTAATACTTTGTAATGTAAACTTGTTTGGCAATGACAAAGGTCACTAGGTTTGCACACACTGTAGCTGGTATTTTGGCCCATTCTTCCATGCAGATCTTCTCAGGAGCTGTGATGATTTGGGGCTGTCACTGGGCAACACATAATTTCAACTCCCTCCACAGATTCTCTATTAGATTGAGGTCTGAAAACAGGCTAGGCCACTCCAGAACCTTACAGTAAAATGCTTTTTATGTAGCCACTCCCTATGAACTATGATCCACTGGGATCATTGTCATGCTGGAAGATCCAGCCTCATTTCATCTTCATTGCTCTCACTGATGGAATGGAGGTTTTTGCCCAAAATTTTACAATACATGGCCCCATTCATTCTTTCAGCAGCCCCAAAGCATAATGTTTACACCCCCACACTTCACAGTGGGTATGGGGTTCTTGGGATGCAACTCAGCATTCTTCCCCCTCCTAACATGGCAAGTATCGTTGATACCAAAGAGTTCCATTTTGGTCTCATCTGACCACATGACATCCTGATGGTCTCTGGCAAACTTTAGACAGGCTTGGACATGATGCTGGCTTAAGCAGGGGGACTTCTCGAGCACTGCAGGATTTTAATCCATGACAACGTTGTGTGTTACTAATAGTAACCATTGTTACTGTGGTACCGGCTGTCTTCAGGTCATTGACCAGACTGACAGATAACGAGTTCAAACAGGTGCCATTAATACAGGTAACGGGTGGACTTTACATTATGGAGGGCACTAAAACTCTTATGTTCCCAATAAGTGCATTCAACTTTTTCTACTAAATAAAAACAAAATCTAATGTGATATTGAATTAAAATTTGTGCTTCTGGGAGAATTACTGCTTGTTTTGAATTCATAGATAAGCTACAACTGAATGAAATGTAGACCTTTAAAACACATAAGTCATGCTGGTTGTTGAGTGAAATTAATGTATGATTTGCTTTATCATCTAACATTCATGTTACTAAAAGGAGAAAGTTGAACCTCTACTACCCTCTTTTACCCATAAATAAGAGATAATTTAATGTTCAAAACCAAAAGACATTCTCAATCACATGAATGATAGTATGGGAAACACAATGGCCTCTAACATGCAGGATTAATTATTTGAAAGGTTAGTTTCAATTTACGTTTAGGTCAAAGTCAGCAGCTGGTTCACAAAACCACTGCTTCACACCAAAACTCTGCTCTGAGACAGCAGTCAGGAAGTATAAAAAAATATCCAATTTGAAAAATCTGAAAGAAAGAATTAATCTCCTCGTTCTCTCTGCTTTGTCATTAGTTCGTCTTTTCACTGGTTCAAGTGAATGCCTTCCTGCCGTTTGCCACCCTCATGTCAGAGTGAGCCTTGTGACTGCTTGTGTGCATTAGCAAGATGGAGGAGTCTAATTTGTTTGTGTCATCTCATCATTGCACTGCTGTGCAGGAGAGTGTTAGGAGAGTGTGTAGCAAACTGCTTTTGGCCCAGATGAATGGCGATGAGCTCAATCGCTGATGCGGGTTGCAGCAACATGAGCGGACAGAGGCAGTGTAAGGTGAAATGCAGCCAGGCCTGGAACAGACATGTGTCAGTAACACGGGAGGGGTGACGTGATGAGACACCCTGGCCAAGCGGATGTTAAGTGTTTGTGAAGGTCTGAGCATGGAGGGTTGGGGTTAGAGGGTGCGGGGGGTGGTGAGAGGTCTGTGGATGATCGGGCTGATAGTGGCAGACATCTCTTGATCTGCTCCTGCTGGTGTTTTCTGACTCATCCAAGCATGAGGAAGCCATGATGGCGGCAATGCTATTAGCTTCTTCAGGCTTTACAGTCAAGTGTACCAGGGCAAGAACTCAGGTATGGCAGATAGTTTTTTCTTCTCAAATGACTAAAGCTTTAACCTGTTGGATCATTCAGTTGGGTTGTGTCCACAGTGCTGCTTAACGCTTTTGAAGGCTCTGTCCTGTCTCCTTATCAAATGAGTCCAGCCCTATACCTTTTCTGTGCAAATCATCTGCACTTCAGTCTAGATTTGAATGACAATGTGGTCTTTTCTGTTTAATTTAATGACTGTTTAATGACTGTTATAACAAGTGTTTTGAACATACTGAATTAGAAATTAGCTTTAACCGTCATTGAGATATAGCAATTGTCAGTTGCAGAGCCCTCTATGTATAAGATTTCACAAAAATGTGGTAGTGATACTGGGTAATTTTTTGTTAACATTTGAAATATAAATATTGTGACTATTTTTACATAATCACATTCTCACACAAATTCCCCGAACAACAAACACAATAAATCCCCCAAAACACACATAAACCCCAAACACACATTACCCAGGGGGCCGTTCGGCACCAACTCACCTCACCCCAGCAAGCCTCAGCCCCACTACAATATATTGGTTTAAGTGATAATTTAAGTGATATATTGAAATGTGTCAGTTGCAAAACCACCAATGAACAAAATCGCCAAATGATGCATGCTTCCAAAAAATGTAGTAGGCTAGTAATGCAGGGTGTGAAATTACTTTTATGTAATAGCAGAGTTTGATTGGCCATTGGCAGCCATTTTTTTAAAGAGCCAAAGAAGCTTTTGGAGATGTGAGCAAACATAGCATACACATTTACAAAATTGTAGCTTAAGTGATTTTTGAGCTATTAAAATGTGTCAGTGAATGTGGTAGTGATGCAGATTTAACATTTATGTCAAAACATATCTTTGTTAAAGTTATTCCAAAGGTGGTTCCACTGTAATGAGTTGTAATTAGCTAAGGCCATACATTTCCTGGAGGCCAACAAATCTAATAAAGTTTATTTTTTGCTGACATGTTATTGAGCAATTGCCAAAAAAGTTCTTCATGTATGTCCGTCTTCAGGAGGTGTTTGTCCACCTAGGGACAAAAAAACTGTTATTCCATAGCAGCCATTGCAAGCTACAGTCACACCAAATTGCATGTGAATTGGTGATGTAAATTATCAATCATATATCAATAATATAAAAATAAGAAAAAACTTTGACAACCACTATATGACAGGATAAAAGTGTGGGTTAAATTAGCAACACTGGCTAATATAATTTTAATTAAATTATCCATCAAGCAGTGTGTTTGTAAACTACATGCCAGATGTCTCAGATCTTGCTAAGTGTGATGCTGACATTGCAAGGTAGCCTTCACCTGCTTAATACTAAACCTCTACTTACAAAACATACGATTATATCTGGCAAATTAAAATGAACTATATACATAATTTTGTTTGTGCAAGACTAAACAAGGTTATGCTGGTCAGGTCCCAGAGTCACTAATCTCAGGACTCATCTCACAGAGATTGGACCTGTCCATCCACCACCAGCTCGCTCACACAAACACAACACATCACATACATCATGCCCAATGCTGCTCTCCCTGTAACACACAGAACATGCACAATTACTGTTCAATGATGCCATTTCCCCAGCTCCCATGATGCACCTCTGCTCTCAGCCAATAGGCGCATCTCAGGACCATTACAATATGTTGTAACATATAAGATTCAGTAATTCATGTTAATCATCCAAGTTATGGAGGAAGCATGTGGCCAGATTGATGCAGCATCAACACTATGGTGGATTTGTCACTATTCTTCCCATGTTGCCTGGCAAATGAAAATACAGTGAAACCTCGTTAGCTCCTCCCTATTGGTCCGAGCCCTGAACTTGACGAGAGGTGGAGTTGGAGAGTTCTCATAACAGATTAGTTTCTTTAAAACCCTTTTTTTGGACAACTAATTTCTTTAATAGATTTTTACAATAAAAATAATCATAAAGCTAAAAAAAAAAAAAAAAGATAAAAATCGAGCAGTATAAACATCAGCTAAAAGATAACGTCAGTAAGTTATTGCTGTGATATTTTGTTCACTAGTCAGAGAATGCAAATTTTGTTTTCCAGACATTTTGGTTCTGATTCACAAACTTTATAAAAACAACATAAAAACTCACTTCCAGTAGAAGAAGGTTGTGCGTGTGTGCGTCTGGATCCCACTTTCCACCAGAGTTTGTCTACTGTTTTGTTTGAAAGTTTATTCTCTCAGTGTTTGTCTTTGTCATCTACTGGATTAACTTTTTCTGCTTGGACCATATGGACATAATATAAATTATTTTTGAGGTAATAAATATTAAACTAATGAAAATGGTGTTTCTTCTAATACATTATTAGTAATATCAGAGGGAACTTTTACTTATTTTATTAAAGTTCAGAGCAAATAGGAAAATGACTCATGTAAATAACAATATCCCTAACTTATTGTGAGTAGT